>WBMV01006539.1:1012379-1173278 GCA_013396655.1 Campylorhamphus procurvoides | reverse complement strand
CCTGCCCCCCCTTCCTGCCTCCGTCAGGCACCGCTCCCCCGCGGCAGCTCCGCGGGGCCGGTGCAGCGCGACAGCGGGCGCCGCAGCCTCGGAGGGGCTGAGGGGTGCCCTGCGCTCCCGCCCCGCCGGGAGAGGGCACGGCGCTGCTCCGTTTGCTGCCGCCGCCTCCCTCCGGCCCGCCCGGCCTGGCCCGGCCCGCAGGGGGCGCTGGATCAACAGGAATGGCGGCGCGGGGGTCCCCGCGCAGGGAGGGAGTGTCCGGCCCCGCCGCTGCTGAGAGGGGACTCCGGCACAGCCGGGAGAGCCGGGGCCGAGGGAAGCCCCAGGGCGTCTGGGGGTCCTGGCGAGCGTCTGCCCAGCAAAACCACTGGTTTAGAAATTAATGAGTGCGGTGCTGGGCGGGCAACAATATCTGAGTAACTGTTCCAGCAGCTACTTAGAGCCCATCCCAGACGCGTGTGAGCGCGGGGATGGCGCTTAGCCGTGAGCACCGCGGTGTCGCCGGGCAGCGCCCAGCACCGCCACCCCTGTCACACGGCAGGGGGAGGTTACCGGTGCTTAACGGGGATCCCTAACGTGAGGGTGCTTTTGGACAACTACTTGGCAGCCCATCCCACTCTGGGGGAAAGCCTTGCAGTTGGCACTGTCTGACAATAGTGCTGTAATCTCGGTCAGTCGTGCCCATAAACAAAGCAAAGGCTTCTAGGGAGAGGTAATTTCTTTTATTAGATTAGACTAGCTGATGTAAAGGTCAAGTTTTCAGGCGCGGTTTCAATCCTACATGTCACAGAACGTATTTTTTGAAGCTAGATCAGTTGGGCTACCTGTCACACAGACCATAGCGTTTGCAGAGGTTCCAAAATAAACCACTGAGTTTATTGAGCAGCTCAAGAATTCAAGGGGTTTCATGTTTATGGATTGTTTTTTCTTCCTAAAGCTAATGATTAGGATTTATCAAATAATCCAGTAAGAAATATAGGGGTGTGTGGTGTGTTTATTACTACTTTTTATTTGTGTTAGATATCCTGCCTTTTGGTTGTTTGAAATCACCTTAAGTTTTTAGCAAGTTTCTCCAGAAGTGGTATAGGCATGCTATACTTCCCTTTATTGCTGCTGAAATGTACAGGTACAAAGAGTAGATTTCATGATCTCACAGTACATGTTTCAGGCTTATTTTAAAGTATTTAGCTATATCTGTCTTTTGGTCAACCCTTGTCAGTGGCTTGTTATGAGTATTGTTTTAAATGGAGAGGAAGTGTTTCTCACTTCCAAAATGAGATTTACAGTTATTGAAATAGCAAATATTTTTGAGTGGAGAAAATTGGTATGAAATATTAATATGTGTAAGTGCTAATTATTTAGGGAATTAGCACTGCGAATTGTTATTAATTCCGCTTTTTAACAGGGCAAAGCATGAAAATCATGCATATATCCTAGTCTGCAAACATAAAATCATCAGGCCTTTTCACTCCAACTAAATTTAAATTTCCTAAATCAATGTTTGTTGCCAATATATAGTGAATCAGTGATATACTTGCCTTGAACCTGTTCAGAAAAATGATACAGTTCCCTCAAAATCCTGTTGAGTTTAAGCTACATCTTTGTCAGCTGTGTCAACTGTAATATTTTGAGTCAAAAGAACATGGCATACCTTTACACATCTACATTTGTAGCAGAATGCTAATCTAAAAATTCCATGATCAATTCTGACATTGATGTAACTCCCAATCTGATTTGTATTTTCACAACAGTGTAAAAGGGAGGTCATTATATAGCTAGCATTAAAGAGAACAAGGTAGTTACTGTAGGGGGAAAACAAAGGTGATAAGGAGGTATTTGTCCTTCATTCACTTAATTTTGGCAGACAGACATTTAATTTGTATACAGCTATGAGCATCTTGGTTTGACAGAATTACAGATGGATCCCCGACAGGAATTTACCCTGTCTTTATACATAAGCCTTTCATGGGTTTGTGGTGCTCCTTTGATCTGGCTTGGAACATGCAGTTCAGTGGTCCTAAACAATTATAGCTGCAGAAATATTTTATAAACCAATTTTGGCCACTTTAGCAGTGGCTTTGCTACTATAAATGGAAAATCATTCATGGGTAGGATGCCAGTTTGATGTCGAATTCATTTTTTTCTGTGCTACAGTCTGAGCAGAAGTGAGTTTGTCAGGCACAGAAATATGGGAGTTTCTGCTTACAGAACAGTACTACCTTCAGGCTACCTTTTAATGTCTGTATGGAACTCAGTTCAGAGTTTACTGTGGCACATCATCACCAGGTACTGCACTGGTGACAGTAATGGGCTCTAATATATACTTATAGCCATTGTAGGTCTTCTGAATGGGACTACCAAAATACATCTGTTCTCATAATGAGAACATAAGGAACTCTGCTAAGAATGCTTTGACAGTAAATGTCCATTAAGGTTGATAAGAATATTGGTATTCTTAGGTCCCTTAACCTCCTTATATGTCAAAGCTCCTAACTGCCTTAATAACCCTTTGCTTCATTCTCTTTCGTCTCTTTTATTTGGCAAGAGAACAAACTGAACACAGTGCTCTAGATGTGGCTTCATATGTACTGAATCAAGGGCAACAATCATGTTCCTTGACCTGCTGGGTATGGTCTTGGTAAAGCACTCCAAGATGTGGTTAGTCTTCATTACTGCAAGTGCACGCTGCAGACTTTTGTGGTTTGTGGTCCACTGGGTCCTCTCCTGTAGAACTGTTGGTTCCAGCCTGTCCCAGATGTGGGACCTTGGCATTTATCTTTTAGGAATTTCAATACAGATATATTTGTTATACAGTAATTCAGCTTGTTGGGGTCTCCTTGAATGGTGGCCATACCCTTCAGTGTACGGACAGTCCCCCTTGATTTGGGATCACCTTGTACCCCCAAAGCCT
This sequence comes from Campylorhamphus procurvoides, assembly GCA_013396655.1. Lineage (NCBI taxonomy): Eukaryota > Metazoa > Chordata > Aves > Passeriformes > Dendrocolaptidae > Campylorhamphus > Campylorhamphus procurvoides. The sequence continues at coordinate 1,170,367 of WBMV01006539.1, read as the reverse complement.
GTTATTGATCCCAGGAAATACCCCTTGGAATCACCTGCTAATTGGATTTGACACAGTTATCAGCTACCCCTTGAGGCCCATGACCTGGTCAGTTTGTATTCCACCTTGTAGTCCACCTATATTTTCCCAATTTGTCTGCAAGAATGCTGAAACACTGTATCAAAGGCTATGCTAAAGAAAAGGTGGGCAACACCTACTCTAACCCCACCCGGAGAGCCTGTGAAGTAGCTGTAGAAGGCAATCAGAGTGACTAAACACAATTTGCCCTTGGGAAATTCAGCATGGCTGCTCTCAAGACCATTTTTGTTGTTATGGAAATGGAAATGATTTCCATGAGTACTTGCTCCATAATTTTCTCAGCAACTGAGGAAAGGTTGATCAGCCTTTCACCACTCAGATACTCTGCAATTTTCTAAGACAGATGTAACATATAGTTGTCAGAAAATTCCTCTGATCACTGTGACTTTTCACAAGGGACAGAGTGCCCTTCCAATGACTTTTTCTTGCACTCTTAGTACTCTCAAATGTATCCTTTCTAATCCCATGGACTTCTGTGACATTCCTAGTTTGTTTAATTAGAAGGTTGAAAACCTGAAAAGGCTTTCAAGGAGAGCACAACATTTAGGACTGGTGTCTTAAAACGATGGATATCTAGTAGCTCTATCTATTTTGTTTATTTGATTGAAGGTTAAGAAGTAACCTCTTACCATCACAGTCTAGAAGTATCTACATTTTTTTTTCCCCACCTGGTATTTTCTAGCTCTGTAAGTCTCACACAAGAAGAGTTTCCCAGCCTGGGAACAGAGAAAATAACAAGCTATAGAAGTAAAATACAGGTTCACTGTGGATGTACTTCACTGTTAATTGAAGACCTAGTGTTGAAACTAGATTTAAAATGAGGCAAGATATGTCCATGTGTAAAAAGAACTTACAGATTTGATACAGAATTTGCCTTAGATACCATGACATTGTGTCAAAGGAAGTCAGACTGGAAAGTCTCTGATTCATTAATATTTATGACTCAAAAAGCATGGCTCTGCACAGAACTAAATTCTCATGACCTCATCTTCCACTGTTATACAGGTGGCACATTGTGTTCAGTAGAGAGATTGCACACTTTCAGCAACTGTTTTCTCTGTTTCAAAAAATATTTTGGAGAACTAAAGTGGGATCAAGGAAGGGTAATGACAATGACTGAGGATATGAGAAAAAACATCTTTTGAAAAATTAGGCCTTTTTCACTTTAGAGGGAAGATCAAGAAAGGGAATGCAGTAAAATAATGGACTAAATACAGTAGATCAGATGACTATGTTGTCTGTCGCTTAATATAAGCTGAGGAACATCAAGGAGTATTAAAAGGTAACTTTCAAAACTGATAAAGAACCCCAACCTGTAATTACCTCTACATATAAAACTTGTAATTAGACCATGGAACTCACTGCTAAGTCACAAAGGCCAAGAATGTAATAATATTAAAAAAAGTATTGTATTTTTAGTGATAACAAGGATATTCAGAGTTACAATTGGAGGATAAAAATAGTAGAAGGTCTATTAAGTCTCAAATGTTGATTGGAAACCAACTTTGTCTTGTGGAATGAGTTGATACTGCCATTGGCAAATCAATTAATAAAAATGTAAGTGAGGAATAAGAAATATGGTTCACCTCTGCCTGCTCTGGAGTCTTTGTATAGAGTCAGTCAAAGTCGTAAAGTAGTTTCTATAACAAGGTAATACTTAATAAAGTACTTAATAATGTACTTGCTACTGTAATTCTGTGTCAGTAACATTATATTTAAATTGCTACAATGATGTGGAAAATTAATCTCTGTGTTTTGTTTGGTGGGATAGTCTGGATGAATATTTTTCAATCTATAATCTGTGTATTGGTGGAAATAGTAAGACATCACAAAGCATTCAATGAGTTTTGTGTTTGCCCACATGCACCAAATAAAATCAAGGAGGGAAAAAAAAGTAATAAAATAAATCAAGGATTACTTATATTTGTTAGTTCATAAAATTACCAAGTTGAAAAAATTGGTGAGTACATAATCCTTCCATTAAAATTAGAGAAACAGTGGAACAGATGATCTCTAAAGGTTTTGTGTAGAAATTTAGAAAAACTTGACTCTATGGCAGGAAGCAAAAAAGCATTGATTTTGTGACTGCATTTGAGTTTTATAGAAATGTTAGAATACAGGTGGAACTGGATTCTGTTCTATCTTCCCTTTTCAAAATTCTTGTATGAAAATTTTGAAAGGTGAAGAAATGAAAGCTGTATCTGACTTGTCACCATCATAGCTATAAGATTTAGATAACTCCATTGTATCTCTGGCATGATCCAAAAGGCATATGGCTGTGCTCCCAGTAAAATAATTCGGTAATTGGTTAATAATAAATACATTGCAACAGACAGTGGCAGTACTAATATGTCTTTCTATATTTGAGTTTTCTATATTGGTTTTCAATAGTTATAATAATAATAATAAAATTGCTCAGGACTTACAAAAAGAGACAATATATAGAGCTGCCAACTCTTCACTTGATTTTTCTTGAATCTTGACACTAAATTTAATACCAACATAATGCATTTAATCCCAAACATAACAGCAACATGGTAAACCAAAATATTTGTGTGGTCCCGTGCTACTAATTTCTATTCGATGTATAGAGATATTTCTATTTTTAAAAGCAAGAGGAGTAATTTAAAAGAGATTGAAAGGACAGTTTGTGGGGGAGTTAAATCAAGAACTGTTATAATAATATAGTTGTAATATGAATATAATGAAATAAATTCACATTTTAAGTGCAACTCAAGTTTTTCTGTCAGTTTTATGACTATGTAAGTTCCTAATTAAGGCTTGATGAGCCAAAATTCAACAGTGTTTACACTGTTGAATTCAGACCATTCCTACTATCTTAACTGTCACTACCTGTGTGCTTTCATCTCCACTTTTTCCACTTCAGCTTCTCAGCCACTCTGTAATGAGAAAAATACTGTAGAGTTACTGTAATCACTGAAATGAGATCTGTCCTTTGAACCACATACAGGAGGGAACCACCAGATTACTTTGCACGGGTGTGCCCCAGCTTTCTGATTGACCAACTACTGGTGTTCCTGGTCTTTGCTAATCTAAAAGGATGTAATTATTAACCAGCAAAAACTCCAGTCCTGCATGTGCATCCCATGTGGAGTCCTCTGCAGAACCATCTCTAGTGGCTGCTACTGTTGTTACTACCAGACACAGAACAGCATCATTAGCAAGCTGAACTGGTGTGCGTGCCTTGGTACAAAGGATCTTCAATACTGTGGTAGTGTATGTAACTAACAACAGAAGTTCATGTGGAGGAGAAGGTTACGCATTGAGTACATTTTTCTCCAAGTATAATTACTCTTGTCAGAGTAGGCTACCCTTTCTATTTTTCGAAGTCAGATTATGAGAAGAACAATTCCATGTAGCATATACAGAAAGTTGATACCTGGTTTGTTAATGTACTATTAAAATAGTTAAAAAAAATGATGGGAAGGAGTGAGTATCCTTAAATAATCTTTGATCAAGGCTCAGCTGAATGCACTCCAACATTTGTACTATAATTAAAAACACAGTGACTGTCCTTGCTCAATGTTTTATTCATAGATAACTAAAGTATGTACCCTGAACTGCATATGACTGTGTGATCAAAGGACAGTTTACTGTGTCTTATCAGTAGTAGTAGTTTACTAACTTTATGATAATTGTATTTCATTTTCTGTTGTGTTTTTGTAGACTTCATAAAGAATATCATAGTTTATGTTATGTTAATCAGAGTCTTATAGATTTTTTTAATTGTTTCCTAAATGTTGAAATCTAGCAACAAATACACTACAATGCTATTGCACTTTCTGAAACGATGATTTCACTTGTATTTCAAGATGGTAAGTCTCTTGTACCTGATCTAAAATGTGTCTGCAAGAAAACAAGAAAAGATAACACAACTGGATAGAAAAAGCTGGCACATACAAGACAATAGATCCATTCTAATTGAAGAAAAACATGTGTTGAGTTTCTTTGACAGTTGTTTTTGATCAGCTTTCAGTACTACTGAGGACATCCATCAAGAAGAAGGATATGTCTAAAGAGGCACCTAATAGAGTTTGGCAGAGGGCAACAACCTGCACTTGTGACAAACCAAAAAGGTATTGAAGGAGTTGGTAGCAGTGGTGAACATGCTGCTTCAGCTGATACTGATAGTTACTAGGTTGATGGAGCTGGAAACTGTAAAGACTGCATGGCATGACTGCAAGAAAGTGAGTGAAAAAGCCAAGGGTACATCCAGCACTGCTTAGGCCAGGGAATGGTGACTAGGACTTTTTTTTCCGGATGACACTTGAGAAGGAAACTGATGACAAGCAACAGTCTCTCTATTCCACAAGTAGCTGGGTAGCTAACAGTACTCTGCTGAAGACTTTGTTTATGATACTGAGTCTGGCGATATTTAGTACTTCTTTAGTGAGAAAGCCTGTGTAAACAGTTCTAATTAAGGTCAGAGACTGAGGTATCTAACACTTTCTTTAAAAACTATGGCCTCTGTTACTGTGTAGAGTGTGGGTTATCTCCTCAAATGGAGTGCCTATGTGTCTTTGACTCTTCTTATTCTTGCTTCACTCAGAAGTGCTAATATGTTGTTTTAGTTAGGTGAGCTATCAATGAACTATATAATTTTGAGTAAATTGTTCAGGATAAATGCAGCAACTTATTCAATGAGATATCAACCATGCTTCCAGAGAGGCAACCAACAGAAATATACACAATTTTATACTGCCTTCATATAAATTTAGACCACATAGATACTAACTGGAAGAGGCTGCCCAGGGAAGCGCTTGAGACACTATCCCTGGAAGTATTTAAAAGGTATGTAGAGATGGTGCTTAGGGACATGGTTTAGTGGTGGACTTAACAGTGCTTGGCAGTTTATGACTGGACTCAATGATCTTAAGGGTCTTTTCCAACCAAAATGATGCTATGATACTGTGAGTGGAAGTGATATTTGATGGGATTAAGTAATACACATTAGCAATTCCCACTTTAAATGATAGTCCTGTTGCAGCTGTACATTTAGTTTGCCTTGCTGCATAGCATTTATACCTTTGAAGCACTGGCAAAGAAAATTCCAGAAGGCAAAACAAAAAGCCAATTTGTAGTCTTCAAAATGTGTTGAAATTCGCAAGAATCCAGAGGACTCATTATTTTGAAATGCTTGGGAGAAAGTAACTTAGGCCTGGGGGGGGGGTTGTTTTGTTTTGTTTTTTAAGTTTGTTTGTTCAGGGTTTTTGTTTGTTTGGGTTTTTTATTATTATTTTAATTGCTTCTCTTCAACATCATCCTTAGTTAATATCAGAAAAAGAAATACATGTCACCATTATTTCATGGTACAAAGGCACACCTAGCTTTGTTCCAAATATAGAACAGAAATACGCTGAACACCTCTGCTTTTTCCCACATGATTAACAATTTTGTCATCTGCCTTTTTTGATGTAATTTATATTCTTGTTACCTCTGTAGCAACATTCACAAAAACTAAGATTTCTTTTTTTATCCAAAATCAATTCTTGTCCTTATTGAATACAGAATTTTTCTGTCTATAGTTTTAATTTCCCTTGTTACCTGGTTTTCTTAACATATATTTTACATCTCTTTTGATTCCATATTTAATTACTGTTTTTTGTCTTGAGAGAAATTTGGTATATCTATATTACTAATAATTAAAAAAAGAAAAATGTGAGAAACTTAGTAATAAATTCCTACATTTTCAAAATGTGTGAAATACATGAGCTGAAGGTAGTGTCTCTGAAGTTTAAATCTAAATCTTTGTAATTACTAATCTTCCTGTAGTAAAAAAAATAGAGAATGAGTCAATGTTTAGTTTCTTGCCCTACAACTGCTTGTCATAGCATATCATAGAAGATAAAATTTCTGGTGAAAAAGAAGATTTAAATTCATGATAATGAATGTTGAAGTCTATGTTTAGGTGTGTAAAAAGTACCTGTTGGAGAACACTTACAGACTTGAGCCACCAGATTAAAATCTAATATTTATTACTTCCTTCAGTTTTGTGCCTTGCCCCTGAGAAGGCCACTTGTCTCCCTTGGAACTAAGGTGGCTAATGCACTTATTGATGTGTCTGTGACAATTTTTAGGTCTGATCATTCAGATAAAGCCATCTTAGGGCTGAACTGTTTTAGCTGAGATTTTCCCAAAAAATAGTAAGTCTGGTGTTATAAAAATTATAATTTAGTCATGGTTTCTTTAAATTCTGTGCTAGTAAAAAGAGTCAAATTATAGTGATCTCAGTTCTGTGAGACCACCTCTAATAATTCCCAAAAGAGGCTGTTATATTGTCATATTATTATTGACACTTTTGTTTCTATTCCCACAGAACTTCAAGAGGATTTCAGGCCCAGTTCTAGTTTCTCAAATAATGTGTTTTCTTCACTGAATTAAAAAGAATTTCCATTGCTATCAGAGAGATTTAAGTAAGACTAATGCAGACACATCTATGCAATTGTGGTCTTGCTGTCCTATTGTTTCCAATGATTTCCATTGCATACTTTAGTTTGCTGGAGCAAATGGGCCTTTTGTCACCCTTTTATACCCAGGAAAAAGAGGTAACAGAACAAGATTTATCAGCCTTGAAGGTCATATATCTATAAAAATAGACTTAAATGAGTACAGTCAGATATCTTGTACTTAGTTTCAATTTTATTAATTTTATTTTCACTTGTTGAATTATATTTTATTGCTTGCTTATCTTTTTTTTTTTCTTTTTTTTCCGGGGTTTGTCCATGGTTTTCCATATTGCCAAACTTTGCCCTGTGACAGGAAGTAATAATCACTGTAAAGACTAAAGAACAAATGCAATTCATTGCCTGCTCTAGTTTTAGAATTACACATTGCAGATAACAGAATGTCATAACACACTGGGATCTGCTGTATAACGTGATAGAAAGTGGCATGATGTGCTTTAAGAGCATGATAAAAAATCATGGAACACATTAGAAGTGAATGGAACAGCTTTCCTCTTAGTCTTGTTGTCATTATAATGAGTATCTTAACTTCAAACTTCTAAATGCCATAATAGTGTTAGTAACAAATAATGCCATACCAAATCCAGGAGCAAAACAGCTTTCATAATATATGACGGAACATACAGTGTTTGATACACTTGTGTGTTAAACCGTACCACTCAATGTGCAGAAAGGGGCAAAATATTACTGCAAAATATTTACTGCTTTCTTCATATAGAACAAGATGGCAAAAATCTGGTATTCAAAATTCACTGTGTATGCATTCAGTATGCTTTCATACTCTAATAAGAGGACCATTATAATCTGATGGACCAAGTGTCTACTATAGACTATATCTACTAGCTGTGTAAATTGCAAAGGTAAATTTATTAAATTGCCTTTAATTCTGAAGGTTCCTGGTGTGCCTGCTCTTATACCAGTGGTGAGGAGCTGCATCAGCAGCTTCATCAGCAGATAGGGTACCTCTTCTCTAACCTCTCTGAAGACACCTGAAGGCAGAACAGTTGAACATGGCTTCCTCCTTGTTTTGGTGATGACATCTGTTCTTCCCAAAGATGTGAGCATGCATTGGCAAGAACATAAAAGGCTCTCCAAAAACATTTTGTATGCAAGGTAGTGTCACCTTCCACCACAGTTTTTGGCCTTGTTGCAAGACTAACTCTCTCTGGCAAGGTGGTAATCTTATTCATTTTTCTTCTGTATGAAAGGAGAAGGACAGGAGATAAATAGTTCATTAAAATCTTCCAGGATAGTGCTGCTCTGGATACCTGGAGATGTGACTTGACCAGTGGTCCCATATTATAAAAAATAGTGTTGTGTCTTTCAGATATTGTGGAATTTTTGAAGAAATAAGGAATGGATAAAGACCAAAGAGCGCTGACATGTGAAGGCACAATAGTGAACAGATTTCTAGATGCTGTCTGGATTGAGTTCTTCAAGGGCGCCCTAAGATGGGTTGTCTTCAGTTGCAACAGCTATTTGTAGAGCACACCTTCAACCATAATGTCACAGACAAACTGCTACAACTCAGATTCTCAGATTTTTGCTTAAAACGTTGTCTGTCAATACAAGTTTTGATCACTGATACAGATATTGAAAAAAAAAAACCAAATCAAAACCAAAAAAAGAGAGCATGATCAAATGGCACAGAGAAATAGATTTCCCTCCCTGCCAAACTGCCATATTGAGTCAAACATTTCTGCTTCCCACAGCCTCCTTTGGGTGTTCTCCTGCTCTGATGTGGAGTCCTCCAGGAGCTGCAGGTGGATCTCTGCTCCCCCATTGACCTCCATGGCCTGCAGAGGCACAGCTGCCTCACCAGTGTCTGCACCACAGGCTGCACGGGAATCTCTGCTCTAGTGCCTGGAGCACCTCTCTGACACCCCTTCTTCACTGAGCTTGATGCCTGCAGGGCTTTTTCTCTCCCATATTCGCATTTCCCTCTCTGTCTGTAACTGCTGCTGTGCAGCTTCCCTACTGCTTCTTGACTATGTTATCCCAGAGGTGCTGTCACTGATTGTCTCAGCCTTGGCCAGTGGCAGGTCCATCTTGGAGCTGGCTGGCATTGGCTTCATCAGACATGGGCAAAGATTCTAGCAGCTTCTCATGGAAGCCACTTGTGAAGTCTCCACCCCAACTAGCAAAATCTTGCCACAGAAAACCAATACAAATGTCCTGTGAGTCATGACAGAAGACATTGTTCTTTTTGCTGTTTCCTACCCGTTTTTCTCTGCCTTTCCTCATCAAACCTTATCTTTCTGGAAAACAGCTTCTACAGTGATCAGTTCCATTGATGATATGTGGAGTATTATGCTGTTCTGAGACTCAGAAATATGTGATAACCAATTATTTAAGGGTTGCACTCCTTTATTTATTGCAACTACTTCACCAGTGTTTTGTCATTGGCCATACTAAAAGATGCCTCACATAGGAATGTCTCAAGGGTTCAAATACTTATTGTGTCACAAAATATTTCTTCTGGATTATCAAATGTGGAGGAATTTTAAGAAAAATGGATGAATTTCCCTGTGGAATCAGAAAGGTACTGTACCCCATCCTTCACTGTGGAACAGCTTTCAGTTCTCTTCTGTGAGAGAACAGTCTAAACACCCTGTTCATATCCTATAAATTAGTAGGAGGAAATCTGTTTGTCCAAATGTCAAATTTCAACAACACTGCAACATTCAGTTCCCAGGTTTTGTATTTGTACAGAAGTCCATGTGCTCTACCAAGCAGATAGAAACCAATAAGCAAAAAATGGCAGAAAGAACCATTGTACATAAAAATCCAATCTCCTGTTCTGCCTGTCACATCTCTGGAAGAACTGGGACAGTTGTTTGTTTTTTTTTTTTTTTTTTTTTTTTTTCTTTTTTACAGTACCTGCATCAATGATCGAAACTTGTACTGACTGACGATGTTTTATGTAAAAATCTGAGAATCTGAGTTGTAGCAGTTTGTCTGTGACATTATGGTTGAAGGTGTGCTCTACAAATAGCTGTTGCAACTGAAGATAACTTACTACAGCTTTCTAGGTGCATACTGTTACCTTCTGTCATAGTTTATCTTATCCTGAACTTCAAATGGAAGTTTCCATGAGCTCTTTCTTCTGACAAAATAAGATAAGTTAATTCAAATAATTTATTTAACAATGTTAAGGGGTTTGGCTGATGTGGCTGTAGCAAGCTAGGGAGCACTTTGCCCAGTTTAGAGCAGAAGAATTTGTAAAGGAGTACTGCCATGGAATAGCAGTGATGCTATTCTGCTAATGACTCCTGTGTTTCATAAAGCGAAGGCGTTTTCACTTTACCATCAGGAGAGTGACCCTGTGCATTGCTATGGCATGCCATTTTGCAGAACTGTACATGCAGCAATTTCCAATGGCACAGTGTGATGATGGAAAACTGGGAACCACTGTGCCTTTGGCTGCTGCAGGATATATGTGTTCTCATTCCTGGCTCTGTAATGTTGTGAATTGATAGTACCAGCCATGTCTACCTCCGGTTGAAGAACTTAACTGCGTCTCTTCTGAATGCAACTAGCCTGTAGATCTGTGAGTATTCCCTAACTTATTTCAGGCAAAAGGGTTAAGAATATCTGCTATTTAAATCCTTTAAGGCAAATTACCTATCTAGACAGAAGTGGTTTAGGGACTCTTTATGTGTGTATATCTGCAAGTGGCGGCTTGTGACTGCACAATTAGATTATAGAGTTCAGACTGCTGTCTTCTGTGGCTAGACTACATCCAGTCCTTAAAGTAAGCTTATTTAGAGCAACTTTTAATATTTTGACCAATTTAGAGATTAATTTTCTTTCCTTCTTTCAAGTTAGTTGTGCTTCACTTAACAGCATGTTCTCTGAGTTGAATTTCATTCTTCATCTCCTTAGGCCTCTTTGGAGACAGAAGACACGATCATATCTCTGAGTTACAGATTACTGGAGGCTGTGAGAATGTATAGAAGTTATATATTCTATGCTTACCCCATTTGTGTACTTTCCCCTAGGCTCCTGCTAATAGCCACTGTTCGGAATTGGATACTAGGCTAGAGAGATCTGTGTTTTCACCTGCTATGGCTGTTCTTATGATTTATTTCTGCATGGCTCCAGGAAGACAGCAGCTACTCAGAGATTTTGCAGCTTGTCATTCAATATGGAGATACTTTTCAGTTTTCTGTCCATGTGCAATCAAGAAGAGGGAGGAGTTCAAGAAATCTGTTAAAGTGTGAAGAAATATATTTGGCCTTTCCATTTATGGAGGACAGATAAAACATCACATAAGAAAAGAAGGATAGTGAAAATAGGGAGTACAATGAAGAGTTAGGGTAGATGCTCTTCACTGATAGAGAAAGAGCAAAGGAACAAAGAATCTATTAGTAAGGCAAGGCATGAACTGAGGAAGACCCTAGATGAAAGAGAAGCAGTTAGCACTGTAGCAAACTACAATAAAAGCAATACAAAATGTTTACATAGAATTTTAAGAACAAATAGAAATAGTAAATTCTGAAGCTTATTTTTTGAAACTTTTAGAAAATAAAAACATTAAAGAAATGCATTTTGTGAATATTGTGAGCTCTCGTTTACAGGGCAGTGATTTTATTGTTTTCATTGCACTAATTTACCTGTTACCAAATGCTTCAGTCATAAAATCATGGAACTTAGAATTGCAGTGTTTATGTGTGTGTGCGTGTGTACGTTTGTGGTTTGGGTAAAACTGGTATTTTTTCATTTGAATCAGACAGAGGTGGGGTCAGGGTGTTTTCTTTCAGGCATTTATTTATCATAGCTTACAGTTTGCTTTGTTGTTCAAATAGTATGTGACTCCACCCTCTCCCATTATTACCAAGCAAGGATACAAGGCTGCTCTAGAGAGTTTCTGTGTCAATGCTATTGAAGTCTGGTATCAAGTTGCTTTTTAATACTCTTAGGAACAAGACTGTAGTGAGGAAATGGTAAGCATTGTGTCATGACTGCGAAAATCTGTCTCTTTGGAAGGAAACATGTTAAAAGAAAATTCTTATACTACCAGTTCCTTCTTTAGTTGGAAGTAAATTTCACTCCATTCCAAACTTCCTGTGTAGTTGGCTTGTGTACATCCAGGATTGCAACTGCTTTGTTTAAGAACACCCAGGTTTGATCTGAAGGAGGGTAAATGTAAGCATACCTTCATCTCCCCCACAGACAGGCTACCAGAAGTAGTTGCACATGCTGGAAGGAGATAGTGCTTTATGCTAAGGGTGTCACAGATCACACCTAGTGTCTCCAATGCAAATGTAGAACTCCAGGAAGCAATCTGGTTCCTTCTACCCCAGTAGTCCCTGCAGGGTGATGCAGTTCTACTGTCTTTAGTATAGAATATTATCTGCAACCAAGTATAAGTTCCAGAAAATTATGGGCGAAAAGTATAATCAACCCTATTAGTTAATTCTGCATATGTAACTGGGTCATGAGCTCATACAAAATTGTTTTGCTTGGACCTTTTCTGTTATAGCATTTCTAGATTTCCACAAGTCCTAAAATACCAGGGAAGAGAGAGTGGGGTGGATGACAATGAAGGTAAATTGTCAGTCTCCTTGAGAATGCTGTCAGTATGCTTCCTGCTACTGAAATATATTTCTTAACTTTTTGGAGAACAAAGTTCCATATTTCAGTGGTGGCTGCTGGAAATTAATTTAGTGCAGGATTTTGTTGTCTTCCAGTGTAATACACAGAGAATGTTACCTATCTCCTCTGTCATAAACTTTTCTATATGTACTCAGTAAAGTCACCTGTTCTTTATGCTAGGTGTGGATTCACTCTCATAACAGAGACTCCTCCAAATCAGCATATGTATCACCCTAACATAGAGCACCATATCCAAAAGTAGAAGGAACAACTATGCAAGGGAGCAGATTCATCAGAGACTGGGGAGAAATATTTCTCATAGATGACTAATGATAAGGGATGGGCAAACTTGTGTTGTTTTGAGGTTTTGTGAATCTTGTAAACTGTAGTTTTGGTTTCGCAGGGTTTGTGAACTGTTCCCTCTTCCACCTTTTGCTTCTCCCTAGAGTATTTTTCAGGATGGGGGTTTTGTTGTTTGGTTGTTTTTTTATGTTTTTTTTTTGTTTTTTTAAACTGTAAAAGAGAAGTCCCTTTCTGTATGTATTAATGCATGAAAAATGTTTCCATTTTACCACATTGTCAACAAACTACTTGGTGTGTGAGGCTTCTGTCCATATCATCTCCTCTTTTTTCTCAGCATTTGCATTTTAGTGGTATTTTCTTCTCAGTATTAAAGGATAATATGGGAAAGGGACCTACTGGGTCAGTATAAAGAGAAACTACAGCTTCCTCTTTTCATAGGTCTATCTAGTTTTAAAAAAGTCAAGTTTCTTTCCTTTAGACTTCATTTAGTCTAAATAAACTGATTTTGTATAATTCTATGGTATATTCTTTTAAATTGTGTTTGTGTAGTATTTGTCCTCTCTGCTCCTCTTTTCAGTCACTCAACTGACCTTTAAAAGGACAAATCAGAATCAGGATTCTCCTGGTTTCATTAAGCTCTTGCATTCTTTAGTGAAGTCCTTGGACTCCACAAAATTTAAAAGGATTTTAGAAAAGAAAGCCATGTTTTGTCATAATTGTCATCTGGAGGAATGAAAGTCCTCAAACTGACTCTCAAAGAGATAGTTTTATGTTACTAACTCCTGTTTAAATCTCTGCTAAACCATGCCTGTGTGTTGCATGTTTTAAACAGGTTGATTTATTGTGTAAACTGCTACCACTTTGCATTTGATGAATTGTAAGGAGTGACATTTCCTCAGACACTACAATGGGATGGGCTGCAAGGTGACCTGAAAAATAGTCAGTAATTGAGAAAGTTGGTTTAGTGAATTGTGGTTTGAATATCTTTATCTTATAAATTGAATAACTTTTTTTTTTTAATTTTTGGCATAGTGTTTTAGTAGGTTTGATAGATTATTGTTATAAATTTTACATTTAGTGAATGCCAATTATATTAATGAATTTTAGCTGGCCAATCAGAGAAAAGTCATAGGTATTTTCTGTTTCTAAAATATACTAATTGAGATCACTATACACAGTTTATTTGTATTGGTAATACTCTAATGTTTCCTTTCTAAATGGTTCATCTTTTAATGGAGAGGGAGGAGGGGGGAATTTAGTAATTTGCCAAAAATTAAGTCGTATTTTCTAATTACACAGATTATTCATTAACAGCAATGCTTACAAAAAAACCCCCTAAGGCACAAATATATATATATGTATAGAATTTTGAAAAAGGAAGTAATGCTTTATCTAAAATAGAACTTAAAACAGAAATCAATTCAAACTTTAATGAAATCTTTGCAGATTTTAAACTGACTCTAGGGTACACAACAAATAGATGTGGAGCATTGCAAAACTCAAATGTTAAAGCAACAGAGCACAGTCTGTATAGTGCCGTGATACAGGAGAAGAATTGTCCAAAAGACCTCGGGGCAATTATAATGAATTAAATATGCAAACTATGCTGTGCATGCAGAATTTCTGCACTGTTTACTATCATGCCATAAAAAGATTTCTCAATGAAGAAAATGACTTCTACAAGAATCATAGACTTATAATGGAAACAGTCATCTATCAGTATATAGCTGGAGAAAAATTGAGGGGTTTTAGTTGAATTCAGCTCTTCATGCAAGAATATCCTTTTTATTTGCATTACTGTACAAGAATTAATATTAGGGCCACCAACAGAGATGTGATTTACTACAAGTAAAAGAATAGATTAGCAGATTTATATTCCCTAAGCACTTTCCCACAACAACTCTTCTGATGACAAGCCAACCTAGCAAGTTTTGGCTTGCAGTTTCGGTGGTTTGCAAACTGTTTCATTTTGAAAGTATGGAGTTACTCAACACGGAGGGGCCAAATGATGAGCTGAATTGTGCTGGAGTTACACTCATGCTTCTCTGGTTGCTATTTTGGAACGGCTGCTAATGTACCCTGCTGTTCAGATTGTTATCCGGTCCAGTTTCCTACACATTGTAGAAGGTGGTAGAATAAAGAAAAGGATATTCACTTCATCCATAGTAGACCTCTGAGTGTGTCTGTCATTTTTGCATTAAGTCTAGGGAAAGCCTAGGGCACATATTTTATACACCTACAGAACCTCCCTGTTAAGATGCATATCTCTGCACTGACTGTAGGAGCAGTCTGGTTAGCTAACTACCTTAGACCAACATCTCAACCTTTATGCAGCTAGAATAAGGCAGAAAGAGTCCTGCTGTAAGAAAATTGACTGTAAAGAGGGATTGTGTATTCTTCACCAAGGCCTTTGAAAGACAATGGTTCTTTATGTTAGCAATATTTTTGCTCTGAAAGGTGTTCATACCTGGGGTTTTTTTGGTAGCCCCGATAAATGTTATAAATTTGTTAAGCCTCAGAAGTCAATGTAATGTCATCCTTCAATAGAACATTTTAAAGAATGGGTTTTTTTTGGAAAAGAAAGTGCAAGTACATGAAATCTGGTGAAAATACTGCCCTCTCCTTTTTGCTGATTTTTGCCAATCAAGAGCAGCAATTGAGTTGCATCAAAGAAACTGCTTAACTGCTTTTAGGGGTACCAGAAATTGAGAACTTGTTTGTATTGTTAGGTTTTCTTGGTTTGTTTTGGTTTTGTTTTTTTGTTTGTTTCCAGACAATTTCAACCGATGGACTTTGTTTTTCATGGAATTGTGAGCTCTGATGGAAAATATTTATGTGGCATTTCTCCTGCTCTTGGTGTCTAACATGGAATGACTTCATGCTACAGTCATTCCTTCAGCAAAGCTCAAACAAAGCCTAGGAGTAAGTGAAGAAGTAAAGAACTATTGTAAGATAAATTCCAAGAGCATGTCTAACATAGCCTAGCTAAAGAAGATCTAAGGGAGGCTAAAATGTTTCTTATATCAAAGAACAAATTACTGGTAGGTGGATAGGGAAAAGAATAGTCATGACGCAAGGTGAAAGACACAAATCAGTTTATACTGTGAATTTCAAAACAGAAATGATGCTCTGGGACAGTCTTCTGGAGGATAAAAAACCTCATTACTGTTAAGATGAGCTTGATCACTTTAAGGAAAAGGTTATATAATGTTATATAACAAAAAAACTGCACTTGGTTATCCAAGCATAGTCTTTTGATAATAGATTTTGAAGGTTGTAGAACACAGAGCATTCCTGCATTGTCTGCTTCTAGTCAAAGCTCAAAGCTCTTAGTAAGTGTCAATATATAGCTTAGGACACTTTTTTCATTATGGAAAAGCATCTGCAACTACTGGAAAATGCTCATAATCTCCATAGAATTCCGTGAGTGAGAAAATGTTCTGCATTTTAATGGAAGAAATAAAAAAAAAAAAATTAAAGTCTTATATGTAGTGGGAAAATATCTTTCCTATTTTTAGCAGTTGTTCATTTGCAGAAGAAATACTTGTTACGCAGATGAGTGCACGCAAAATTGGGATTTTATACTCATTTTATATCCCCTATTATACCCTCTAACTCAAAAAATATTCCTGTTTATGTTTTGGTTTCTAAAATTTATTTTTGAACATTCAGATTAAATCATTACTATGGCATTGTTATGCACAAATAAAGTATATAGTTTAACTGGAAACTAACCTGTAATTTAGAATAATGACAGAATTTGGACTAGTGCAAGACACTTTAACGATGCAGGAAGATTTGGGTACTTGTACTAAAAATCACATATATGCATACATGCACACATGCACACACACACTGCTATGTGCTCTTTTCCTAGCAAAATATTATCAGTTAAGATTAAGAGTCAGACTTCAATCTGCAGGTGCAAGGGCACTTTCAGACTGTAGCCTGGCCTTAAATCACCCTAGTGTTAATAAGTGTCTTAATCTAAAACACACACCCCCCTTCAGATAAGTCAGAATAGTGAACAGAGGTCTGACAAAAGCCCTGTATATTTGAAATTGTTTGCTGATAGGCATGTGTCTGTAGCACAAGACATTATGTATGTATTTGGAAAGCAGATGCCATACAATTACCACACTTAAAAGGTTTACTTGAGTCCTTTGGCCAGAGACTGGGCTAGCAATGTCTTAGCTAACTAAGCTGTATAGTGAAGTCAGTCAAGTTTTGGTTTATTTTTCCCATGCTGCATGCTATTATTAGCCATATGTGATAATTAATAGCTAGTGAAGTGTTACTTAACTATTCCTGAACATACTGAAGGTTTCTCTTCAAATGTGATAACCATGGCTACCATGATTGTCCTGCTTTAAATAATGTCTCAAATGTGCACACGTTGTTCTCTTTATGTTTGTACCATTCTTGGATCAAGCAGATGTACTCTGTTGAATCCTGTTGTAATGGTTTAAGTTGTTTTTCCCAGATGTCTGTCTTGCCTCTCTGCCAAAGACTGTCCTGTTCAAAAAAATCAATAGGAATGAGTGTTTGCCTGCTGCAAGATGCTATTCCACAGTTTTGGTCAAAGCTATGGTTATTAGAGACTTCAGAGAAGGGGATTTTTTTATTTGCTTGGTTGATTGTGTGTTGGGTTTGTGTTTGTTTGTTTGTTTGTTTTGGAGGATTTGTTTTGTTTTGTTTTTCTATATTTATATGGTGGCTTTTTATTCCCTTCTAAGTCTTCCAAAGACAGTAATCTCTCAGAAGGTGATAGGATAGTCAGTTTGTAGAGCAATGTCTAAAAATAATTAAACCAAGGTTTAACATGATTTTTTCTGTTAAAGATCTTGAATAAAATATATTTTATATCTACTCATTATTTTATTATTCTGTTATCTATGTTAAATTTATCAGTATGTGAATGCTTGACATTCACTGGTTAAAGTACTCTCAAGGAAGGAGTTTCAAAGATAGGCATACAAGCATCTGAGAAAACCCATGTCTTAAATTTGTTATATCTTTATTCTAGAATTTAATTATGGGATAATTCATGTTGAAAGAGGCCTCAGGAGCTCTATAGTCCAACCTTCTACTCAAAGCAGGGTTGACTTGAGGTTAGACCAGGTAGTTCAGGCCTTTATCCAGTTGGGTCCTGAAAATTTTTTCCCCTTTTTTCTACCCTCCTCCCCAGCTCACACTGACTGCTTATGCTCAGCTTGCTGCCTACTAATATCCCGTTCCACAAAGCTACTTCCCAGCCAGTCAGTCCCCAGTTTGTATGTTTGCAATGGGCTCCTCCTTCCAATGTGCTGGGATTTGCATTGCTTGAGTTTTATAAATTTTGTCTTGGTTCATTTTGTCATCAGATCCAGGTCCCTCTGCATGATAGCATTGCCCTCAAGCATATAAACTGTTCCTCCCAATGCAGTGTTGTCCGCAAACTTGACAGAGGCACAATTCAGTGCCTCCTCTTTAATTTTTTCCCAGGATTAAATCTCCCACTTGAAAGCCCTAGCAAACTACAGTGACCAGGTACAGCAGAACTGGGTACGGCATGATAATTGTCTGCTAAGATTTAATTGCACTTTAATGTCACCTAACTTTTAACACAGCAAAAAGCTAAGATTTTATACTAGATGTGTGGGTTTTATTCATATTCTTGTGATATGGTCTTGGAATCATACACTGTCTTAAAAGACATAACATTTATCTGGTTTGGGACTTTTCTGTGTTAGCTACATAATGTTAAGCAGGATAAGGTTAAGCGGAATAACACAAGAGAAGTGATGTATGATTTTTTTATGTTCTCTGTAGTGTTTATTTGCAGCTATATGCTATACAAACAAAGTAGTATTCACTGCTTTCAATTTTGAAACCTAAATTTTCAATTGACAGGGTACTAATGAATCTGGCAAAGGCCAGCTTATACCATGCTGAAACATTTGTGGAACCACTGAATGCTAGCCTTCTGAAAATTAACTTATTTCAATCTCGTGTATGCTCATGTGTCAATTTGTGTGACACATTGGCTAGGAACTCAGAGGAGAGAAGATAAGAAAAAAGCCAATTCGCATACAATAGCATGGATGCAATCAAGCAGATTGGCCTGAATGATGCTTCTCTAAAAATTACAGAGGTTTCACCTTGGTCAAGATACACAGAAACAGCAAATCAATTGCACATCCATCAATGTATGACCTGGTTGCTTTTTCACAAATGACTGGGAAGCACAACCAAAATTGGTAACAGATGCAGTAAATCAGATAAACAATCAGTGTTTTTATTAGAAATTTGAGATTCAAGTCTGTATGAAATTACGATTCATCAGAATGGAAAGTAGGAATATGGAATGGTTTGTTAAATCCGTCCCAGATTTTCTGTTGGTACCAATCATTTTGTCAAAGCTTTGTCATCTTCAATGAGTATTATGTATAAAACACAAATTATCTCTTCTAACCCCTACTGTATACTTCCATGGTAGCACCTGTGGGAATGTACAACTCACCAGGTCAGGGAGAACATGGCATTGCAAGGTTTCACAAACCAACTCCTTTTACCAGAAACCCCTGGTACTGGATGTTGAGTGGCACTCTTCTTTCATTAGGCATGAAGAAAGTCACATAGAGATAGAACTTCAATTCCTATGCATTTGTGGTTGCCACAGACTTCACTGGGGTCTGAGCTACCTGAATTTACTGGAATTTGCCCATGGAATTAATGAAACAAATATGGAAGCAGTCACTTTTAGCTCTTGACATGTTTAACATATTCAGTTGGAACCACAGAAAATACAACTGCAGGCTTGTCACTTTTCTTACGTTTTGCATTGATCTCTGCTATATTCCTGCTTCTTCTATTCATCTGTTCTCCACCTAGACAATCCAGTTTCAGGCACAGCAGAACAGGTGGGGAGGTGGGCTCAAAACAGGATGTGGGAAAACAGTATTGTGGGATTCTGCAACTCGTATATGGGATGAGAGGAATGGGCATAAAATCTAAAATGTGTGGACTGAATGTATCAAAAAGAACCTTTGTTTAAGTGTCCTCTTTGAAACACATACCAAAGAATGTAGCTTGATAAATTATGCTCTGTGCCTGTGTTTTCCAGCGGAGTTTGAATTTGACTTCTGATGTTAAAAAAATTAGGAATAATGTTAGACAAACTTTTTAAAGGTAAATGGGAAGGAGGTTTTAAAGGGCTGTATTGACAAGTTTAGCCACTTCACAGAAGAGTTTTCACTACTGTATTCTGTAATCAGTCTCCAAGATTAAAGTTTGACTGATGACAGAAAGAATGATCTGGAGCTCAGAATTCTGACCAGAATTCTGAACAAGTGAAATAGGATTTTCTTCTTAACCCTGAAGTTAAATGTTTCCCATTTAATCAACGTTTTTCTTGTAATGTAAGAAGATGGCTTAAAGCAAGCAAAATCACCTCTGGTATATTCAGAGCTCGAGCATTTTCTTAATTAGAGTGCAGTATTTCAGCAACAGCCTTGGAATCCTGCCAGGGTCCCCTGCTGAGATGTGCATGAAATGCACGTGATTTGCAATAATCTCTTAGCAACAACATTTCTATGAATTGATAAATTACTGTATATTTTTTCTGCTTAAAAAATTATATCCTTTTACAGTGCTCTGTAGGAAATGTTACAGCAAGAAGCAGAAACAATACTGAAAAATGGAATATGGTTGCAAACCGAAGCAGATAATTTTTTCAGTCTCAATGTTAAAGAGGTAAAC
Organism: Campylorhamphus procurvoides; assembly: GCA_013396655.1. Taxonomy (NCBI): domain Eukaryota; kingdom Metazoa; phylum Chordata; class Aves; order Passeriformes; family Dendrocolaptidae; genus Campylorhamphus; species Campylorhamphus procurvoides. The sequence continues at coordinate 1,150,163 of WBMV01006539.1, read as the reverse complement.
TGCAGCAGGTATTAAACCATTTTTGAACAGCACACATTAACCATTGCAACACTCAGTTAATATTATTGCTATGTCAGTATAACACACCTACAGCAGTCAGTAGGGGCTACCTGGTGTACAATGCTAGTAGCTAGAACACCACTTAAAAAAATGATACAAATAATACAGCCCCTGATCTACACCTTTGATTATGTCAAGAAAAGTAACTGGAAGAAAAGTTGCTCTTATCTAAGCCTGTGAAGAGTGAGATTACTCTTCCTGTGGCCAACTCTAATTGTTCAGCAGGCCTGAAACCTCAAAAATTCTAGAAAAATATAAGTTGAGGGTTGGTGATTTCAAAGAGACAACTGACTGTCCGTTAAAAGCTGACAGTACCTGCTGCCCAAATCCATCCCTGATAGACGTTGTCAACAAGATGTGGTTTCCTCTACCAAAGAGACTGGTTTTTTGTCACCAAGACCTTAAAGATGCAAAGAGCAGTTTTGAATTCTTGGGGAACCCATAGCTAGTATTTTAAAGTTGTTGGCAAATACTTGTAAAAGTTCCCAAAGGGAAAATCATCCCAGATCTTAATGCTGCTAAATGTTGTAACTTTACATTTTGATTTCAACAGTGGAGAAAAAGAGGAACTTAATTCTAGGAGATTATTGGATATGGAAAGTGACCTTAAAGATGTAGTTGTCCTGGTACCCCGTGGGGCCACCTTACAGATCTTCATTTCTAATAGCGGAATGAGCCAATATATGACATGAAGAAAGGGCCCTTCCACTTTTCAGCTGTGACTTTTGTCAAAGTGGATGAAATCACTCCCTTATCTGAAAAAAACCAAACCAGAGTCAAAAGGTAAGAGGTGAGTGTATTCCCTGAGATCAATAGTTTGAATTTAATGACAGAGACTAGACAGGGAACCCAAACCTCTTGGCTTCCAGACAGCTATCCTATGCATTATGCTGCCTGACCTCATCCCTTTGATGCCTTAGGGGTTTCATGAATTTGTAGATTTTTATACTTCTATGTAGTTTCTTACATTTAGAGTAGCTAGCAGCCTATAACCCTGAGCTAGCTGTCTTAAGGGTCAGATAATAGCTGGAACATCCTGCCTGGGAAACATAGACAGAGCTAAGACAATTAGATACCATGTTAGTCAAAACAAGAAAGCAAAGCCCAGCAACCTTGGCAAAGCTCCAATAAGGGAAAGTGATGAGAATATGATGATAAAGGATGAAGTAAAGGGTCTTAAGACCTCCAACTCAATTCTAGGAGAGGCGTGCCACGGGACAGAACCAAGGGAAGTTCTGGGTATGGACATTTCGTAGATTGGATGCAACCTTTAGATATGGTAATTGAGTAGAAATTATAAAATAGTATCCTGCCACGTAGATAGTGAGCTTTCCCAGCTTTTACACCTTGTTNAGGGAGTTTCTCCCTGGTTTATTGTGGGTTGTGAGGTGAGCTGACTTGGGCCCAGATGTTGCAAGAGTCAGTGTTCCCAGCCTGTGGATGAAAGGGTCTTTCACCTGGGAGGGGCAGGTTGTTGTCCCTTGTTTGCTTCGATAAGACATAGCAGAGTGGCTCAGGGGGTTGGCTGGATACAGCCGGAATGAAAGGGTCACCTTTTGGATTAATTTACTCTGCATGTTTGAAGCAGCAGTGCTTGGAAAAAGAGCTCTCATGGTATTCCTGAGGCCGTGAGTTCAACTTAGCACTGGTCTTTTCTGTTACTTGTCATCACATGCTCTACTCTTTTATACTTTTATACACTTTTGATACTTTATGTACTCTTTTATACTCCTTTATATTTCTGTAGTCTTAAAACCCTATAAGTAAAAGAACTCTTCTCTACCCAAATAATGTTGTCTTGGCAAGTTTTTTTCCTCCCCATACAGCAACACTTTCATTCTGTTTGTTTTTGAAGAGCACTCTTTCATCTTTGCCATATAACAGGTTGTAATATGTACTTGCTTTTGTATCAGTGCTCAGGAAAACATAAAGGTGTAGTTCTAAGGCAGTTATAAAATGTTAGAACACAACACCTGGAGAGGTAGTATGCATTGCAGATGCACCAGAAAAGATTGAAAAATTACCTACCAAATAAGCAGAGACATTCAGGGTAGTAATCTACCACTTCTGAAAATTCTCCTGCCTCCTAAATTCTGTTTTCAATAAGCAAACTATCCACATGTCCCTAAGCTTGGTGATAGTACTCTTGGATACACTGGTAATGATTGCTGAAGTTAGAAATGATCAACATATCCAGTATGATATTTAGAGCAGCACCAGCTGTTTCTGGCTTTCAAATGGCTTTCTGATCAGGAAACATAGGTAGTAGGTTTGGCAGGTTTTTGTGTTTTTTTGGTTGGTTGGTTGGTTGGTTTTTGGTTGGTTTGTTTGTTTGTTTTACCCCTTTTTTCCCATTCTGTAATGGGCTTTTCAGATGTTTATTTCCTTCTATTTGGGTCAATTTGACTAGCTTAGAACAACACATTATCACAGGGTTATTAGTTACCCACATAGGGATCTTGGTTGATCCAGAGGCAGAAGAAAGATATAGTAAACAGTCCTCTTCAGTCTGTGATACAATCTCAAGCCTTGTGATTCCCATAGCCTGGTGTATTCTCGTACTGAGTCTCTTGGCTTCTAACCTGTTCACTAATGGTGTGCAAGCTGAGACAATAAGACAGAATCCCTCTCAGAATTGTCCAAAATCTCTAGTACAATCTTAACAAGGTACTTTCTGGTATATAGATAACACATAATGTGCGGAAGTGGAAAGCATGACTCATTCCCCTGCTTATCCTTAGTGTGAAAGATTCGTGTGATGACCATGGTATTATGGTTCTTGTGTGGTATATGTACTTTATTGCAATTTCCATAGCTGCTCTGTCTCAGTTAGGTAGAAACTTTATATCTGAAACATGGTACCTGATGTGGAAGCACTTGATATCCTTCTATGGAACTACTTATGGAAGCATGACTACAGTAGGACTGGTAAGATACTTTGCATATGATGGCATTTCCCTCATTTAGAGTTTGTGGGAGTAAGAAGGGCTCTCAACTTGTCTTCATAAGGCTCAGGACAAGATGACACTAGGAAGTTGGCATATGGTTAAAAAATTATTTCTATAACTTTCACAGAAACCTTCATGTATCTCTGTAGGACTCCAACCTAATTACTACCATCTCTTAATGCACTGAGACTGAAAACTCATAACAAATTATCTGCTAGTTTGCAAACTCCAATTGAGCATAAGAACCTCCTGTCACTGTTCAGTTGATGACACTTTTGCTGAATGCAGAATCCATGTTTGATTATCCTCTGCTGAGGATGAAGGGTAGCTCCACCAATGGCATCACAACAAAATGCCATGCAAGCAAAAGGAGGATCAGGTCATAATACATAAAGACATAATAAAAATTAACTAACTCTTTTTCTCTCTCTCTTCCTTCCTTCCTTCCTTCCTTCCTTCTGAATTCCTTCCTTCCTTCCTTCCGAATTCCTTCCTTCCTCCATCCTTCCTTCCCTCCCTCCCTCCCTCCCTCCCTTCCCTCCGGTCCTCCCCCCTTCCCTCCCTCCCTCCTTCCCTCCCTTCTTTCTTCCTTCTTCCACACTGAAATTAAAATTATATTGGATGCATTCCCATTTTTTTGCACATATACTTTTACGTTGCCTAAAGCACCTATACAGTAGACTCTTCCATCTATAATGTCCTGAATTTTGTGAACAAAGTTGACAGTCAAGAAAATTACTATGTAGTGATTAAGTAGCCTCTTTGCATCCTGATTCATTTCTAAAACATGATAAAAACATCACAGATGCATACTATATTGTACAGAGACCATACATATGCATTATAGTCACTTAACTTATACATTTTAGTGATGTAATTGTGAAATATGTTCTTTTTACATTCCTAGTTATGGAGCGGAACAGATGGCAAAGACTTAATTCAAAGTAATATATCCATTAAAATAAATGATGTTGCCAACCATTCATCAGTGATAGAAGAGTTTACTACTTCCTTGGAATATAATTAGACAATACTCTGGGCTGCAAAAAAGTGTAATTATTTCAAAGTTTATTTTCTGTAGTCATTTACAGTCAAAATTAGCTAGAAAACTCTTTGAAAGCTTCAGGTGCAAACCATTTAACATGGGTTTGTCATTTGAAAGCATGAAGTGGTTTGTAGGGAATGGAACTCTGAACAAAGACTACGGGTGACATTTATTTTGGCTCTGTGTGTTACTCATTGTGTTTACACCATTGTAAGTAATAGAAAACTAAACTCTTCCTTCTAGTAACAGGTTGTAGGAAGGATGTGTACTGTGAGGAACTTTCAGAAGACTGAACAGTCCAGTCCTGCAGCAGTCGTGGGAAGGATCCCTGCTGTACCTCTTGGAAGGGCAGAATGCCCAGTGCTGGCAGGCTAGCACATTTTGCTAAGTGCTGGGGAGTGATATGCTGGGCTACAAGTCTTCCAAATCACAGTTTATGTAATATTGCTGAATCTGATCAACATTTGCAGTCCCTAGGCAAAGTGCTAGGGTTTGTTTGTTTGCTTGCTGCTGTGGTGTTGCTGTTTCAGACAGCAACACGTAGTTCAGACAACATGCTGAGCAGGGATGCCTACATCTTTCTGCCTGCAGACATAAGAGGGTGCCTCTGAAAAGTGATCTAGAAGCTCTGAGAAAAATTCCAATCACTTTAAACTAGCTTCATAAGCAGCTATGTTTTGGAACTTCAATAAAGATAAAAAAGAAATTTCATTCCTTAATTTCTTAACGTTAGATTCTGTAGCAGCTATTTAAATTTAATTTGCCATACAATTCTATGTTTTCCACAATATCAAGGCTTTTATCTGGCTCTTCCACTGGGACAAAAGGCTAAAAGGAAGCCCCTAGCTCTGAGGCTACAGCAACACTAGTAAATTAAACAGTCTTGGGGAATTTTCCCAGGCTCTAGAACACAAATTTTCTACATCATTAAATTATTAGTACAGTCCCCAGCATGGTTTTTGGCTAGAGCTAAATAGCATTTTCTAAGCAATTCCTGGGCACAGGGCAGAAATGTGTATGGGCCAGTCAGGCTGTTGGCAGCAGGCAGTTTGAATGCAGCCATCTTCTTGTGGGGGCTGGGAGAGGTTCTTGGTCTCTTGGCCAGGGTCTGGTGGCTGCTCTTGGTGCCAGAGAAAGGTTTCTGTACATTGACTTTTCATGTATAGGTAGCTAAGTAAGATTAGTTAGCCTTGGTTAGCAAGTTGCAGACAACAATTTAAAAAAAAAAAAAGAAAAAAAAGGGAGAGGGAGAAATTGAACCTTATGTAAGTCAGAGGAGAATTAGTTGGCATTTATAATAGATGATGATCTGTGCAAGCTCCTGTCAGAAACTCCATCCAGGAGCGGCACTGCAATTTACCACATTCCATTGTCTCCAAAATGCACACAATAATCAGCTTGTACATGTTCATGGTAAAGCTGCCAGTGGGCCTAATACTTTAACCACAGGTCATAGTTTGCTTTCAGACTGTGTATTTGGTATAAACAGTCTTCACTTCAACACTCATCTGAAGTAATCTGTAGATGACAATTATTTTTTCCAAGCTGGCTAACCATGTTCAGGGCTGGAACTAATGAACAGACTTGAATGTGACACTGTCTATGACATGATTATAAACAGATCCCTCTGTATTTAAAATACAACCTGAATATAAATATAATTTTCTGTACTCTGGCAATGAATTAGACACTGTACAATACTAACTCCATGAGCTTTGCATAATTAATGTTTTGTAGAATGAGTGCTAGGATATTTTTTTTGATTATGGGATTCTTTTACCCCAGGGTGATATTTGGTTTGCCTTAACAATATGAAGCCACCTTGTCTTTGCAAAAAGATGATTGCAGAAATTACAAATCGTCTAAGTGGAACTAACTACTGAAATGAATCAAAGCCCTTTCTGCTACTGCAGTGCTACTGTAAATCCTCCACCAACTATAATTGGGAAGAATTTTGCCATTAATTTCAGTATTTGATTGATCAGACCTTAACTAAAAACAATAATAATATCGATGGGTTTTATTCTTCAATTTCTTATTAATTATAGACATGAGGGTTAATAGACATGAGGCAAAGTCACTGGGTTTAATGTGGCAGATAGTCATTATCGAGAGATCTGTTCTTATTCTGCAGAAGCCCATGGAACATTCAGAAAAGGTTCCTACAACTTTTAGTTTGTTATTAATAAGCAAAAATGTATACGATACAATACATCTAAAGGCAATGCAATACTATCCAATGCAATATCATATGGTATAATACAATGCAGCACAATGTAATACAAAACCGGTCACATAAGTTTCTATTTGATCACTCTGCTGGTACTATTGAATTGGTGGGAGTGTTTTCTGTATGCTCTGGGGTGTTTCTCTTGATTCAAATTGTCTTGAGAAATGCTTAAAAAACCTGACTCTGAAAAGATTTCCTTAACATAGGAAATTTAATGCCACTTGGATGGCATGTGAATCTTTCATGTGCAAAACTGAGTTCGACATCCTCTAGAATACCTTTCGTCCCATTAGTCTCTGCAGACATCTCCTGAAAAAGATTCTGACTCTTTTCTGTAGGCTGATGATCCTTGTTATGCAGACATCTAATTGAGGTATATATAATTTCTTGTGTGAAACATGTAATTTCTTATCCTGCTATCTGCATTTGGGGAAGAAAACTTAATATGCTTCCTAGCAAAGCTGTCCAGCATTTGTATATTTCATCTTTCTGCATAGTTTGGCATTGGGGAAGTCTTGACAGATTGGTGTAGTGAAGAGCTTCTGTGGACCTAGAACAGACTGCAGTTGGAAAAAGGGCCACTTCCTATATAAGGAAATAAGCCCTATTCCCACCAAAAATGCTGTGGAACAAAACCGTACAAGGAGATTAACAAGGGAATTGTTATGACAGAGTCCTTCTTTGACTCTCTGTCCACTGTTTTGTATTTAGGAAGAATGATAGAATAAAATCAGGTATGGATCATGCATCCCCATGACCAGGAAATGTCTTTACCAAGTCTATTTAATACTTGGCGTACATATATATATATGCATATATATTACATACCCCACAGCCACTGATTACACTTCACCTCTGGAATAGTTACTGTTTTTGATATGATGTGTCTGTCCAATTCTTCTTTTCCTTTAGTACTTCTGTATACACTCCAGGAATGCCAAAGAACTTTGGCTACTTTGATAACTTTTTCTCAGAGGAGTGTGCTCTCTGAAAGGCAGATTTATCATACATAAGAGCAGAAGTTTGTTGGAAATGAAAAGAGAAATTCATAGTACTGCCTGGATCAGAACAGTCACTGTTTTGAGCAATATTTTCTCAGAAAATTCTTTGGAAGAAGAATTACAGAAATGGTACACAAAAAGTTTCAAAATGTTATTATTTTCTGTTCAGTTTTCATCATGTCTGAACTGTTCTGTGTTATCTGGTGTATCTAACAAACATTTCGCATCACTCCTGACCTCTGTATGTGGATTCTTAAGGGACAGACCTCATGCAGGGGCAGATACCACCTACTTTGCTTGCATCTTGTGTAATTTGTTATGATGTTTGTCGTCATGCTTGCTGTCATAATTCCTAAATGCAGAGGGGGAGGCTTTTGCATTCATAGTTAACTGTGATTCCCAGAAATACAGTTTGTCCTGAGATTTTTGTCAAGTCAGACAGAATAATCAGATGAAGATGGAAGGAGTGAAATATGCATAGAGATCAATAAATGTCCAACACAGCAAATAGTGTCATCAAGAAGTGCACTACACAACTAAAATTAATTACAGCTTGTATTGATTTTAATGGCAGAGGAATAGGTTGACTAATGAACAAAAGGAGAACACTGTCTTGCAAAACATTGCTCAGCTGTGAAGTACAAGGTAAGGAAAATACTATATTAATTTTGGTGTCTGTTTACATTCAGACTGAGCCATTCAAACTGTGACCTGCAAGATAGAGGTAGCAGATGGTTCACTGTATCAGTAAAAGACCACAGTGATTTTTACTTCTAGCCTGTAGAAGAGGTGCTGCAACTGCAGAGTTTTTCAACTCTGATATGAGTTGGGGATTTCAGGTATTTACTTTGGGAAAAAAGCTTGTATGTGATCGGAATCTTACCATAACTACACTTGACAAGTAAGAGGTGTTTCAGATGCTGTAAAATAAAACTAACTCCTCAGAAAAAAAAATCCTAAATTTCATATTTTTTAGCTCCAAATTTTGTCCTTGAGAGAAGTAAGATTTATACCGTGATTACTTCCACGCTCCCAAAAGAAACTCTGCTTTTTAGAGTCAAACTAGTTCTGAAAATTAATGATCTGTCTTGCTTAAGGAACTCACATGGCTGTTTCCAATGTACCCTTATAAGGAAAGGATGTTTGATTTCCCTGAACTGTCTCTGTTGCATTTTCTGGAGCATTATATTAACTTAGAGAAGATGGCAGAAAATATTATTATATTAAAGATATATTCTGTAATTGATAGAGCAAATAATCAGTAAAATCATCTGAAGTCTGAAACCTGAAAAGTACTTTTCATAGCATATAGGAAAGCTTAATTTCCTTGACTTCTGATGATATAGAATTTTGGTTTTACTATGCAAACTTCTGTGCTAACATTACATCACAGAATGGTTGAGGTTGGGAGGGAGCTCTGGAGGTCATGTTGTCCAAGTCCCCTGCTGAAGTTGTGTCACTTAGAGTCAGTTGCCCTGAACCATGTCCAGGCAGCTTCTGAATATCTGCAGAGATGGAGGTGGTTCCTCTGGGCAACTTGTGACATATAGTAACAGCAGTGAGTAGTACCTACTAAGTATTAAACTAATGATTACATCCTTATTCATGAGCAAGTGACTTGAGGAGAACATGACAGGCTGCTGTCAGACAAGCCAAAGGACAGCAAGTCAGAAATTGGTACCAAAAAAGCCAACAAATCAAGGGACCATATCTCTGTTGCACACTGGTATTATTTAGACTTTTATCTCTGTGACATTTTGGTATTTATAACTTCTTTCTTATTTAGTGGTATTTTACTACGTTCCACAATTTTGTTTTCATCTTTCTCCTGCTTTCTCTCAGGCATGGATTTTGAAGGACAGTACCTGGTCTCTTAATGTTTTGAAAATTCTACCTTTTCTTTTAGTTATCAGTCATGTACTTGGTAAAGGTAAAGATCACTTGTGTTTAATTTGTTCAGCCTATATTGGTGTGGTCTGATATTCTCAGAATGTTGTCATTTCAGAGATGGGGGGTTTGCTCTCCTCCATTAAGTGAATGGAGTTGTTGAGCCAATGTTTACTACCAGTCATAAACTAAACTGGATTACGTGTTTTGTCCTCAGTTTTGCAGTAAAGGTTACAATTGGGTTTTTTTCCTCTATGTTGATCAACAGAAACTCTTCTTACAGGTTTTTTTTTCCTCTTATTATATAATCAAATATGTTCATATTATTAAAAGCATTTTTTTAATTTTACTTGTTATAAATTTGTCTTTGTTTTAGTATAATACCCAATTTTAAAAGTATTTACATATGTATTTTCAACATTACCTGTGATGATTTAGAGAGGATCAAATATTGCACAAATTAAATACTTATTGAAATTGATGGGACTTTTAGAGATAATTTTAAAAATGTTTAATAAATTAAACTAAAACTGCATTTTTTTTCTCTCTGTTTCTAAGAACTGAGCAGATAAGTGGTCACAGCACCAAGCCTGACAGAATTCAAGAAACATTTGGATGATACTTTCAGGCACATGCTGTGACTCTTGAGGATGGTCCTGTGCAGGGCCAGGAGTTGGACTAGATGACCCTTGTGGATCCCTTTCAACTCAACATATTCTGTGATTGCCTAGTTCTGTGGTTCAATGCCCTTTACTTGAAATTAAATGTGTTCCTTGTATAACTGAGTTGAATCATGCAGAACAAACTATACCACACACTGAAAACAGAGGTACTAAAATTCGTAGATAAGTGGGATTCTAGAGATGAGCAAAGCTAAAAAAAAGCCACATAACAAACCCAAACCAAACCCCAACAATCTCAACCAAAAGCTTTTCCCAAATGTGAGTAAGGTAAATCCTTTAAAAATCAGGAGAGAAAAATATATATATTTGGTAAAAAAAAATGCAAAACAAACCAAAACCAAAAAACCAAAAAAGCCAAACAACCAAGCAAACCCCAAACACAGTGTTTCTCTCCCACCCTGTTTCACACATACGTACAGACGCCATTGACTGCTGATTCTACTAGTCTTTGTGTTGACTTGATGTCTGCATTGGGAATACTGGCAGGCAACACCATATTAGGAGTCTGAAATTATATACAGACACCTATAAAAATGAATGCTTATTCTTAGGTTCGACTTTCTTTATTAGGGAAAGGCTGTAACATGAAGGGTGTGTGACCTTGTGGATAAATTTGTTACTGCTTTGTAGTCTTTCACTCTGTGGATTTGCACTCTATTTAAAAAGAAGATTAGAATCAAGTTTGACAGTGCACACTGATAAGGATGCACTTTGCATGAAACACCTGGTCCAGCTCAGAGGAGTCCAGTATTCAGGTTAATCTTGCATGAGAAGGGATCAAGCTATCTCTTAATGTGTACAGTATTTAGCTAGAAATCAACAAAACTAAAGACTAACAGGTTCTTAAGAGTTTCTCAATCTATTTAAATAACATAAAGACCACACTAAAGTGCAATGCATAATCTTAAACACCCAACGCCTAATACAGAGTCTACTGATTTTAATGGATGTCAGTGGGTTTGTAAACAGTTCCTTGAAATCATTAAGCCAAATCTGATTGTTTTATTCCCTCTGCTGTATGATCAGGCCAGATTTTTTGTTCTTCTCTATCTAACAATGTTATGGCATTATTAGAGAATCTGCTCATGGAAGTTTCAGAGCCCAACAAAGAAGAACAAAAGAGCAAATTCAGTGCTGATATAAAGAGAACTTAGAGATGAGGGAAGGTGTAGATCACAACAGCTGTGTGAAAAGGAAATGCATGTCATCAGATGCATCAGTTGATCTGACGGATGATAGCCAAAGAATTTTTATGCTCCTTAGTGAATTTATATTAAATGAGAAACATTGACTTTAAATATGCATCATGGGAGGATGAAGGGTCATGGTTCTCAGAACTAGAATACTTTTGGTGCACATAATTGATTTTACTTTAACCATAGCCTGGGCTAAAAGGCTAAGTTTGCACTGCACTTGAGCTAGTCCCATGGGCTGGTTAATCCCACAGGTGTCCTGAAGTGTGATATGCTCTCAAGATCTGGCTCAGCGTATCAGTCTTTGGAGATACCACATCTCAAAATGTGGAAGTGCTTTGAGATCGATGTTGGCTGTCTTGTCTGCACAGCTTGATTACATGGCATTGATTGGTTTGACAATACATGGAAGGGATATGAACAGCATATAACTGTAGGAAAGAAATTTCAGTACCCCCCAAGCTCTAAATCCAGCCCAAAGAGCATACTAATAAAAACAGAATAGATGTGATGCAAATGAATGAGTCTAGTCTTAAACCTTCTACCAAAACACAGACTCATAGACTAACTTGGGACACCTCCTGGTGTAGTGAGTTGAGCCTATCTCAGTCCCACCATTCTTGGCTTCACGAACAGGAGAGTGGATATATGGTAAAGTGCTGGAGATCATCAGTGCCTTGTCTCCATCTCTCAAAGGTCCGACTGCATCAGTCTGCAAGCAGAGGCTTAACTGTACCTCATGTGGTCAATGCACAACTCTGAACTCAGAAGAAGTTGGTTGGACAAATTTTGAATCATTAATCAGATTTTGACAAAAATATTATGAGGTTTGAAATAAATACACACATTTATTAATAAATAGTAATTTTAAATACAGATGGGACATAGTAAAGGTAGTCCAGCACGGGGCCATGAAGATGATTATTGGACTGGAACATCTCTTCTAAGAGGGAAGGCTGTGAGACCCAGAACTGTTTAGCCTGGAGAAGGCTCAGGGGAAATTCCTATCACTGTATGTAAATACCTGAAGGGAAGGGGTAAACAAAATGGAGCCAGGGTCCTTTCAGTGGTGCCTGGTGACAGAAGAAGAACCAATGGGAGCAAACCAAAACACAGGAGGCTCTGTCTGAACCTCAGGAAACACTTTTTTACTGTGAGAGTGGCTGAGCACTTGAACAACTCTGTGGAGTCTCCATCCTTGGAGAAGTTCAAAAGCTGTCTGGATGTGGTCCTGGGCAACTGGGTCTAGGTGGCCCTTCCTGAACAGGGGAATTGGACACAATGACCTCCAGAAAACTCTTCCAACCTCAGTAATTCTGTGGTTCAATGATTCTGAATACATGGGAGTGATTATGCTCATACATTGCAAATTCGCTGTAGAAATAGAGAAGTGGGAGTTCATAGTCTTCTCCTCCATAGTATTCTCTTTTAAATACGGGTGCAAAAATAAAAGATACGGAAGCATTATTTAACAATGGTACTTACAAAATTTAAGTATGAATTTCCAGTGGAATCAGAAAGGCAGAACTAAACTGATTATAAAGGAATCAACTCAGTTACATTGTTCTCCATCTATATTCATGTATTTGGAAGAATGTATTTCTGTCATTGTTTCGCTGTTTCATTGTTTCATTTATCTCTTGGTTCCTATCCCATTTGGGAGTGTAGTAAGAATAGTGGATTACTCTGTAGAATTGATTAGTTGACAATAGGGATGAGGCTTCTCTTTTATTTTCTCATGGTACATTTCTAAATTTTCACATGCCTTGTCAGTTGTCTTTTTTTTTTTAAATTATATTTCTCAGGAATATGTTATACTAAAATGACTAAATTCCACAAGACAGTAAACTGAATGATTGAGCTGAATGAACAAAGAAGCAAATTATATAGTAGGTTAATGGCACTCCCAAAAACTTGGGTGAAAAGCTAAAGTAGGAGTGGAATACTAATCAGAAGCTGCTTTCTAACCAGCAATTACATATGCTTGTGAAAAATACTACTTTTACATTACATTAAATCTATTTTTTTTAGTAGTGGCACCAGAAGCAGTGATTTCTTAATGTTTAATTCTTATGAAGGAAGAGAAATATTTAATCCATAATAAGCCATTATTGAGCATTGGGGAACTAAATACAGAATGTATTTCATACATCAAGCACTGATGTATCTCAGAGGCTCTGAATACGAACCTGTGCTTACACAGGGTGTGGCTGTGTACAGCAATTCGGGGCAATTTGGCATTTCACTCTGTGTCAATAGTGTACTTCTTGTTTCTAGCAGACAAGTGTCTGCATTACAGAAACCACCATAACATCTTGCAGTAACTGCTACCCTTGTTGGCAGTGGCAGCAGAGCACACGAAGGGAGCCAATGTGGACATAATTACCCTGGCTCCACTGAGGTCAGGCCTGGGGAAATGCTTGTGGGGTAGTGTCTGCTGGAGCTGACTGGGCTGTAGCTAACATAAAGATTTCATACAGAAGGCTTCTACCACTAAAGTTATCTTTCTGATCCCTTTTAAGAAATCTGAAGTAACCTATTTTTTTTTTAACAGGAGACTGTTCACAGATATTACAGTACTAGTGCTATTCTAGAGGTTGCAAGTGTTCTTATACAAAGGTTTAACTATGGCCAAGTCAGATGGTAGGTATCGTAGCATTCTCACTTGTGACTAACACAGCAAATTTGTGAAAAGAAAGGAAGAAAATCCCATTTTACACCTTTCACTGACAGAGCCCAGAAACCCCTGTGCCAGTCACATCATGGAACAGGAGTCAGTATTTCTCCTGATACAAAAGACAGACAAAAGATGCTGGGGTGAAATCAGGGCACTAGAAAGTGAAGTGATTTGCTGAGGATCACCCAGAGTACTCATTGGAGAGCTGAGAAGAAAGCATGAGTCTGCTGATACTAATTTAGTCTCATATCCACTAAGTCATGGGATTTTCTTGCACATCCCACAGTGATATCATGTCAATGCTATGCATATTACTTTTTTATCAATTAGTAGTCCTAATATATTCCGTGTGTGTCATGGCTGGTCAGCACAGAACAACAATATTAACAGGTTACTGGTTAGATCTGAAGTCCACTGGCATGAATGTATCTCAAAAATTTTTGGATGGAGCTTATGATAAACTAAAAAAAGACAATCACCGCAATTCTGCACGTCATTTGAAAGATGAAAGAAAAGAGCAATAAGAGCAAGGTAAGAGCAATAAATAAAGTTTATTGGTTCTTAGTGGATTGTTTTCTTTTTTTTTTGCTTTGGGGATGTGTGTGTATGGAACAGTTGTGAAGTTCCCAGCATCTTTCCCTTGGCACGAAAACATCTAGTTCCCAAAGGTACAGAATTCTTGGGAACTCATGAAAACTGGACTCCTCACTTTATAGAAGATAAATTTCTGAGGACCTCATACAAAAACCTTGGGAATCAGCCCAAGTTGTTGAGGGCTTGCAGCTTTTCAAGTTGCTCTGCTTTGCTTGCTGAATTTTGCCTTTTGAGAGCCTTCCAAGTTACTAGTAAGAAGGTAGGTGGGTGAGCAGAAATTGGGCAAGAAATCTGAGGAATATTTTGATTTTACTGAACTGGCATCTTCCAAGGAGAGAAAATTGTTGCATAGGGACATTTCTGGTCAGTTTAGTTATGGTTCCCTACAATAATGCAAAGAACTTTAGATTCCATGCTTATAGCACTATATGCCTACAGGCCAGTCTCTATGGACATGAATGTTTACACATTGCAGAGGGTAGATGTACACCATTTCAATGTCATGTTTGCAAAGAAAATGTAAAGCTTCTCCAGCCACAGCAGGGCTTGGAGAGTGAGATGCCTACAATGTGACCAGTCCCTGTACTACTCCACATCAGTAAGCTGATCCAGGAACATATTTTTTGCTATTATTTGTTATTAGCATGATCTGCACATTACCAATCATTGCAAAAAATATGCGTGGACCTTCATCAAAGAGTCGATGACTATATGAAACTAATTAATAAAGAAACAATATTTTTGGAAATGGAAACTGTCAATGTCAGTTTCATTTTTGATTTATATGAGTAATATCATACATGATTATTGTAATAAGTTATGTTAATGGAATATTTATATGATTTATAAGTGTATCTCTAACTGGTTCAGTCTGAAAGAGAAAAATATGTCAAGAAATAATACTAATTCCCTTCCCTAAATATGAGATGTAAAGATATGATTTAAAATGTCACACTTGCAATCAGAGAAAAACCCTACAATCAGGAATCTGCAATAAATATTTACATCATATTTTTTGAAGACAGAGAGAGTGCAAACACATTTGAAGCAGACTAAACATGTCTGGAATAAATTCTAAAAATAATTTCCTCTGAATATAGGTTAATTCTTGTTTTACAAGCCAGGGCTACAGCTGGCAGTGTCTTTCCTGTGAGTTTCTAATGTAGAGTTTTTAGATAAGCAAGTGATTTGCTGTAACAGTTACATATCTGAAAGCTGAGAAGACATAAGAGTAAAACCCAGATGTAAGTTATGTATCTTAGTGCAAGTGCTGTGGGTTATATAGTGCAAGACAAAGAGGCATATCACACAATGCATATGTGGGGAAAGATGTCATTATTTTATTCCCAGATTTGGACTATTGTTAAGGGTGGCAAACATCTGAGATGTCACAGAACCAAAACTCATACATGAGTCTGTACAATATTACTGCTTCATGGCACTGCTGAAAGCAGAGAAGGCAGGGAACTCCAGCAGGCTCCCTCTGCCATGGGGAATGCTCATGAGAGAGAAGGAGGCATGTGTGGAAACCTGTCACCGTGTTCCTGCAGTGGGAATTTTTCAGTGCTTCAGGGACTCCTTATGGCTAATTTATGCCACAGGAGATGTGACTGGCCTGTTTGCTTAGAGACCATAGTACTGATTTAATCAATCAGTTAATGTACTTTACACAACATAATATCTCCAATTCAATAAAAAAATTATGTCTGGTAAAACTCGTGAAAGTAAGGCATATTTCCTGATCCTATTCTTATATCTTGCTGCCTGCATATATCACAGAAATGTATTTCTCTGTTATTTCTTGTTCATATCTGTTATCTCCTGCATAAGATAGTGAACTTCTCCATCATTCAGTGATTTGGATCCCATCTGGCATGGAAAAAGGGTTGGAAGCTTTCCCTCACAGTAAATGTCTAGGCAATCCTTGTTAGTGTGTGTGCTACTAATTTTTCCAGTAAATGACATGGCATTGCAGTAGACCTTCTTGATAAGGTGGCTTGTCTCCTGTAGAGAGTTGGATTACCAAATCCCTGCCCTGGTTTTACTTCTCTTTATGGTGCTCGAGGGAGTGAGGCTACGCCAGAGTGAGGCCAAGCCTGTGTAAGGCTGGAAAAAGTGGAGCATAGTCAGCAAGTTTTCAGTTATTAAATTAATGACTTCCATTGTAAGGACAAGCAGCTGGGCTGGAGGCATCATCTGTGCTGCCAGACCTGCAGCAGGAGAATGAATCCGTAGTACAGAAAGTCTGACAAATCAAGGGTCTCTCTCTGAAGCTGTTTGTGAAATTGGGCAACACAAATAAAGTGGGTTCATCCTTCAAAATATCCAGGAGGTTGTATTGTTGGGGAAAGAGGATTCAGATGGACAGTAGTCAGTGAATCAGGTGGTATTTCCACAGGGGCATGGAAGAGCACAGTTGGAGACAGATGATGAAAGGAAACTGAAATCTTGGTCTGTTGCCCTTCAAAATTAGTAGAAAGCTCTAAGGCCTTGTAGGCAGCAAAGAAAGGTGGTAGATATTGCTGCAGAGATTCTCTGTATTTGCAGCAGAACTGTGAAGTGTGTCCTCTGGTTTGGATCCGAGTAACAGAGCTGAAGAAAACACGGTTTTGGTCTCCAGGGTGGGATATGGGAGACATGAGGCAAAAGAGAGGAGTTTTTACTACTTTGCTTCTTAATTGATGGTTGTATGCTTTTAAAGGAGGAGATTAAGAGGCAGGGGGAAATTACTGAAATAACTGATAATTTGTGCTAAGATCTGTGATGCATTTATAAGAAAATTTCTCACCCTTATAATTTTTCAAAATCCTTGCAAGTAAAAAATACTAAACTAAAATTCACAAAATCAGATAAAAGATCAAAATTGGATGTTTCAGAATTTTAAAGTCACTCTAATCTGCAATATGTTTTGAAAAATATCTTGTATTCAACAAGAAAGAACACAACTGGAACCTCAAATACACGTTTTTATTCATTATGTAACCATATAAGCAAACAGTGAGTCACAGAACTGTTTGTTGTGTGATTATTTTTTTAATACCAAAAAGTACTTGGTAAAGATGAATTTGACAATTATTTGGGGAATCAAAGAGAAGTATGTTTCCACAGAAAACTGTTGTTCATACATTTTTTTGCTTATTTATATTTATATAATATCATAATAAGCATTTTTATAGCATAGCTTTGATTATATTATTCTTGTATGTAACTGTGTTGCATTTTCTTCTACTTCATTAACCCACATAATTTTATTTTGGCATATTAATTTGTGATAAGAGCATCCATTTAAAATTAATTTTTATAAAAGCTTAACAAAATGTTTCGTCTGTAATACTTTGTTCAAACACAAAATTTGCTTTGTCCTCTTTCTTTATATTTGTAGCTTTTCCCACTACTATTTCTAATTTGTAATGAGCAATGTTTGTGCAGAGACATTTTGTTATGAAGACAGCTGAGCTTTGCCAAACATTATCCTACCGGATCAAACTAGAATTTCAAGAAAACATTCCAGACTATGCCCTTTTGAGTGGCTGTTTATTGCAAGTAGTGATAAAATAACTTCTTTCTAGCTGGTGTTGCATAACTCAGAATATTTCTCTACTAGGTCTTATTTTTTTTCTTAGACCAGAAGAGTTATAGTATGTTTCCCCTCCAAAGTTTATTTTCTCCCCTGGAAATGCAAAAACATTCTGGAAAAAAAAAAAAAAAAGAAAAAGATATTGTAAGTGATAAACAGTCATTGGAAAATAAATTGGTAAATACAAGATATTCAGATGACACAATGAAGGCACTGTTCACCTATCATCTGCTCTTAGCACCCCACTCTTGAATTCCTCATTGAAGATAATGGGAATTTTGTCTTGATTGAGGAATATAGGAATATGATAGAATTTACCTGACAGAGATAATCAAAAGTCCAAGCTACATAGATAATTAGTTTAATAAGAAGACACTCTTACTGTTCTTTTTAAAATCTGTTATTTTTTTATTCTTATTTATTTTATTATTCCTAACGGCAGTGACAGTAGCAAGATGGCACTGTTTTTTGTAATTGCAGTCTGGAAGACCATTTAAAAACTATCCTATTTATTTCTATCTCTCTTTCTCTGTCTCATATTTGCCAGTAAATAAAATCAATACTATTGACTGTGACATCTGGTCTCGTTTGCATCTTTATTCAGGCAGAGGCTTTTATAACAATTTTAATAAGTGGATCATAACAGAGCCCAAGCTCTTTGAAAAGTTCCTAATTACAAAGGAAGCAGTTGCAATAGCTAAAGTTACATACCTTTGAAATTGCTCAATTAACAGAATTGTCATCACAACTAAATGAAACGTTTTTAACTTTGATCCCTTGGTCTTACTTCTGAAACAGTCTTGAGCTTGTGGTGCTTTACAGAGAAATGTCTGCTCAATAATTATATCATCACTTCTTGTGATACTGACCCTTAGAAATGAGAAAACAAATGCAAACAAAGAATTTCATATAAACATTCAAACTTCAAAATTAATGTTTTTTTCTATATTTGTTTCCAATTATACTCAGTTTTTGTGATCCCTTCAAACAATTATTTGAACACTGGTAGAAGTTAGGGGAAAGTGGAATACAGAACTACCTCAGTGTTTATGAAGACTTATGTGAAGGTTTTGGAAGTACTGGCATACCAAGCCAATTGGAGAACAATTACCTATCAAATCTGGAAAAAAAACGAGCAACTGTCCTCGCCCATAGTTAAAATGTGTATCTGCAATCTCTCTGTAGAATTAAGCAATTTCACCAGATTGAACAGCTTCACATTTGATATAATCAGAACTGGATTTCAAATGCGTACAGCAACAAATGTGTGCTGGGGTGGAGCTACCTATCTCTTCCCATATCAGCCTTCACTATGCCATGCCTTGTGATTTTAACTAGAAGAGTGTTGATAACATCCCAGTGTTTTGCTGCCCAGCCCTACCCCAATCCTACTCAAAAGGCCAGTAGGCTGGGGCCAGGCAAGAGGTTGGGAAGGGACATAGCTGGAACAGCTGACCCACAATGACCCAAGGGTTATTCCATACCATATGGCACCATACTAAGCAATAAAATTCAAAAGAAAAGCGAAGGAGTGAAGGGAGGTGTGTTTTTTATTAAGGCATGTCAAAGTCCCTCTGCAGAGCCCTTCTGCCTTCCAGCAGATCGACACTCCCCCCCAACTTGGTGTCATCTCCAAATTTGCTAAGGTAGACTCAATCTCCTCATCCAGATCATCAATAAAGATATTAAACAGGACTGGGCCCAACACTGATCCCTGGGAGACACCGTTAGTGACTGGCCACCAGCTGGATGCAGCACCATTCACCAGCACTCCCTGGGCCCCGCCATCCAGCCAGTTCCTCACGCAGCAGGGAGTGTGCCTGTCCAAGCCATGGGCTGCCAGCTTTTCCAGGAGTACGCCATGGGAGACGGTGTCAAAGGCTTTGCTGAAATCCAGGTAGACTACATCCACCGCCTTCCCCTCATCCACCAGATGGGTCATCTAGTCATAACAAGAGATCCAATTGATATGGCAGGCTCTGCCCCTACTAAATCTGTGCTGGCTGGGTCTGATCCCCTGTCTGTCCTTTAGGTGCTGTGTGATCGTACCCAAGATGATCTGCTTCATGACCTTGCCAGGTACTGAGGTCAGGCTGACATGCCTGTAGTTTCCTGGATCATCATTTTGAAAAAGCATGGCCAATATCCAGGAGGTGAGAGAGGCTGAAATGGAGATCACGCAGCCTGGGAAGTCAGAACTGGGAGCTCTGACAGAATGAAGAGCTCAGAGCAGGCAGCCAGGAGAAATGGCAATATCAGGATGTAACACACCTAGTAGAGCTGCAGGCTAGAGTTACTTGCATTGTACTCTACAGGAACTTTTATAACGCAGAGAAAACATTTCTAGACCAAATGAACCTGATGGCTGAAAGTGTAAGTAAGTTCCATATCCTCTCTTGATAAGCTGAGAAACTGCTATATTACCAAAAGTGAAATATCCCTTGAGTAGGATGCCCAGACCAGCTGCAGCTTTGGGTGCGTAGAATGAATACAAAGCCCTGGAGATAGAGATGAGCTGTATTCTTTCATGGAGAAGGTTCTAACCAATATTTAACTTGAGGCTTTCCATGAAAGACATTCTGAAAAATGCAGCCATGAAGTCCGAGAAGCCCTGCAGTTGGGGACTATATTTCCCATGTGACTGGTAGAGAGGCACCTTATCATAAGGTATATGCCTTAGATTAATTTCTGAGCAGATTTATGAAGGGATTCATGAGATGGGATAGAAAGAGTTCTTTGAGGAACAAATAACCCAAGATAATAGATCTATAGACAAAGTAAAAAATACTTTAAAAATATCTTAACACCCCCAGCCCCCCAAAACTGCCACATTTTCAACAAATTCTCCAAATAAGCCAAGACTGTAAATATTTGAAACTATGGATGAACTATTTCAGGTTCTATCCACCGAAAGCGATAGTTCCACCCATTCCACATCTCATGCTGTTTCTCCTCCCAATCCGTGGGATCCAACTAATTTTCATTATGTTGGGATTTTCTGACTAGTTGTGAGTGCAGCTGGACAAAGGCTTACTGGAGCCCAAGGGGATACATGGTCTCATGAAACTGAGGAGGCTGGTAGTAAGAAAAGGGTGGGATGGTCCTTTTCAGTCATAGCACTGTATCCTGTCATCTTAAACAGATCATGGAAGGGCACTGTAAGAGATATTTCCCTCGGAACCTAGACATGCTGTGGGATGAGAAAATCCAGCTTCTTGGTATTTAAATGATCTGGAAGAGTGCACATATCTTCTGCTGGACTGAGACCAGTGTTGTCAGCTCAAAGTTGTATATCGTATTTATTCCAGTTGAATTGTGGTAGTTGAAACACATGAATCACTATCCCTTGCTTTTTGGCTGAATCAGTATCTCCAATAGAGCCTAACTGGGTTGCCATGTACAGAATTTTGGTTGTATTCCCCACCAGAATAAAGAATGAGTTTTGATGTCTATAATGTAAAGTAATATGAAGTTGAATTAATCTATGCTCATCAAATTCATGCAGTGTTAACTATGCAAATTACCCATTCAGATTATTTGGGAGCAGATTTATGTAGATAAAATGGTATTCTCCCTGATAAAAACTTATTGTAATCTAATTTGAATATGTGAAGTTTATGTTTAGAACTGAATGATATAAATTCTGACATGTAGGCCTTATATAATCATGGTCTTTTTTAAGTATAAAGCCATGACTAAGTACATAATTGCAAATAAATCTAATTTCTAAGTATTTTCATTAAGTGAATTATGACATACTAAGAAAAAAAATATGAAGTTTATAGTGGCAATGAGTTATATTTTAGATGACGACCTACTAACCACAGTACTGACCTGCCTCATGGTCTTCTTGGCTTTGTTCTTTAGATAAAAAGAAGTTACTCCCGCATGTGCCTCTTCTTCTTTTGCTATTTTTGGTATGCTTTGTTTGTAGACTCCTCAGTACAGATGTTATTTTAGCACTATGTGTACATAACAATTGGTGAAATGAAGCCTGGCTTTTACCTGGGGACTACAAACAGAAATAAAAAATGCTAATACTGTATAGTTGCCTGACTACATTGTTTTTAATGGGTTGAAAAATAACAGCTCATGAGGAGTCCTACAGCCTTTTTTGTGAAACAGAGACTGGGCGTGCAAATGGACACCTAGCACAGGTGTCTGCATCTGCCTAGCAACCCCATATCTGTCCCATATTTTTATGCATCATTCTCTGTGATTTAGGAATGGGAGGTGCACAAGAATTTCTCAGGGTCCTCACGAAGGATTTGTTCTATTACATGCTGGTTTCCTAATTCACTAGGTAGTGAGCAGGATACACATATGGGTGAGAGAGACATGTTTGCTGGGAAAATTAGATCTTCAAAATTAACAATCTGTCTGCAAGAAACCTTCAATGAATTGGGTTGAAAAATGAAAGCAGTAGGTCAATTTAGCAGGAGATCAGCTGTTATGCACAAGTAATGCACAAAACAGAAAGAGAAGTAGTTTCCTGTCCTAAAATAAGGCATTAGGAAAGGAAAAAAAATGGCAACAGCATAAGCATTCATAAATGTGTTATAGTTCCTCTTTCTTCAGAGAAAACTTACATTTTCTGTAAAAATGTATGCTTCATGTGCTTTCAAACCTTTTCCCTACAGAAAGTTTGATTAATTATTTCCAGGGAAGTAAACTGTCTTTTCTGTTCTCCTACAAAAACTGTAAGTAATTTTATAGGAATTTATGTTTTATACAGGATACCTTTTACTACCAAGAGTTCTTTCCATGGCAGGACTGGAAAGAAACTTAACAGGCAAAAAATCAGAGTTAGAAAAGCAGTTTCTGTTCCCTGCCATTGAACTGGCTGCTCTCCATGGCAGAACGTATCATGCTTTTTGCAGAATGCTCCTAAGGGCTCAATATACTGATCTGTTATGGGAGTGGCATAAAAATGCCAGTGATTCAGTTCCTAAAATGCCCACACAGCACTGTGTTTATCTTCCCTTATATCCTTTCCTAATATTAATTCAAAGTGTTACGTCTCTTAGGTTTATCCTATAAACCCTAAATAATGTCTATTTCAGCCAGGATATTCAGACTGCCCTTATATTTATTACACCATTTCTAAGCCAGGTAAAGGTTTTAAAATCTTTCTTAGTAAATTAGCACTTAATCATATTGCTCTTTTCTGAAAATTCTCTACTTTGAAAAAAATTTTGCTGGTAACATGGATGTAGGAACAAAACAAACTGCTTTTTTTTTCTGACTCTGTGATGTGTACATGTATAGGTAATCTCAGAATACCGTTTTTAGTAGTTTATAGCTCCAGCTGCTATAAAACATAAATAACTAGGCAATCCTTTCACAGCGAATCAATATTTGACCTTCTCAGATCTTCAATATCAGCGACAGGAAAAAACCCCTTATGCAACCTGTTTTAAGGAGTCATTTTTTCCATAAGTTGTTCTTCCAACCAAATGGTTTCTGACCCTTGCCTGTGTTGCTGATGATAATTGGAGATCCAGTGGCATCCACAAAGTGCTCATCACTTTTAAATGCAGAGGTAGAAATAGGAGCTGTCTGGGTCAGTGATTGAGTAATAAAAGATGGAGTCATTAATCTCATGGTTCAAATTTGTTGAAGTGCTGGTTCAGCCTGACCATTTTATTTAGGAGGAGTAGCAAGAGCTGAAGCCACTGTGCATTCTGACTTGCAAAGCAGAGATACCAACTAGCTACATGTCACTGGACCTCTTCTGGTTATGTAAACGTCCAGCCAGTTCCTTGTTGGTCCCTATGGAGGCTTTTCCACTGATCCACTGCCATTGCAAATGTGTGTTCTTTTTTTTTTTTTCACTGCTGTCAAAAAGGATATGGAAAATCTCAGGAAAGCCTCAGAATAAAGGCATCCTCCATCCTCAGTATAAGGAATAATAATCAGAGCTCAAAAAACTCAGAAGACTCAAGTAAATGCTTAGGATCTTTTATGTATTGTAAGCAGAAAATGTAGTTGCCCACTTCAGTTGTTAAAATGAGGTCCCTTCGTAATGTAGTTGCATTTATATAATTTTATGGTGATGGCTGCTGAACAGAGCATTTTTTTCCTGCCATCTTCATTAATACAAGAAGCAGCATACTCTTAATGCAGATTTCTTTGATATACTGCAGTACTTCACAAATCTCTGTAGGAATTTAAGTAGTCAGAAATAAAACTATTTACTCAATTTTGAGCTCTTGTATGAAACCTGACTTTTATCATTCCCCCAAACACTGCAAATTCTAATGAATATCAAAAATGAAAAGCAGATAGACTATTTTAATTGAAGGGTAGAAAACATCTTTTTCACTTATACATTTGTCCAGAATATAAGTATTCATTTCAGAAATTTAAATTGTCTATTGTTGCATCTCAGTTAAATGGATATTGAATTCATGGTGATAAAATGTTACACTAGTCCTCTGGCACTAGTATTTTCTAATATAATTGAAATCTGAATTGTATATAGCATAAAGTCTAACTAACATTGTAGATAATTGCAGTGATCTTACACATTTGTCGCAAGAAAATACGTTAAAATAACCTTAGATGACTTAGAGTGATACATAGTTGACCTTATTACATGGTCTCTTGAAGTGTGACAGCAGACTAATACTTTCATGTGAGCAAGGCAGATAGTAAAGGTCAAGGAATGAAGATGACAATAACAAATCTGACTTTCAGCACTGTAAAGTGAAAGCCATTAATGATAATGTATACTATTACAGCCAAGACATAATGTAGAACTTGAAACTGTGCAATATAATTTATTTGATTTATTTCAATTTATTCTTATTTTATTTGTGCACTTAAGAATTGGAATTGGTTATATAATAGGGAGCAATAGGATGCATTGTTCCCCACCCTCTCGTTGTTTATAAGGCAATTTAAGTTTTCTTCATATCATCTGAATAAAACAATGCTAGAAAATTGTTTTCATTTTTTCTGTGTTTCATATGGCTCAGAGAAACTTACTGTGATACAAAAAGCCTTATGACCTGTATATTAGAAGTAATAGATTTAGGAGAAATTGATGTTTTCTCACACTCCAGGGATGCTATTTCCTTCTGAGATAATTACAGTAGTATTTGGCTTGTTGAATTGTCCCTCCCTCTTTCAGTGCAAAAGCAGCTATCTATGAAGGGCCAAAAGATAATCCTTCCATCCTACTAATAAGCATCTGGAGGATGTTTCTGTACCACTTCAGGCTAAAGACCAGTCCCACTTTTCAGATTTTGAAGTACTATCAGAAATCCCACACACAATCAGTGACTATTTGATTAAGCATCAGACATAGATGCAAGCTTCAAACCACTGCAATTCACATTTTGCTGGCTTTTTTCCCAATTCAAGCAACTATGATTAGGAAAAGTGATTGGTTGTGTATACACGTGATTTCTAGAATTATAGTGATGATTTGGAGGGATGAAGGGAGATGAAAGGAAAGGGGTGGCACAGATCTTTGGACTGTTACGCATACAAGGCATAGTTTGTAGCAAAGCCTAAGCAAAAAAAACCACTGGAGTAGGACAGAGGCCAGTGACCAGGTCGTCAGGTCTCGAGCATGGCTAGCAGGGCTATGCTATCCTTTTAGCAACATGCCCAGATGCTGGCTGTGTTCCCAGGGAAAGAGGAAACCAGAAAAAAACCCCACACACACCAACAACCAAAAACAACAAAAAAACCCAAAACAAAACAAAAATGAAACTAAACAAACAAAAAACAAACAAATGACAAAAACATGCCCAAAACAACAGCTGAAAAGTAAACAGCAAGCAGCCCTGGAGGTGTGATGATGGGATTCTTCCCAGGGATATGGATTCAAAATCAGTTCCCCTACCAGAGTCCTTTGCTACTTGGCTGCCTTTTCTTAACTTATCTTCCACAATAGCTTGATCAGTCTCGGAGACATCTGCTCTATTTGAGGCAGCAAATTCCTCTGGAATCCCAATTCATATTGTACTTTCAACTATCTGTGTATCCTAATTCAAGATACAGAAAAGATTCACATAAAATAAGTAATGATCACAAACTCTGTGGCTATGGGAGGAAATTAAGCATGTCTGGGAATGTTCTAGGTACCAGGGTCAAGTGCTGATAAACATGCTTTACCTCCAAGGAAAGACAGACAGATGGTTTATGGGGAATTGTCACTGGCTATTTACAGCTGCTAAATGAAATCAGAGAATTTGAGGGAAATGCACCAAATCTGTGCCAGGGAATATACTAACAGTTTAATACCACAGGCGGTCAAATTCAAAAATAAAATTTAATTTATTTGTATGGAAAAAGCCAGGGAGTTCAGAGCCATCCTTTTCTCTGTTGTACCTCCATACAGAGCCTTGATTCTATGTAGTCTGGCTTCCTTTGCTGCACATACTAAAGCAATTATACAAGCATGAGTTGAAGTGAGTTATTCTTCATACTGCCAAGTTGAGTCATTTGGTATGTTGGATCTGTTGGACAATGTCCCATCCTTCTGCCTGGGACCATTTTGAATGACAGTAGACGGCATGTAGGTGACATAAACACCATTTGCATACACATGGTTTCAAATATCACTGAACACAAAGGCAGTATTGCTGTTTGGATGTACTGGATGCCGAGGCTGGGTCTTTGGCAAAAAAAACATTGATGTCAGCAAAATCTGAGGAAAATGTCCAGAGTCCCTGAGTTTGCATTAACCTCTGCATATTTTGCTCAAAGAACTCCAGTGTATCTGCATGTGGGAGGATGCTTGACTGTGCTTTCATTCAGGATGCTCTGTCTATACCTAATTGTGTTATACAAGTAATGATCCAGTGAAGTAGAATCCTGGCAAAGAGCCTAACTGCAAAGTGTTTGAGAGTGTAAAATGTAGAAATAATATAATTTACTTTGCATTATTGGGATCAACTTTTTCACTTTAAAGAGCTTTTATTGATTAGTAGAAGAAATAGAGAGAAGAAAACCCATATATTGTTGGCTTCACATAAATCTTCTAACCCTCTTACTGAGTAAGCCAGTTTCAGTTTTCAATAGGATCACTTGCGGACTAACAGACTACTGTCACTTTTCTCTCACTATGAAGGAAAATTTTGAATAAAGAAATAATAAAAAAATATAAATAAATATGTTTTAAATAACTCTGTATTGCTAATATTATTACTTGAACTAATTATTCAGTGAGCTCATGTACCCTCTAATCTATTTAATGTGAAGGTTTTACTTGTCCCTGCACAGAAGTGAATTTACTATGGTAGAGTTGTCTGTTTATAATTGGGTTTGTTTCTACTATTAAAAAGCAACTTATTATTCACATGCAGCTCTAGTTTTTCAAACTTAAGTCCTTATTTTGAGCCCAGTACTGAGGCCTTATTTCTTGGCTGGAAGTGGTGAAAGAGAACATTCTGCTACCAACTAGCACATCTGCCCTCTCTGTGTGTTTGGATACTACAGTTATTGAGCTGGGCTCTGGAGGGAACTATTTTTAGCCCTCATCATCAGAGAGGAGACTGCTGTGGGTTGGAGTGATTGAGGGAAGGCAATAATAAATCTAATCCAGAAGGATCCTGATGTAGGATGGGAAAACAGAATTCAGATGGCCTACTGACAGTTTCTGTGGTGTAATTCATTAGAAGGTATGTTGCATCTCATCTATTTTAAACAAACAAATAAACTAAGACTAGGGAAGTTTCACTTTTATAGTAGTAAAGTGTGCTTTTGCACTCTGACCTGCTTTTGCTAGGAAGTCATAAATATGAGATACATAACTGCTA
Organism: Campylorhamphus procurvoides; assembly: GCA_013396655.1. NCBI lineage: Eukaryota > Metazoa > Chordata > Aves > Passeriformes > Dendrocolaptidae > Campylorhamphus > Campylorhamphus procurvoides. Next base: position 1,122,495 of record WBMV01006539.1, on the reverse strand, counting down.
GCTACCATAATTTAAAGTAATTTCCTGGTTGAGCTGTATTAATGTAAGAGGTACTGCAGTCATTTGCATTGTTGCAGAGCTAATGTTGGAGTTTATTCACATTAAAGCTAAAGATGCCAATTGTCTTGCTTGTGGTAGTAATATTCTGAGCAACATCTCTCTTTATAATGCTTGAAAATTGTCTGAGTAGTAAATATGTCTCAGCTTGTTATGACTCAGATCATAAAAAACAGAATATTTTAATGCAATGAAAGAATACTGATGCCTTTTTTCCAAATTTCTCCAATAATGATTTTAATAGCTCTAGACCAGAGTGCTTCTGATTGCTACTTGTCATCAACCCATCTGGCAGAAAAAAACAGTGGCTGGGATATTCAAGGGGGTTTAAGAGTGTGAGGCACACATCATCCTTTTAGCTTGTGCTGATGGAGTCCATTCCTATTGAATGCAAACTGAGTCACTCTTCTCTACAGTCATACTCTTGCTATGAGCTAAGTGTGGGCAGATGCCCTTACCAGATTAGACACTAAAAACAGACCATTCTTTTTACAGATGATTATCTTTACTAATGTCATGTGTCCATGGGCTACACTAAAAAGCAGTCACTGGACTATTCATCATTTACTGCCTTATTAATATTTTTCTCCTGTGAAAAGCTAAATCTTATTGTAACTTACGCCTTAGTTTTGAAAAACTTCCTATATGTAGACAAATTAGCAATAAAGCCACAAAGAACTAGGAATTTGGGGTCTTGCTTTATATTTTCTTTGACACTTGGAACCGCATTCTGATATGATAGAAAACTGTCCTTTTAGTTTTGGCCAATAATGACAGGGCAGACAGATGTACAGTGCTTGTCTGAGAAGCACAAGGGCAAGACTGTCTGTTGTCTAAGCTGTATTGATAGACAGCTGTAACCTTCACCATCACTGCTCCTACTAAACACATCTAAATAATTGTATGTACGAGTGCTTGGTTTTCTTGGCAAAAAGTGTTATTGTCTCCATAACTCATTTTTTCCTTCCTCACAAAATTCCCCACATACTTCTTTCTCTCCTTGAGAACCTGAAAAAACACTTACAGCACATTGTGGTGTTCATCAGGCCTGGGATTTGTCAGGAGAAAGTCTGCAGCAGAACACTGAGTTCCAAGGTCCAATCCAGAGTTCTCCAGTTCCCCTTTTTTCTTTCTTTTTTTTTTTTTTTTTTAAATTTGCTACTCATGCCTTATAAACATCTGCCACTTGAAGGAAACAGTAAAATAAGAATTCTGGAAATATGGCTGATGTCTGTGATGTACTCAGACAAGACTCAGTCAAGTCAGTGTGCCTCTTTAAAGACTTCTGTTTGACCCTGGCAGGTTCTTGGGGCATAGTTAAGCCAAGTTTTGGGGAGTGGAATGCCCGTATCTCTATTCAGCTCACAGTATTCTTGCTGGTACTGTGTTGCTATGAACTGAGTGTTCTGTTGAAGAACTGGCAGAAAGCCTTCAGAAAGCCTTGAGTATCCTGACGGAGTTATTGCCATGAAGGTGCATACTCAGAAAAGTTATACACTGGATGAAGCTAAGAGTTTTATTAATTAATGGTTTCACGTAGTTTGGTCCCTGCTAAAGGCAAAGTGATTTTCAAGGCAAATGCTGCAATAGTCTGACGTGTTACAATTTCCCTCTTGTGATGATGGTTGAGTAAATGCTTAAAAGTTCATGTGGTGATGGTGTAAAACCATTATGGGATGCAAGATAAAAGTGCTGGCCATACAATGAAGAATAAATATTTTCCATCCTAAAGGTATTGCATAGTATTGTAACAGACTAACATACTGAGGACAGTCATCTTGTGACAGGGAAATGGCTTCTTCTCTAGTCTTCCATTAACTGTTTCTGGACACCCTGCATGTTCACGGCTACCCAGTGAGAACTTTGTTTTTCAGTTCTGGGAATAACATTACTCTGATGCATCCAACAGGCAACATTTTAAAGCATATGATGAATTTTTAGGTTTTGTCATATAAGAAAGGAAGAGATACATCTTTTCAATCTGCAGTATATATCCAGATATACACACAAACCCAACCTTTCGCCTCAACAACTCTAGATATGCTGAATTATGGAGAAAAAAAAGCTGCCTTATGGGTTATGTAGTTTGAATGCTTTGCTAATGGTAGAATCTTCAGGTTTTTTGTAAGCAGGTAGAAAGACACTGAAAGTCCGCGAATATATTTTTTAAAAAATAGCTAAAATCCATGAATTTCAGTCTCAGAGGTCATCAGCTGAAAGCTTATTGTGGAATTTTAGAAATTATTGTTTTTCAATTTGAAAATTTGCAAGCATTCTATCAAGGAGCAGGGCCATTCAGGTCAATAGCTGCAGGACAGTTATTTTAAAAAAATATGCTTGGAGAAAATCTTGAAAGACTTTATTTTCTTTTATAAGGCCTCTGTAATTATAGCTATGTCAGTGACTGTGTCTCATCAACACTGTATGGTTTATTGAGAAAAGTCCTAAGCGATGCCCTTATCAAGATAGACCTGTAGTTCTTATGAACAGCACCCTTAGAAAGTAAAAGCTCTATATCCAAAACGAAACTTAAAATATTACAGAGACTAGTTCAAGGTCTTTGGAGATGGGTATGGAATATCATCTGCTGTAGTCCATGAGTTTGGGTGCACAGCAGTACAGACATACAAGGGTGGGACATTGCCATCGTGGCACCCAGGTCCCTTTACCACCCAGTACAAATGTCCAGGTACAGAATGACTGAGACTTGTCCAAAGCTTCCAGGAAGAAATTCAAATAATGCATAGAGCTTGCATAGAAAATGGTCTATGTATTTTGCCTCTTTTGTTTTGGAACAAGTCTTGCCTGCAGCATGACCTTAAAGTCCTTTGTGACTAAGGATTATAAAATTTAAGCATTGACTGTATAGCAATTAAAGTAAAATGAAAGAAATTATTGTTCAAGTATTTGTGAAATGCTACACCGCCCCCCACCCCAGTATGCTACTTAAAGAATATATTTGCTGTGCAGAAAAGTAAATCTAGTAATGCTAGGGAGAAAGTGAAACCGTGTTGGTGTTCAGATTGTTACTAGAGGCTTCTTGTCATACTCCTGTCAAGGACTTTATATTTTTCATGGAATCTCTTCAGCAGAGCATTATGAAATATGATTTACCTCCCATTATAGATTTAAAATTAAGACGTGCTCTGTTCTCAGACTTAAAGAAAATCCCAAGTTTAATTTTGTTTGTGTCTCTTTAGTCAAAAAACCTCAAACATATTTTAAATAGGTGCCACCTTCTGTTAAACACCACCTCCTTTTTCGTGACTTCCAGCCCCCACCCTCAAAACTGATGATTTAATACAGGTAGCTTGGACACAACAATTAATCTGTCAGAGTGCTGTGCAGTTAAATGATAACTGTGCCATCAAATGTAGCTTTTGAGAAAAAAGGGGACAGGAAGCTTACATAATATACAGGGGTGATGAGTATTTGTGTATAAAAGGTCCAAACTGCTCATGGTCAAACAGATCTGAAGAAAACAGGAGATGAAAAAAACAATGAAGGATCAGGAGGGATAATCTTCCACTTCTTGAAAATGTTTTATATTAGGGAAGAAGAATTAACAGTCATATGGGTGCATCTGTGTTAGTGTTTTTCTTCAGATCTAAATTGGATTTTTGAGGTGAGCTATCCACATGTCCCTGCTTATTGGGCTTTGGCAGCCTAATTAAGAATGACAATACTCTCAGAGATGTGCTCCAGGAATGAACATACTGAACTGGACATTCACTGGGAAGGAACTGACCAGAATCAATTTCAAGTATAAATCTTCACAAGTTGTGTTATGGGAACCTGGTGTCCCCAGCACCAGTTGTTCTTCCCTGCTTATCTGATGATATTGCTCCATGAACTTCCTACAAAGTCCCTTGGTCTCAATGCAGAGACATTTCCATCCATCTCATGTAACTACAAGCATTGACCTGAGCTGTCAATGTTAGAAGCACAGCTGGTGGATACTGACAGAGCTCCAGAAAGCAACAGAGAGAGCAGCTCAGCTCTGTAAAGATCCAAGTGAGCAGTGGATGTGTCTACCTCCATGCACGGGGTCACAGGTTGAACACAGTCAGGGTGCCAGTGCCTGTATGGGAGAAATATTGGCAAGAAACCTACAGCTTCTGGATACACATTTTTTATAAGTCTCCTTGCCATCTCTAAAATGCTCCGTAGTTTTGAAGGAAAAAAATATCTCTATTCTTTACTGTCCTATTTTTACTGGAAGTTGTCTTCCGAATTGCTGGTACAGTGCTGTTTTTTGGATATAGTATGAGAATAATATTGATAACAAACCAATGTTTTGTTTGTTGCTAAGTAGTGTTTACGCTAAATCAAGAACTTTTCAGTGTTTCATCCTCTGTCAGTGAGCAGGTGCATAAGAAGCTGTGCGGGAGCATGGCCCATGCTGGCCAAATAGGTGTGCCATATCACAGAACATCATGCCAAGTATATAAATTGGGAGTAGGGTTGGCCCTTGGAAGCTCCCAACTGCTGCTCAGGAATAGGTTGTTCATTGGTCAGTGAGTGGTAAGGAATTGTGTTGTGCATCACTTGTTTCTCTTTCTCTTTCTCTGTTATTTTCATTATTCTTATTATTGCTGTTAGTATAATAATATTATTATTATTATTATAATTACTATTATACTTTTTTTCAGTTGTCAAACTGTTCTTATCTCAGCACAAGAGATTTACTTCTTTTTCTTCAATTCTTCTCCCCACTAGGGGACAGAGGACAGTGAGCTACATGGTACTTAGATGCCATTGGAGTTAAATCATGGCATTTACCTAAGTTCTTCAGATGCCCCACCAGCTCCTGCACAGGTACTTACATGTAAAATTGTTTGTGATCCTCACAGGAGTTATCACAGTGTGTGGTGATATAAGGAAAAAAGTTCTATTTTTTTTCCTATCTCAAAGACCAGTTTGTGGCTCTGAATTCAGGATACAGACTTGAGATTTTTGTGAAGCTAAAATTATTGGAGGCATTATTGCTTTTATTTCTAAGATTTTTCTCTAAGAAGTAATTTTTCAGAAACACATATCTAAACTTTTCAGCAACAGAAATTGAGCCACAAGGTATTTCTGACTCCACCAGAAGCTGAAAAATAAAATTAAATGCATCTCAGCTAAGACATTATTTAACATTCCTGTCTGATGGTAAAGAGTGGAGTAGGAGTGCAACTTACAAAATTTCTGAAAAAATGCCTTTTGGAAAATAAACACTTTTCATTCAGTTGCTGAAGAAATAATTTCTAAGACTAGCAGTAGATCTGTTACTCCATGACTGTATTCATTAAGTAAATGATTAAAAGAACAAGAACTGTTTTTATCCTCATAATGCACTAGCACAAGATACACATTCCATAGACTTGTAAAGATTATCTACCAAGTGGCTGACACCGAGTGTCTTGAAAAATTAAATAAATTAATGAGCACTTATTTAACATTGCATTTTTCATTAGCTAATTTTCCCATGTGATACTTAATTCAACCTGAGAACATTTTTATACCCAATGTTTGGCTAAAGCATTAATCCTGCTTTTCAAAATGTTTTCACAGGGTTTGCTATGCAAAGGAAAGTTAGATCTATACTTATCCTTTAGTGATATGCATGGAATATAACAATAACTAATGTGAATTCAGTTATTGGACAGGCATTGGTCTTGATTCCAGCTCATAAAATCATGTTTCGATAGACTAAAATAAACTTGAAGACCTGAGTAAACTTACCCTGGTACTTACCCACAGACACAGCAGGGTTTTATGGGCTGCCTCCATAAAATGCAAAATGTACTTTGTTTAATACTTGCAGAGTAAGAAAACCTTGGGGTCTGTCTGGGCCCTGTGAATGCAGCCAGACTGTAACCCTGCCCACCAGCCTCCCTCTGTCCCTCATCAAAGGGATGGTGGGACAATGTCCATGGGTGAGGGCCTCCCTGGGGTCACATCCAGCACCTGGCCTGTCCCACACAGAGTCTCCCTGCATCATTCACTCAATCATGAACTATTATATTTTTTTTGAAGTCTGTTTCCAGAGGATATTTCAAATGTGTCAATGGAATCTTCACTGTCAAAATAAAAACATTTCCAGAAACCAAAACATTACTGGCTAACACATATACTCTGAAATATTATTTTTCAGACCTGCATCTATCATTAATGAAAAGTAACTACTCATACATCACTTGGCTGAACAAGATATATATACAGGAATAGTTATAGTAATAGGTTCAATTGCCTGCTTAATTTACACAAACTCTCTTTTTGCTCAATAGAGAGAAAGTATAGAAGTTTTTAGTGCGTAATAATTTCAGAACACTGATAATTTACCTAGACTCAGCAGCTATTTATAAATTTTTCATCACCAGCAAATGCTGATTGTTTCTAAAGAATTCTTTTTAGCTGAATGTTTTTATTTCTTCACAGGTTTTCAAAACCTGGGGACAGTAAGCTTGATGGATAGTTGCTATTATTTTGCAATATGCTGGCAATTCTCAGACTACACCTGGTATAAGAGATCTGTAGCAGCAAAACAGCCATGATTCCCATGTCACAACAGCAGTAGGAAAAAACCCAATAACAAGATTCCTCTTCTGGTTCTTTCACCAGATCTGTCCTTCCTCTCTCCTTCTGCTTCTTATGTGAGAAGAAACTTGGTCGAGAACAGTTTCTTCTTTTTGGGGATTTCACTGTAGTCAGCCAGATAATTCAGAGGTCTGTGAAGCCCATATTATCAAAGCCCCAGTCTGACTGGGACATTTTCTTGTTCTTCCTTGGAGTCATTGTTTCTTTGTCACTTTTAGTGGAAAGTTTGTAATGGAATAAATTTTTTTCAGAAATAAGTATTTTCTTCCTCTTAAATGTTTTTTTACTGTTTGAAATTTCTTGTAGATGTAACACTTTGGAATGTAATCAGTTACCAACCCTTTGGAGTTGTTTAATCAGTCACAGTCAAGCTGTTTGTTCTACTCCTCTGCCATTAAAATCATCACAGATAACCAAAATTTCGAAGACTTTTATCCCATACGGTGTAATATCCAATATCTGAACTTAAAATAGTTTGGGAAGATCATTTGGACTGGTGTAAGTGATTGATGTGTATTACTTGTGGAGCTGACAACCTCTAACTGGTGAGTTCCAGGGAGAAACTGGAACAATAATGTTTGTAAATATTCCATCTACAAGATGAAACAAATTCTTCTTGAAACTGGAGTATGTTTCCTTTCATTTTACAGCATAGGGATTTGTGTGACTTACCAGAAACTGTTCTTCCAAAACCATACAAATGAATAATTTTTTCACATATTGATCTGTAACCAAGAAAAAACATTATTTTTATTCATAATTACCAGTCACTGATATTTCCTTCAGTTATGAAGTCTTTTACACTCTCTTTAAAAAATGTTATAAATGGACATAAGAGGAGATGTGATTAGAAAAACCTGGCTTACAGTGCATCATGCATAACATATTAATTAGTGGATATACTACCTTGCAGTTTTCAAATCATCTGCTTTGACCAACACCTACCATAGCATGATTAGGGAACATCAGAAGTCCTCATTTTTAAAAACAGCTAGGAATATTTTCTAGTTCCTTTTTATGAATAAACTAATTTATATAACTGTAAAACCAAAAAAATAACACATAGCTGACTGGTTTTAATATTTACAAGCAGTAGTTTGCACATATTAGCTGCCAAATCCCTAGAGCATTTTGTACATAGCAGATAAGGATGACCATTTTCATTTAATAGTCAAGAAACAGCCAAACAGACAAAGAATCTACTTCTTCTATACGTTATATGCTAATGAAAGAAAAACAAGATCAGGAATCAGTTGTTCAAGGCCACCCAAGATCTCGAATTACAATCAAAACATGTCAGGTCTCCAGTGCTGTGGACCAATGACAAAATTGAGGGAGTAAAACCTTAAATGAATATTACAAAGGCAAAATTAAATCAGCCTTTAGTGTAGATGCTGTTCTCATCAGTTATGTTTGCAAATTCGTAAATAACCTCCTCCTATTTAAAGTGTGCAAAATAGACTTGGTTTATTTTATAGTCTTATTAATTTTTATGTTTGACTTTTTTATCCATATTATGTCTGCAAATACTTTAATAATTAAAAAAGGTATTTGTACTGGAATTTTTTCATTCAATAAACATAATGGATTTTTAATGAATCTCTTAATTAGGCATTGGTATTAAAATAAAGAGTGAAATATATTAACATAAAGTAATACTTAAAATAGGAACATGGTTTGATTAAATTTTTTATATTTGCACATTTTCAATACACCAAGCTTTAAAAACTGCCCTAAATGAATTCTACAAAGCATTGAGTAATGTTTATATCATTCAAAGATAAGCCAACTCTGCATCTTTTTCCCATTTTGTGATTTACTGCACAATGATAGAAAATATTTCTGCAAGAACGAACTTTAATTATGCAAAGACTTTAATTATGAAGCATCCTTGGTGAAAGTAAAATATTGCTTCAGGTACATAATGAATATGCATGTGTATGTGTGCATATATACATACTTGTGTATTCCTTTAAAAATACACTGATTAATAGTAAGAGGTGATATTCTATCTCTGAACTCAGTTGGATTCTGACAATTGACTTCCACACAGTTAGGATTTCATCATCAAACCATGTTTCCATCTTTCTTTTTGTTTCAGAATTTGTCACCACTGCCTGAGGTATGCTGGTTACACCCTAAGTGGTGTAATGGTGTCTGTGATGGTCATTTTAGATGCTGGTCTTCTGTTGACTCCATGGGAAGGACTAATGGATGTGCACACTCCCCTTTGAAGCAATGTGTGCTCATGGTTTTTCACCTGCACTGTCATTCAGGGTCACAGCCTTTGCTTGCCAGCCTAACTGCTGCCAAGGACCAAGGAACTAAACCTGGAGAACAGGAAAAGGAGAGGTCACAAATTCTGGGACAAAGAGGACACTTCTAGTCTGGCCCACTCTCCTATGTGGCTAATGAGGCCCCTCAGTGTTACCAAAATTAGAGTCAGTAACTGACTCATGGAGGTTGAGGAGACATTTCCTGGAAATTGCTAATGTCAGTTAAACACCTGAATATATACTACAGAATAAAAGCATTTGTGTAACATGCTTACTCTTACTGATGTCTTCAATAACATTTGCTATATTTATTTCTGCTCTCTGAAATTTGCCTTAAGATAGTTTTGACTTCATCCTTATTTTCTGTAATTAAATATCTCATGTTAAGTACTCTTGTCTTTTTGCCTTCCTATGCTTATCTGCCTACTTGAATGACATTTTTGTGTTTGCAAATCCTTAATTCACACACATTTTAAGGGAAAAAAAAGATAATGAATTATTAGAGTATAACAACTGTGACACCTATGTATTTTTTTTCTCTGTTCAGGCAGAGCATTAGATCAACAGAAGAATGAGCAAAATGTGAACACTGAACACTACTGAGATTTTATTTTTCTTTAAAAATGGAAACTAAGCTTACTTATTTACACCTGTGTGGGGAAAATAATGACAAAAAACAAGAAAAAGAGAAAAAGGAATACAATTTGTGTTTTGAATTCTTTGGTGGAATGACTTTTATTTGCTCAAGAGGTACAAGTTTTGAACTGGTAAAAAACCTTTTCCTCAGAAACTTGTAAAAAGATAAAGAAAATAAATCTCATCCTAAAGTCATAGTCTTAGAAAAACTAGATTTGATAAGAAATGAAAAGAATGATAAAAAAAAATAAAAGAGAGAGAGAGAATATGTGTCTGGGATGAGAATTATATTCTTCTCTATTCCTGACAGTGGAATCTTGAATAAATGTACCTGGTAATGTAACATTAGTAGCAGAACACATAGGAAAAAATCAGATTACTGAGTTGAAATGCACAGCTCTTAAGGAACAGTATTTACAGTCCACAGCAGCATGTCAGTAATGATACAGAAAGGTGTGTAGGGACACCTGGGTGGCTATCCATGCCATATGGAATTTAGAAGTAAAATGTTTAACTATTCAGGCTGAATAGGATAAACTTTGATGGAAGGCAAAGGTTTTGTACATTGAATCACATAGACCTGTAGTTAGTAGTTTCTAAGTCAGCAAAATCTTGAAAGAAAAAGAAAAAATAAAAAAAAATAAAAGTAAGAAAGACAAAATACTCACTTGATCTCTTAAAGAATGTGTTTAAATGTTATAGTTATAAATATACTTTATTTCATTATAATAGAATAAGTTATAGAAGATTTTTATAGCACCAAGTATGGCTAAATAATCAGTAATTAGAAAAATAAAAAATGCTCAGTGTTCAATTTGACTTTTCAAGGCCCACAATGTGCTTATAGTTCAGTTTATATCATTCCTAATTTGAGAATGCAGAAGTAAATGTTGGTAGACATGTTTCTTTTCTGCCTGAAGAGGAGTTACCAGTGTCATATTTTAGCCTCTCTGAGACCCCACAGCTCATCTGCAAATGCTCTGGCTTTTGCCTGTTTGGAGTCAGACTTAATCCAATTGTCTATGTCTCTTTCAGTCTAAAGAATAATGCAGAGCACAAGCCAAATTTAAAAATTTATTCTAGGAACCTAATGAATGCCAGAATAGTAACTACCTTGCCATGGTTAAAATAATCTAATATTATACAATAAGATTTTTTTTTCTCTTCAATTAACACCCTTTTGGACATCTTTTTGGCTTTTGGACATCTTTCAACTACCCTGGATAAGATGAGCCTGACGGTGTGTTCTCTTTGTGGTCTCCTTGTGATTGGTGGGCAAAAGAGATCTCTTTGCAGATTTTTCATTCCATATGGTGATCATGACCAATTCTGCATCAGCTTCAATGCAGATCTTAGCAGTTTACAAACTGCTTTAAATTTTTTTTATTATATTTATCTCCCAAAGACCAAAGTTTTTCAACAGATCTAGCTGTATGCCTTGCCCAGAATACCCAATGTGCTGGAATGCTCAGGTATGTATAATGTAGTATATGTATAACGTAGTAGTACATATTTGTCTAGTATAGGTACAGCCAGTTCTAGTCTACCACTTGGAATTTCTTTACACTGTGAAATGTGCATTGGAACAAAAGCCACTTTTCATCATCAGAATATAGAGGTACAAAACCAAGAATCCAACGCAAGACTCTTAGTAGCAAAATTTTATGTCTTCATATAAGTGAAATAAAACATTTAACAACCAGTTCTCACCCTGTGGTGATTCACCAAGAACCAGAACCAAATCTGACACTGAATTCACATATTATGAAGTCAGTGTGGGGTTATTTCTCTTCTCCATATCTGTAATCCATAACATTGTTTAATGCAGGCAACATGGAGACATGGCTGATTTCCTGTGGTCAAGGGCATGTACGGTAACAGATGACTACAGAAAAGAAGCAAGTAAAAATCCCACTTGTTTGTAAGTTGCACAATATCAGAAGAAAACTTTGTCTTGTTACAGGCAGCTGAGTGAAGCCTACAGCTGTAAAATACTGTTCAGAAACTCAGCTGGGGCTGGGGATTCCCCAGAGCTCTGCTAGTGTGAACAGTCAAGAGCAGAGCTTCTGTCCAAAATGCCCTGAGTGCTTTTGGCCCTACCTTCATGCTCATGAAATTTGGATGAACTAAAACTTGAAATATAAACAAGAGAAAGCTGGCTGTGTTTGCAGTATTTTGAGTTTGTGCCCATTTCCTAAGGGTACTGTGATCTCTCTCTTTCCTTGTTTAGATTGGGGTGACAGAATGGCATTTAGGTGCAAACATAAGAGGTAAAGCTTTCTAGTCTCAGTCTGTTGGATATGTTTCTTTGCTTATACTTTGAGGTTGGCTTCTCACTAACAGTACAGTTTTCCTTGGGGAAAACTTAGGAGGTTCCTGTCAACAGTAGTTAGTTCCCATGGTCCTAACACATGCATCTTGGCCAAGGTTACCAGCTACCTTGTTTTACAAATTGAAACTGTTTGTGGGTTGCGATCAAAACCAGACCTATAAAATGATCTACTAAAGGGAAAAGGAGGCTAACCTAAATACTTGGATATTTAATTGCACAGTTCTTTTGCAGAGTGTGTCTGAACAAATTGCCAGGACAGTATGACTGAGGAAACAGTTGGTGTACGATGAGAGGGGAAGTAAAAGTCCAGGTGCAGGCAAGGCAGCTACCTTGCTAATGGGCTGCTGTGAAAGGATTCCAGTATATAATCACACCTTTGACACTCCTTAAAAATATCAGTGATACACAATCTGCATCAAGGGATTGTTCTTTCAAAATGAAATCATACTGTGGACTTCATTCTCAAGTGAGCAAAAAATTACCACCTGTTTCTGAAAATTAACTTTTGTCATTTCTATGCTACTGCTCATAACACCAATTTACATAATTCCTGGAAGTTCTAGCATTAGAATAGACCATTTAAACCAGTATTTTCAGTCACTAGGTTTGATTGCACTTAGAGTAAAAAGCTGCACTGGGAAATTGATTGGAATAGCTTTCAATGAGAGACTTATTCTGGTTATCTCAAGAGGATTAAGGTAAATTTGAAAGAGGGACAAAGGAAGCACTCAGCAGAATAAGAGTTCCCACACTGGGAGCTACTTCAGAGTAGCCACTGTACTTTAAAAGTGGCACTCTGATTTATTTTGGAATAACATCTACAAGTAGATAAGTCTAAGTTTCTGGTAACATGAAGGACCCTTAAAGAGGGTGTGAATGTGACTGAATTTAGCACTGATATCCCACTATAATTTACACCTGCTTTCAGGCTGCAATACACTGCGGGAAAGGTGGAAAGGGGCATTTGTATCAATTCCAAGCTATTTTATTTGTCAATTATTCTGATTGCAGCAGTGATGCTCTAACAGCAAGCAGGGCAGTGTTAGAATAGGTCTTTACAGGCTGCATTGCTGGGTGTTTCATTGGGTTTGGTTTGTGTTTGTTTCTTTCCCCCTCAAATTGTTGACGTTTTCTAGTGTTAGAAGAGGATTTTTGTTCTAGCACATGGAAAAATCCTTTGCACCTGCAGTTGCTTCAGATCCCTAACTGGGGATCCCCATTCTAAAATGGTCCACAGTCTGATTACTGACTGTGTTACCACAGCAATGCAAACTTAGTTTGATATGAATATTCTTCCCTAGAATTACTACAGCTGATGAGCACAGTAATTGTAGTTTCCTAAGGTGCACTTAAAATAACAGAGGCAAAGGAATGCATTCTTGGAATATATGGTATTTTCTTTTCAGGCTGTCCTGAAAAATCTCTCTCAGTGGGAAAGTTCACTTTGTCTGCTGTGGTTATAGATATTTTACATTTTTCAAGATAAAGGTTATATTGGGACAAGATACAGCAATAAGCATAGGAAATATTCATTTACGGTAACACAGCATGATTTATATTATCATTGTTAACTCACCTTATTGTTACTGGTTCTGCATACCCTCAGACATAACAGGACAGACCCAAGAGCAACATAAACTGGTGTTGCACCTTAGGATGACATAACTAGGAATTTTTTTATGTCAGAAAAGTCAGTACTTGCTGTACCCTACCTAGCAAGCATCTTGCAGCTTCACAGGTGAGAAGCTGCTGAAATATATAAAATTCAGACTTTTTGGTTGTTGTTTTTTTTCATAGCAGAATGGCAAAAACCAAGCAAAAAGTCCTCTGAAAGAAAATATGAAAGCTTTTGTAGACTGATGTTTATAACAGTGGAGAGCATACTCAGGATCTTAAAGGTTTACAAAATCACTGGGACTATCTTCTGCAGATGCTAATTTTCTTCTGAATATATATATGTAAACATAAATTCTCAAACTATGATGGTGCATGATTCATTGAAAAGGAGTCTTAAGATATAACTTTTTCTGTCTCAATTTTCTTCATGTTTTCAAAGATGCTGAGCTCTAATAGAAATGCCACTTTTCCAGGCAGCTGCTTATCCTATCTTACCCTACGAAATGAATTACCATTCATATATTCCAGATTATTATAACACCACAGGCTTTCTCTCTGTTGATTGAACAGTCATCAACAGATTTAGCAGGAAAACCAGCTATAAATGAAAAGTGGCATACTGAAGAAAGAAGGCAACAACTGGACAAAACCATAGTTCGGTTTTGATTCTGTAGCAGAGCCAAATCCCTTCTGGAAGCTGGTTGTGCTGAAATGAACTGATGGTTGGGGCATACAGGGGTTAAGAAATACCCACACATTACAGAAATGGTGAATGACACTGGTGATCTGGCCCACAGAAAGGGGTCTTTCAGACAGCATTGCCCAGCACATAGGCCAGAAGTCCTGTTTTTCAGTCAGGGCACAACTGACTGGTTGTGGTTTATAAAGAAGCCATTACACATAAGTGAGGTTGTAAATCTTGGAATTTCACTGTGACCAAAGAGGTGGGAGGACTGCAAAAAACTCTGGGTCTACTTCCCACTGCAGGTGTAGGTGTTCCTTGCTGCTGGTTATAGTGTGCTCCAGCAGCATCCACTTTATTCAGCAGTTATTGAAAGTGTATTGTTTTTCCTAACTTTTGCCATTCATGTCGCTGTATGCAACCTGTTCAAATAAATTCGTTAAGACAATTTTTACTTCTTCTCTGCCTAATTCTTTCAAATAAGTGGCTCGTATGTTGATGAGTGAATGGGTAAGTTATAATATGCAGCACCTATTAATGGATTCATGAAGTGAATGTAGATTCTTTTTTCCCTTGTGTTTTGATGCATGAATAATTATTCAGACCAACTGTACTATCACAGTCTGAACTGTGTAATGTATTATGTGGTAGCATATGACTACTATATATGGTTAAGAGAGGTTGATCTATGGTAATATGAAGTTAAAGAATTTGTTACTGCATCCAGGACAAGTACATCATTTATAGTTGCCTGGGGTAATTTTTAACACATGCATAATTTATTTGTGTGATTATCTGTTAAGAAAATATATGTAGATTACTAACTTTAGGCAGCTGTCCTTTTAAGTTTTTTTTCATCTGCTGTTTTGTATGATGTTATTACTTGCAAGAATGAAAATTTTCAGCTATAGCCCCAAGAAAAGTGCTCTTAGTTTTGAAGTTAAAGGAAGAAGACCTTCATCAAGTGCCAAGACAGGACTGCTGCTGTATTTTTAGAGGGGGAGGATTGCACACATACACTGAACTATGGTATTATAGGAAATTTATCACCCAGAGAGGAATAATAAAGAAAAAATGCTGATTAACATTGACTTCAGCCTTTGTCCCTATGCAAAGTTAATGTTGAACTTCTGTTATAACCCACTTGTCCCTTACCCAACTCTCAGCTTCTCCACACGATACTTAAGATCATAAATAGAAAATTTCGCTACTTATTAAAAACTGAAAATGTTTAAAAACCTTTAAATATGACCAGGCTCTTAATTTTATGTGTAGTTTAGCAAAACCATTGTCCTCCTTCCTTTGGAGTATGTCTACAGTTGTCCAGAATTTCTTTTTCTACATGAAGTGGTGACCTTGCTAAGAAGCTCAAAATACTTTGACAAATGGAAAAACTGACTAATGTTAAGTACTACCAACTAATTTTGGTACTGACTAATTTAAAATGCTTGAACTGATCCTTTGATTAGTGATAATTGGCTGATAATGGTTAAATTTTTCTAGGAAAGAATGTGGTTATGGAGACAGAAGCTATCTGAAGTTTTATTGAAATCAGTAGAAAAAATTATAATTAAGAAATAGTATTAGAACTTTCAAAGTCTAAGTTAAGAAAGGTACTGCAGTCAAACATTTGTTGAAGATGGTAGAACTTAGTGCAAATATATATGGATCAGCCCTGTGGAAAGTCAAGGGCTGACTTTTATTTCACCCCAAAGGGGTGGACTTGACAGTGTTGGGTTAATGGTGGGACTCAATGGTCTTAAAGGTCTTTTCCGACCTTGTACTGGGTTTGTGTGTCCAGGTTTTGGTAGCACAGGGGCTACGGGGGTTGTTTCTGTGAGAAACTGCTGGAAGCCTCCCCCATGTCCAGCAGCATCAATGCCAGCTGCCTCCAAGACAGACCCACCACTGTCCGAGGCATCAATTACCTCAGAAAGGGGTACTTCAAAGATCTGAAGGGGTACTTCAAGGATCCAAAGGTGTATCAGTGGTATTTTGGTGTACGTACTGTAGCTACAGAGAAGATCAAACAATTATCAGCTCTTCCTGGCCTCTCAGAAGATCCTTTCATCATGGGATTGCTGCAAGTTTAGGAACAGCCAGTACTCATTACTACCAGAACAGTGTACCGAAAGCAATGGTGCACTGAGACTCCATAATTACCATTCATGAGCTGATTTGTTGACTGAATAGCCAAGGAATGATCAGCAGGACCTGACCATGCTTTAACAACCCTGTATGGCCAACATAAAAGTCTAATGGAGAGTGGAGGCTGACAGTGGACTATCATGGCCTGAATGAAGCCATGATGCCTCTGAGTGCTGCTGTGCTGGGTGCGTTGGAACTTCAGTATGAGCTGGAGTCAAAAGCAGACAAATGGTGCCACAATTGATATTGCTAATGCATTTTTCTCAATCCCTCTGGCAACAGAGTACAGACCACAGTTTGCCTTCACTTGGAGGGGTGTCCAGTATACCTGGAATTGACTGCCCCAGGGGTAGAAACACAGCCCGACCATCTGCCATGGACTCATCCAAACTGCCCTGGAACAGGGGGAAGCTCCAGAACACCTGTTGATGAATATATTGATAATATCATTTTGTTGGGCAACACAGCAGAAGATTTTGAGAGAAGGAAAGAAATAATCCAAATTCTTCTGAATGCTGGTTTTGCCATAAAACAAAGTAAGGTAAAGGAACCTGTATAGGAGATCCAGTTTTTGGGAATAAACTGGCAGGGTGGACGCCATCATGTGCCCGTGGATTTAGTTAACAAAATAACAACTGTGTCTTCACCAGCTAACAAAAGGACACACAAGCTTTCCTAGGCCTTGTGGGTTTCTGGAGGATGCACATTCCAGGTTATAGTGAGCTTGTGAGCCCCCTCTGTCAAGCGACCTGGAAGAACAATTTCAAGTGGACCCTTGAGCAAAAACAGGCCTTTGAGCAGATCACACAGGAGACAGCCCATGCAGTAGGTCTTGGCACTGTTTGGGCAGGACCAATCATGCAAAATATCTTCTGCACTGCAGCTGGGGAGCATGGTCTCACCTGCAGCCTCTGGAAAAAACATCAGGAAAAAAACGAGGTTGACCATTAGGGTTTCGGACTCAGAATTTTTGAGGATCAGAAGTCCACTACACTCCAACTGCCAAAGGTATATTAACAGCCTATGAGGGGGGTCAAGTTGCCTCAGAAGTTGTTGAGATGGAAATATGTCTGCTCCTGGCATCACAATTGCCTGTGCTGCACTGGATGTTCAAAGGAAACATCCTCTGAACACACCATGCAACCAGCATTACATGGGGCAAGTGGGTAGCTTTGATTACACACCTGACTTGAATGGGAAAGCCAAATTGCCCAGGAGTCCTGGAAGAGATTATGGATTCTCCAGAAGACAGAGATTTTAGAGCTTTGCCTAAGAAGCACTACCATCTAAAGAGTTACCAGAAAATGAAAGAGGCTGTGTTCTATTTACTGATGAATCCTGCCATGTAGTAGGAAACCACTGGAGGCTTAAAGCTGCTGTATGGACTTTGCTTACTAATGGGAAGTAGAGAATAAACCTTGTTATTTTCCTCTTTGCTTGTGCATATGAAAACTTTTGCTTTTGTTTAATAAACTGTCTTATTTCAACCTACAAGTTGTTTTCCATCTTATTCTCTCTCCCCTGTCCAACTGGTAAGGAGAGTGATAGAATGGCTTGGTGTGCACCTGGCATCCAGAAAGGCAACCCACCACAAACCTAAAAGATCCTATGTTTCTATGATTCTTGCTCTCTTGGAGCACACAAATAGCAAAGTTTTAATGCTCTCCACTTTTAAAAGTGGAAACAGTCAGGTTACAGCTCAGAAAAAAAAAGGTTTGGTAATACAAAATGTAAATGTGACAGGGAATCTGTCCAAGAGAAGAACATTCTGCTACATTTGTGTCATTTGTCATTTATAATCACTGTTACTTAAGAAGTTGACCTTTAGTATTTGCTGTATTTTTAGAACCAAACCTGTACAAGACTTTTATTAATACTTGGAAACTTCGCTGTTGAACAATGTTAGCAGACTCTTGGCTTTTGTGCAGTCATTGTGTCCTGTAGACAAATATTAAAGATTACTTTTATTTATTGATTTTGACAAAGAAGGCACAGTTTCCTGGTTTCAACATAATTTCATCTGAAGTGATTACACCTTTCCTAGGCTGGATATTAGTTTAATTGAAATGCACATGCTTTTTCAGAAGACAAGGAACCTCTACATATAAATAAAACAAATAGAAAATATTATGAAAAAGAGCTTCTGTGTTTTATTTTTCCTTCTTTGGCTACAGAACAAGAAAATAAACAATTAATTATTCCTTAAATAAAAAAAAGTGAAAGTTTAGTATCATTATTCTAATTCAACTGGAAAAAAAGAAAAAAAAAGTCTTTGAGAGATCATAATTTCTGTACAGTGGTTATATTCAATCAGTAATCAGTCTTTATGTTGACCTGCTAAAACATGTTAGATGAGGACAACAGTGAGAAATTTTGTGGTCTTCTGTTTTCTCTCTTTTCTCTTCATTATTAACCTAAAATATTTGATGTATGTTAGAATTTGTTTTTCTTGCACTTGTTCTTACACCTGGAAAATATTAAGAATGTTGTGTTTTAATTTCCTGTTGTGTTTAAAAGTTAGATGGAGTACCTAGTGATGTTCATAATTTCTTTAAGATGCAGTTTTCAAGAAAGTTATAACTTTTCCTTACTTTCCAAAATTTGAATACCTCTTGATACATGTTCTACTTGCAGCAAACATTACATGTTTACACTTTGGGATCTAAGGTCTTAGCCAAGTGATAAAGGAGTTTAATATTCATTACTTTAATATTTTTTTTAGGATTTTGCATTAAATAAATGTGAAAAATAACAAAGGACATCATGACCAAACTCTCTTTCCTTTCATATCTGCTTTTAATTGCTTTGTAGTAAAAATTGAATAAAAATGCCAGGTGTCTTCTTTATCAAATACATTTTTAAATTTCTAGTTTGAGAAGTGAACATGATTATAAGTAGAGTGGGAAGGATAATGGCTGACTTTAAACAATCTAACAAAGTAAAAGAAAACATAAATACAACTTTTATTTCAATTTCTAGATTTTATTAACATTCTAAAGCCAGATAAAATAGAACTTACCAGTTATTTTACAATTTTACATTTTGTGCGTTTAGACAAGTATGCTACTTTTCCACCTATCAATTGTTTGATGAAATATCCTACACCTTCTTTCTCTGTTGGTGTATGTAATACATCTTCGGTGTTAGGTATTATCCTTACTTGAGTTTTATGTTAATGATATTTAAAGAATAAATTGTGATATTTAATGAATAATTTACTGGAAAACATTTTTGCCTTTATTTGCTTAACAATTTTAGTTATTCTACTGAAATAAAATGCAGTAGTATATTTTACTTTCCTGCCTGAAATATTTTTCTGAATGAATATGTTAATTTACTGAACACAGATCTCATCTCTTGCTATTTCTGAGACTTCCTTCATGTACTGAGGAAGAAGGTACAAATACCCTGGAAAAAGGAGAAGTAATGACAAAACCTCACTTTAGACCAGCATGCTTGACTTTCTAGGACCCCTCTGAGGTCAGTGAAGAAAACCATTCCTGTCTTCTCAGAGCCAATACTTTCATCAATGACGTAACTCTCTGGCAGCCATCAGCATGTGACATCACAGTCTCTCTTCATCTTCCTGTCTGTGATGGCACAGTCTCTTTGGATCAGCTCCCTCAGACAACTGAAAACCAATAATGATTAAAAAAAAAAAAAAAAAAAAGAAAAAAGTGGGTTTAGTCAGATTGGTACCCCTAAACTGACTTGCTAGATCCAGCGCAATGTCATGTGAAATACAGAGGAGGAGGGGCAAGCATCTTTGCCTTTTGGTCACAGGTTGTAGCGCACAGATCAGATAAACCACGTTGTGAAAATGTCACTCTGCTTAGACATTCCAATTCCCTTTGGAGTGATGTATCTCTCTATTGGAGGGTGTTGGTGAAATTAGCTTCAGCAGCCTAATGTAATCTTGTAATCAATCTGGTAGTAAAATGCAGTAAAATATGAAAATATTCATAATTTTTCACTCAGAAGACCTGCATGTCTGCATACACTTGGTTACTTCTGAGAATGCAAGAACCTAAACAAGGATCTATCATCACTGCTTAGGAGAACTTATCTTTCTTAATCAAACCCAGATGAATAGATACTGTCTGAGGAAAGACAACCAAAAACGCCGACACGTAGCTCTCAGCATTCTTCTTGGTTTTTCTTTCTTTTGTTGGTTTTGAGGTGGTTTATTTTGTTTGGTTAGTTTTTGTGTGGTTTTTTTTTTTCCTCACAACCATCAGAGCCTGTCTCTGATCTCACATGGAGAGAAGAAAAATGTGCAGTGAGAGGTTTAGTGGATTCAGATGTTGAAACAGGAGACATCCAGACATATCTGCATGTGGAAAAAAGACTGATAATGGCTGAATAAAGCTAGGAAATGGGTAGGCAGAAGAGAAGAGAAAAGTCAGACATGCAGAAGTCATGAGGAATACCAAAAGGAAAGATACAGGTACAGTGTGAAGGACAAAAATTAAATGAAATAAAGTGAAAACAAAAGAAACCCTATATATTAATATACACATAAATATACAAATAAATAATGATGTAAAATAAATAAGGAAATATATATACGTGTTTCAGACACAAAGAAAGAAAGAATCATCTGCTGTTTCTCACAGAATTGTGCTGATCAATCTTAAAAATCTCCCAAATTCAATTCTTTTTAGGATTTTTTCCTGAATCAAATTTTACTTTTGGTCTGTGTGAAAATTCGTATCTATTGACATGTACTCTATTTTCATCTACATATTCACATTAAAACCTAGAAGTCTTAAGGTTATTTGCTTCCAAACTGTCTTCGCAAACTGGTAATGGTTTAACGTAGATTTTCACTTCTCTGACAGATGGTTATGTTTGATGTTATCAAGGAAAGACATAAAGCAGTTGTACTCTGAAACTTCTTGAGATGCTTGCTCCAGGCACGGTGTGTGCCTGATTAGTTGTGTACCATGGCTGGTATTTAAACATGCTGCATAGAATAATTCAAGAAACTAATTATGTGCTGCTTTGTCTACTTCAAGGCATCTATTAAGGAACAGAAAGGTTAATTTCATGTAGACTTAGTAAAAAAATCCTCAAAATTTATTGCTTCAAGTGATTAAGAGAAAATATTGGACTGTTGCAATTAAAACCTTTTTTCTACTGTATAAAGGCAGTAAAAAAATGGGCTTAATGCCTGAAATCAAATTCATTAAAGTGACATTAGCAAGTCGTATGACTGAACAGAGCCAGCCATGTGGAACAAGCCAGCTTGTGCTGGCTTGTAACTTCCACATCTGCATTTAGAAATCCTTCATGCTCGCCTGGTTTTTAGAGTGCTCAGGAGAGCTCCGAGGGTCAGGCGGGCACATTTGAACCACCTCGTTCTTTGTCCTCCACTGGGAAGCCAGTTTTCACACTTTAAGAATGCCTCATGCTGATCCAAAGTTCAATGATAGACACATTGAACTCTAAACCTGAGTATCTAATCTTAACTAAAATTGCACTTTTGGTGCACTTGAGGTAGGTATAAAATTATGTTATTGTTATAAAACATAGTGTGAATGGTTTTCTAACATGCACTCAGGTTGATGAATGAGTCGCAGGGCTATATTTCTGAGGAGAACATGGTATTGGATTGTTTGGACATAGCTATCAATTTTTACCTGGACTTTGGTTCAATGGCTTCAACTTCCAAAGTATCTTCCTAAAGCTAAGATTTTACTTAGCTCTACTCCCAGCTCAGTAAAGTATTTCTTCTGTAATGCAGTAAGTGGATTGTGAGAAGCTGGAGACATGCTGGGTCTTAGAGTGTGGCAAATTAATACTTCTTATTGGATTACAATATTCTGTGACTTGTGGAATTACTTTTGAGCATTCCAGAAATTTTATTGCACATGTCTCCTCTCTATTCTGAATTGTGGACATTTTTAAAATAGTTTTCTGTTTTGGAGCTTTATAGCAAAAGCTGTGTAATCTTAGTAAATTGGTTCAAAAGAGTTCCACATTAGGGTTTTCACTTCATGTGGATTCGTATCCCCCAAGTTTAGCTTTTAGTGCAGAGTTTAAACAACCCAAAAATTCAAAGGAAAGTTCCACCCATATCACTGAATTTTGTCTGGGGATTGTTTTTCCCCTTTGAGTCATAACCAGAATAATAATGAGTAACAACTGGTTTCCACCCAAACAATGAATGACCTGTTTTTGCTAAAAATTGGGTCTTCTCTATCTGGGAAAACTGTAAATCTTGGTGACAGTCTTGGTCACCCAGATTTAGATTTCAATTTTCCCCTTCAAGATTGACATAATTTTTTTTTTCAAATACAAGCTGCTTTATATATCCTTGTGGATTAATTTGTTTGCTTATTTATTTTATTTTTTTATTGGAAAAATTATTTATTCACTTTTTTCTCTTAGGATTTTTTTTTTCTGTATGGTATGACTTCATCATCATTTTAAGACTACTGAGTACATCTTCTTTCACAGTCTACTGCCAAAGGAAATATTTACAAGTGCAACTGAGGAAAGAAAGACTCTATGACAGCTATGAATTTATTGCTGGCTACACAAGTATGTCATGGTTCTTGGTGGTGCCATGTCTAATTTAGACCTAATGTAAACCTTTGTATAGACAGTGCTCTGACATTTCAGTTAAATCTGCAGAAAGACTAGTTACTTGGGTAGAAACATATGACCTCATTCTAAGATGCAAGTGTTAGTACCAGCTTGCCAAAATTCTTTGGGGAAGAGTTAAAAGTCAGGCATTCTTCTAAAAGGGTCTCATCCATACCTGATATCTTTGTCTCCTTTTGTTTCAAAACCTTTTCACCAGACTTACACTGTATGCATAATTAAAATTTTAAGGATCTCATATGCACTTCCATGGAAAGTGAATTTTTCTCTCTCTCTCTTTTTTTTTCCTCCTTAACTTTTATTTAGCTACCAGAAAACTAATCTTGGCTCCTTTTCCTTTAGCTCCCTAATTTGTCCTGTTTGATTTTTGTTCCTGACATTTTTTATTCTTGTGCATTTAGATTTTAGTTAAGATCACTGATTTTTTTCCAGGATTCTAGTCTAATAGGCTAATCTGTTCTCCTTTTCTGCCTGTGTATATGTTTCATTCATGTAAGAAATAATTCTTCAATTGGTTAACATGTCACTGTCACCAGAAAAGGCAGATTTTAGTGTGTAATTGTTTAGTGAAGATAGGCTTTTTTTCCATCCAAGTTTGATAGGAAAATTTAAAATTTTGCAAACAGATTTCTGAATTAGTATGATTATACTTAATAAAAATAATGAGTATATGTAGTGAAGTGAAACAATATCTTTATATATAGTAATAGCTAAATAGAGAATGAAGCCTTGATTTTTTTCAAAAATGTTGCGCCTTGTGAACAGAGTCTTCAAACTCTTCAAAGCAACAATCTCTTTGTGCAGACTTAGAGCACAGTAGGCCAACTTTCTTGCCACAATAGGCCTCCTAAACTCTAGTGGAGTCTTCTGAAGACAATGATGATATTATTTTTCCTTATGAATAAATGTGCCACATATGGAAACACTGGACTTTGATCTACTGACGTATACAGGCACACATATTTATGTGAAGGCAAATCTTGTCTTACAATTTGTACAGCTTTTGGAAAAAAGAATAGCCAGAGGTAGCATGTTGTTACTCGAACAGTACTTGGAGTTTGCTCCTGATCACTTTCTTTCTCAAAAGAACTTTAATCAGTGAAAAGAAGTGGCACTATGACACATTAGTTATTCTGGAGATAACAGCTTGTATTTGCTCACCATCTTTCTGCAGTCCATTGGTCCATTGGGTCCTTTGGGACCATTGAAACTGATAAATGCCATGTGAGAGTAACACTTCCAATTTAGTTGTGTGATGGAATAGAGCCTGCACTTTCCCAAGAAAAATGGCATTAGAAAGCAACTTGCTAGAGCCAGAACACTCAATCTTTATCTTGCTCCTGGCTGGTATCTGATGAACCTTCAGGAAGGAGGGCAAACAGACAGTAGCACCATAGCTGAAATGAATTGTCATACTCAGAGGCAGGTTGTGTACTCCTGCTTTTGTATGTCTGTGTAGTGAACAGAAGAGCATGATACCCATGCTGATTTTACTTAGTAATAATAAAAACCACAAACTTCAGCAGGAGGGAAATATATGGATGTTTTCTTATGGTTCTTGGCAGTTCTGTAGAGAATTTTCTGAAGCTAATGTTGTCTCATCTTCATTCCTGTTGCTATCTCTACTAACCAGATTAAACTAGTACAACTATGGCTCCTGATGCTGTAAAAAAGTCTTAATTTGCAGCGTAGTCAAGTCCTAAGCCCTTGAAAGGGCAAAAAATGAGATGACTAAATTTTCATGAAGAGCCATTTTAGTAACAAAAAGGATTGTACTAGCATTTAGTTTTACTTTCTTTTGTTTACATTTTCCTCATTTTAATTTTTCAGATTATGTGCAAATCACAAAGAATTGTTTCCTGCTTTATGGAAAACATTTTCTCCACTTCCCCTACTCCCTTCCCATTTTTTGTTACTTCATTCTGGAACTCAAAACCTAGAGGAAATATTGTTATTAGATTCATATAATAAATTAACAGGTTTATCGTTAGTGTTGTGTACAAATGTTCACTGGATATTTAGAGATTATGTGTAAAAAAAAGCTATTGGAAATCTTACTTGAGGGATTATGATCTGCCCTCAGCAGATCTGTGTAAGATTTGAGTGACCCTTAAAATGTTTCAGATTAGAAGTTCTGGGGGAACAAATAATTTAACATAATGTTTCACCATCAGTAAGAACCTGGATCAAATTAATGGAAGTCAAAAGAAACTCTGCATTTGCATAAAGCTTAAATACTCAAGAAGTGTCTACTCATCATCATGGGACAAGTGCTGATAGCACAATTCAGTATTGTGACACACTCTGTAATACTGCCAGTCTTTTTTGGATGGCTTTTTATAAACAGTTTGCTGCTCCTCTAATATATATATAAAAGCAAGTTATGTTGAAAATTAGTACAATACATTTTTTTTCTTTTCCTATCCTATTCCTTAACAGGTTTGGAAATTTAGCTATAAATAGGTTAATATTTTGAATGACTCATTGTTCATTAAAGAATTTTAATGATTAAATGTTTTAACACAATTATATCTAACCTGTTAAGCAAGAAATGTATTCAAAAAAGGACATACATGTTTCATAAGAGACCCTAAGAGTGAAGTGTTATAGACTAGTAATAGAGGAAAAATTAGACAGAAAATTAAATTTAAAATCAAAATGTCCCAACTGGGAGTTTTATTCTCTTTAAAGACTTCAGTAAAATGTATTTATTAATTTCTTCACTCTCTTCTGACTTATTTTCTCTACAATTATCAGGGAGGTTTATTTTTTTCTGAAACTTTATGTTTTTTTCTAACTTTTTTCATTTGGTTGCTTCATTAAGAGTTATGGAGAACACACACAGAAGCCATATAAAGTTTCCAATAATTTCCACCCTCATATTCAATTCTTCATTTGCTTATAAGTTTACCAAACTTTAACTGTTTGAACTATTACCTCCCATGTAATTTCACTGGTGAGGGAAGGGGAAAGACGCTTCAATCAAAGGTAACTTGTCTGTGGCTTTTTGAGGATGGGAAAACTGCATCTAATTGCCAATGTCAGTAGGTAATGAACCAGTTTATCTTATGTTATCCGTAAAAAAATACAGTGAGGTCATTCTGATGTCAGAAATATACTTAGTGCTACATCTGTGGATATTTGGCTAAATTGTGAGCCTTCTTAAACTTCAGAATCTTGTTAGAACCAGATTCACTATACTGGTGTTGGGAAACTATCTGAAGATTTCATTTGAACTGGGTATGCTAAAGTCCAAGGCTGGAAGGTCTGAGCATAATTTTCCTGAGTTGCCACTTTCAGTCATCAGGGATTATTTTCATATTAAATACTGAAAGGTGGGTATAAACTCACCCTTTGTTTCCTGTGTGGCTGCTGAGAAAGAGAGGATGCATCAATGTGTAGAATCAGCAGTTGTAAAGAGCTAAAGGAAGACTACAAAGTACAAGATTAGGTTGAAGAACCAGGTGAAGGCTAGATGAAGATAAACATTTTGTTCAGGAGTGTATTGGACTCTTAACAATTTAGTCCCTCTGTCCCTGAGACATGGAAATAATAATGCCAGTAAATCTCACAGAGGTGTTGTCAGGAGTTTTTCGTGATCATCTCCAGTATATTCAGAAATTATACTGATGGCAGCACAAGAAAGATCACAAGGAAATAGACAATGATGTATTCAGAGGTGAATGATGTACAGTGAACACAGGGCTCCATACTGAGTGATAGAAACCACAAAGTATCAATTACAGTATTCAAAACATCTTTCCATCATATCTACTAAATAAGTAGGTACCGTATGGGAAAATAATTGTAATCAAGGTATTTAAAAAAAAAATCTTTCAAAACTATCACATATTTATGAAGTCCTGATTCATAAACTGTACTCAAATCTTAGTAAAAAAGTGAAAAGAGCATTCACAAATCAGTAAGATATTAATATGTTCTGAGGTTTCCAGTTATCACTGTCAAATGTCTCTGTAACTCACCTTTTGCATACAGCCTTGAGCATAAGCAGGCAAAGACCCTCTCGGCTTCCTGTCAGGAATTCAGTGTGTATGTTACCATGCTTTACACTATTGCCTAAGATTTTCCAGCCTTCTTCATCTGAAGACAGCCGTTTTTTTTTTTTTTTTTAACACACCCCTTAATCCACATACATATTTAGATCACAGTAAAATATCTGTAACACATTTAGAGTTAAATGGTGCTTTATCACTTCAGTATGTTAATTAGAAAATATTGCTATTTTAATTACAGAAGTGTATATTGTGGACAAAAGAGAACCTACTTTATATGTCCTCTGTTGACTCATTTCTCTTTAATTTGTAGCACATTTTCTTTACGCTGGTTTGTGTGCTTAGATGTGTCCTCATTTGACTTTTGGCTCAAGCAAATAACTCCAGAAGCGAAGGATATGCCCAATGAGATCACTTCCTGCTAAAGTCTGGTTTCTTGGCTGGGAAACTGACTTCTCTTGTTCCTGCTGGAAAGTATTTACAATGGAGATGTTGTAGTATAGTGGCAAAGCTATTCCAGGACATGCTCATGAGTATAAATAGACATATGAATAGTTATGTTAAAGAATCATAAAAGGCAATGAAACCAAAACCTAATAATAATAATTTTCAGTCTAGGTTTTAAATTGATATCCCAGCCAGGGAATGACCATCCTCTGTTTCTATTTATGAAGTGGCTTTTGTGATCACCCAATTATCTAAATACCTTTAAAAGTTGTAGTGATACATCAGATCACAGAGAACAGGGAAGAGAACCACAGCACTACATTGTTCTTGTGAAAGCTAATATTTATGTCAAAATTGCTTTGAGTGCTCTTAATATACACAGGGTCACTGTGTTATCTTTACTTCCATGCTGCTGATCACCGTACCAGTGCTGCGTGCAACAGTGCTGAAACTCAGGAAAAGCAGGGTCTGCGAGGCATGCCTGGTCTGTGGAACAGGGCTTGAAGGCACAAGTACAGAGGTGAGGAGTCAGAAAAAGCTAGGAAGAGAACTGATGCTGGGTTGCATTGTTGGACTCTATTCTTCACCTCTGTACTTGTGTGAACCATTCTGCACAACCTTTACTAAGGGTGATACAGAAAGGTGTTTTCCAGAGTTGAATCTGTGATTGCTCATTATTTTCTGTCTTCAGGTATTTCTGTTGCTGGTGAAGAAATTTTTATTAACTGCCCTGTTTGCAAAGCGAAATACAGAAGTATTAAACAATGTGTAGCCCATTTTAGCCTTTGATATGAGGATATGTGTAGTTAAATCTAATGGCATATGTTTTATGTGGTTGATATTCTGGCATATTTACTTAACACCGGTTGGAAAAACACCAGTAGATTCTTTTGAATTCCTTCATACATAACTGTAAGATTTAGAGGTACACATGTTACCACAATGTTCTGCTGCTTGTCATGATGTCTCTTATGCTTATCTACTTCTTTTAAAGCTCTGGTAATTGCAAAAAAATTAACAATCCACTGAAAACAAATAATAGCCATTTTTTATTAAAGATAAATTTTACTTATTTCTTCTTTTAGTTGCTGCTCTACCTTTCTGAAAAAAAGATCTATTAGAAAATCATGCAAAAATATTTATTCTTGAGAAACATTCCATTAAGTATATGATAAAAATAAAGTCCTTTGTTCTTATGAATTAATGTGTTTATAATGCGCTGTTATCCAATCTATACAAGAAGGTGCAAATAAGTTCCTGCTCATGTTACTGTTATTATCACCGTTGCTGTGTTTTTACCAGAAAGAGATTCAAATTCCCTCTGGCTTCTTCCTCTTTCAGAGCTATCCAGAGTCTTGGGCAGCCTGCCAAGCAGATGAGATTGCTAACTTTCATATTTACCCTGCATTTTGATAGTTCGTGATCGTTGTCTTCACGTGTATTACCTTTCTCTCAGACAGAGGCAGAATTTTAGTGCATTGATGTGAACTTTGAGTCAAAATGAGGTGCTCCAGCCTGTGTCCTCCTGTATGTAACACCTCACTGACTTATGCTCAGCTTCGGTCTCCAAATCCTCTTCATACATTTCCACAGTATATATGTACCAGACAACATGACAGACTGCTGATTGTATGGATGCTGCTAAAACTGTAACATTAAATAGTGATAAAGGAGATCATACCACCCTTTATTTCCAGATTTATAGTGGTGAAGAGACATATCTCCCCAGTCCCTCATGAAATGGATTGAGCTTGATATTTAAAGTGTTATTTTTATGCAACAGAAAAGTTTATATATGAGGTGAGAGCCTAGTATCAGTAATAAAGGCACTGTGCAGTTCTGTACCTACTTTATGTAGGTATTCAGCATTAAGAAACATTTGTTCACAAGAGCAAAAAGACCCAGTGTAAAGGCATCTTTTCAACTGGCATATTTTCAAATACTTCTGACAAATTAAACTGACCTTTAGAAATACACGTCTGGGCTGGCACTAAAGTGTGTGTATATATGAAGAAAACAGTAAGCAGGGTTGCTGAGCTATTGTTTGTGCCTGAGCAGGTACCTGCAGCAGGTACACTCTGCGTGCACACTGGTGAGTGATGGCAGCTCCTCCGTTACACTTTCTTCCCGGATGCAGAACAGAGTGTCGAGCTGTGCAATCAACAGTGCCAAGGCGTTTGAGGCAAGGAACACCGTGATCTTTCTTAAGGCAACTCTGACATTTCAATGATCTAAAAGGTTATGTTGAATTATAAAAATATGTGTAGACAGTCCACTGAGGGAAGAAAGTGGGGGGGAGGGGAGGGAGGGAGGAATATTTGGGGGTTTTGGGGAGATTTTTTGAAAAAAAAAATTCCAGATAATTTTTATATTAAAGACTAGAACAGATAGGAAAATTCTAATAAGAATTCAGAACTTTGTTGCCTAAATAAGACTTTAAATGCATACATAGATATTTGTCTGATCCAGCTGTTTTATAAGCATTTGCTGCATTTCAAACTATTTAACATAAAGACAAAGACCATCAGGATCATACTTTAAGTGCTTAGAATGAGAACCATATTTCCAGAGGGACTCAGATTGTGTTCCATAAGCTGGAGTGATTAATTTTTTTGAGGAAAGTTCAGCATATGAACTGGTGGATGTGTTGAAAATCCTCACTTGGAAAATCTTTGAAAAGTTTGAAAAATACTGTTTTGGAGCAGTTAGAAGCTGAGGCCCAAGCTCCTTCGAAGGTGGAGCTTGTCAGAAGAGAGAAATACAACCGTTTCAAAAACTTTCTTTATAACATAAGCAATAGAAAATATCAGTTCCAAAGCCTTGATTCATCTTACTTGATTTTAGCCACTTGACTGAAATGTTTGTATTAAAACTAATATTACCATGAACTCTCTACAGACCATAATGAGAGTGAGAAGCACTTCAGAATTAGTAACTTCCAAGAGGGAAAACTTACTCTCTGTAGGTACTTCACCTAAATTTCAGTCAAATCTGCATACAAGTTCTCTTCTTTCTCTCTAGTTTCTTAATTTTTTTTAATTCCACAGATGGACTTTTGACACTTTTGTACCATCAAACAGGTGATGGAAAATAAATGATCTTGTATGTAAAGTACTGTAGGTTCATTAACAAGAGAATAAGATGTAGATAGTATCTTGCCACAGAAACAGGACTATTTCCAGAAAAAAGCAATGAAGGAAGAAAGCCTTTACATATTTGTTTGCCTGGTGTCTCCTAAATACATATGTATGATGAAGACTCAAATTTAAAGCAAATACTCAGATGAGAACAATAAGTTGTCAACTAAACTTTAATTAAATTTTTAGGACAAAACTTTAAAAATTTGTTTAGACTTTTGAACTACACCACCATATAGTGAAGATTTTTACTGGTTTTTTTACATGCAAGAAAACAATAATTGCCTTTGTTGGAACAAACAGTAGCTGGCTGGTATACAATAACTTTGTTAGTTAACAGATGTTTGAAGGTTGCTTATGGTTACATGTTGTCTTAGTTATATGAAACAGTGGGGAGAAAGAAACTCAACTGATGCATAAAAAAAATTTCAATCAGTTTGTTTAGATTGAACACTTAATAGTGGTGGATAAAAAAGATTAGTATAAGAAACAATGTAAGTATTGCATCCATGGAATGGAGCAACAGATGGTTTCAGTATAAGTATAGGTATAAGTCTTTTGCAATGGTTACTAAGCCATGTAACAGCCACAAAGAAAGAGAATGTCCATGATTTAATTTGGCAACTGAAGGCTATTGTGAAATTTCCAGCTACTTCACTAGAACAGTCAGGAAAAGGGTGTTGCTCTAATGACTGCCCATCCCTTGTTAGGTGTTCAAATGTGATTGAAAGATTTCAGGAAAAAGACCATGTCTGGGATTTTTTTTAACTTTCTGAAGGAGGCTTCCTCATGATTTTGTGATCTGAGGACAGAAGGTGGAAAAACTAATGCATACCAGATTCTGCAGATGCATGCAAAACTCCATCTGAAGGAAGACTTAGCAAGATACCAAAGCACAGTATTAACTTACGAATTATTGCCTTGTATTTTGTTGTTTAAACAAGTACTTGTAAAAGTTATGAGGAAAAATGTTTAATACACTCTTAAAACCGTAGAGCAGAACTCAGGAAATATTTATTTTTATTATTTTAATGTTTGCATACTATTGAACTAGTACATTCTATATTGTTTCTTAAACAAATCTGCAATAATGAGTTGAATCATGAAATGTTTAGGCAGAAATTAAATTGAACAGACATTTCCTCATATCACTGTATATCTTTATAAGGACCCTTTCTATGGCAAAAGGGAATGCCAAAGAAAAGAGAGGATCTATGTTAATTCCCAAGGAAACCTGAACTCTCTCTATATATGTTGGTGAAGCTACCAGCGCCTCCAACCTGGTACCTTATGTTTGACCTCTGTCTTTCTTTCGGTTGCCAGGGGACTGTTCTCTTCACTGGGAATAGTGAAATGTTTTAGATGATGCAATGTGATACCAACCTACCTGACGGAAAGCCAAAGGTACAATACTTAAGTGAAAACTCTGCATCTCTGCATTAAAATACTGGATTTTTTTCAGAAAAAACTAAGCCAGGATACCACAACTTCTATTTATAGAAATAATTTATCCAGAATTCTACAAAAAGCTACAAAACATTTGAGATGTAATGCAGCTCTACTAAGAAAAAAAAAAGAAAAATCCTTTTCTTGGATATTCTGAAGTTATAAATCAACGGAGTTCATCTAAAACAATCCTCAGGGACATGAAATGAAAGGAAAAAACAGATAAAGGCTCTGTAAGCATACATAATATACATTGCCTATGTTAGTACAGGAAGTGGAGATTGGAGTAAACTGACGTTTCTCCAGATCATGTCTACCCTTAAAGGGGGCATATCCAATAAGAGAAGGGAACACCAGACAAAAGAGAGAATCTGTGAGTGGATAGGAAATGGATCAAAGTACTTGCTCATCTAGTCAATCTGTCTTCCCAAAATCTAATATAAGAAAGGAAATTTAAGTCAACCCTGGGAGTATTCAGCCTGCCTCAAAGCAGGAGCTTTATACATTTTCTCAGGGTTAGGATGTGTAAAGATCAGACAGAAAAAAAAAATCCACTCCAAAACCTAAATCTCAGCCTACTTGGTTTATGCTCTTGGGAATTCCTGGGAGCTCCTGACAGAACTGTGTTCTTGGCTGTTATCCACACCAAAGAGTTTTCCCTGGGGCCTCTCTAAAGTGACTCTATCACAAGAATAGCACAAAATGACCACAGCAGGCAGTAAAATTTTTATTGAAATCTTTTCCCCACTGTGCTTCCAGGTGATAATTGAGAGCACAGTTCATTCTATGGCTTCATGATTTCCCTGACTCTTCTGCAGTATTTGTAAGCCGGAAATTTTCCTTTTGAACCCTTTGCACACGTTTTTCTTCCCATCTGCTCTCACCCCTTACTCATGTTCCCAGTTTGGAGCTGTTGTGGTCCCTGGAGACCTGCACAGGGTGAGGCCCCATCTCCCTTTGTGTTGCTGGTCAGCTGTGTGAAGGATCATTTTTAAAGGGCACAAGATGCATTTGTGTGTTGCTGCTTTCGGTTGGCTGTCCAAAATCTGCAAAGCACTGTATCCAAGAGATAAAATGAAAAACATTGAATAAAAAAGTTATGCTATTCCAGACATTAGGATTTCAGATTTAAACCAATACCTCCCAGGAAGATGGCAAATAAAGTCAGCCAAAATCAACCAAGGGAAATTCCAAGAAAACATGTAAAATTCTGCCAGAAACAAGACTGACACTCTAAATCTTAATTAATCAAAAGTTAATACATTAATATATATTCCGCCCCAAATTTTCCTATTCTTCAGTGGATCAAGAATGAATATTTGTAAAATGCTTTGAAGAGGACAAGCACTGTTTAAATACCATACCATTGTTATTATTATGGATAGCGTTGTTGACTTGATTTTGAAGAGTTCCATGTGATGACTATTTTAAAATAAATTACTAGTGAAATGACAACTGTACAGTGTATGAAAGCAAGTTCAAAACATTCAATCAACACGGTGCTCTATATTCTTCTTGAAAACACACTGATTTGTACTTCTTGCATGTCTTTCTTATTGTGAACAAAAACATCTGTCTGGGATTTCTAAGAATCTGGAGAACAGATGAAAATGGGATGAAGCATTCCTGTATCTTGATTGTACTTTTTATTATTTGCAGATCAGACTACAATCCAAGATCCAGGTGCAATGATGTTTTTAAGGGGAAGGCCCCAAACAATCTACATGTGAAATGTGTGAGAGCATGTCTATAACACCCTGAGCAACACAGTGCTGAGTCCTCAGCTAGCTCCAGAGGGACCTATCCATCCAAACCACACAGCTCAATTCTCTAAGATGGTGTCTTGAGGACAATGAGGTTGTGTTAGACCACTGCTGTGCCCTAGTAAGTAAGCCGCTTTGTGGCTGACATATCCATGCTATCTCCATTCTGAGCACAAGCCCCAGTGCAGCCAAGTCCAAGATCTTAGCAAGAGTCTCTGTTATTCAATGCAGACTTGCCATCAGTGCTCAGGGATAGTACTAATAGGATTTTTGTTTGGTTGGCTGTTTGTTGTTTTTTGGTGGTTTTTTTTGTTGCTTGTTTTGTTTATTTTTCTCAGAATAAAAGTGGGAGATGGTTTTAAAAGCCAGGTTCAGATCTGGAATTTTTCTTCACAGGAGAATGAGGATTCTTAGTGGGAATTCATCCAAGCCCTTCTTGGTTTCTGAAAATCAGTAACTTCATTCTCTAGGCTCCTAGGTGTTTTTCCTTGATTATTCTTCTACTAGAATAATATTTTGAATTATCATTATATTTACAAATAGAATTTAAAGTCTCCATGAAAAAATCTGAAATTACTGATTGAGTACATATGACTCATACACCCACCAAGCATAGTTTTAAATTCAGAAATCCCCTTTTGAAAATACAGTTTCTTAAATTAAGAGAGAAAAAATATTGGATAGACTAAGCAAGAAATAATTTGTTAACTAATTATTCATTAAAAAAGAGCTTTTATACAGATTCTTCCAATTCTTTTAGATCAGATTATTTTGCAGTTAGATTACAGGATGGTGATTATTAGGATACAGATGTATCTTCTCATTGTTTTTTCCTTTATTTTTTCTTCAATAACTTGTTAAAGACATTCCCCTGTATGCAGCTTAGGCATCTAATTCCTGTAATACACCAAGATGTGAAGAATCCATGCTTTTAATTTGAAGTTCATAGTTTTGTGAATAAATTCTCTATTTTTGTAATTCTGTGACATGGACACTTGATCTTTTCAAGATATACCCAAGATTTAACTTGGCCTTACTTTATATTATGTAAGTAGTGTCAAGCTTTGCTTTTAATAACAAAATTTTTAGTGGTGAAAAATCTCTGAGCAAGGTTTTATTTGGAGGGGATTTTTTAACCTATTAAAAAAAGATAAAATTTACAAAGAATATTGTGCCCATTGACATAATGCAAGCATTTACTTTTCTGCTCCTCCTCTGAAGCATCCTTAATGAATCACCTACTTTATTAAACACTTGGCAGTTCCTCAGAATAAAGCCTAAGTTCTTAGGAAGGAAAACTGTATTGATGTCATGGTGATAGTAATATCAGTCTGCTACCAATCACATAATTTGCAGAAGTTCATTAGAAGTAAATGACATATTTGTAAAGGAATTCCCATACCAAAAAGGCTTGATTCAAAGCTTGAAGTTTGTAAATGTACCTGAAAAGAACATTTATTGCTTAATTGTTTCATCCCAAATTAGGTAACAGCTTTGTTGTGAGATAAGGGAGATTCTGCAATAGTAATTTAGCTAAAATATATGATCTTTGCTCCAGACAGGGGTGACAGATAATTAGATATAATACCTACTAGAATAATACTTTAGAGTTGAGAAATCAAAATTGCAAAATGATCCTTAACAAAGCCTAATGGTCATTAACTATTTAGTACTCACAGCACTCTTGTGAGAGGAGGTAATTGTATTTTCCATTTACAATAAGTTCTTCATGCAAAATTCATAAAGGAAATCAGCATATTCCAAGACACATGTAAGAAGATGAGCCCTATTCTTAGCATGATGGCTCTGCACTACCTTTTCTGCTAGTTTTGAGGTCCATGAAGGAAAACAGACAAGAGAGGTGAGGGAGAAAGAATAGGGTGAAAGAAGAGCTGGAATGCTGGAGAACAGGCACTGTGGAAAGGATTGAGAGGTTATGGCACATCCACTTGATACCAGGGCTCTTGTGTGAGGATGAATGAAGAAAGTAGGAAAATGGGGAATTGGGGTAAACTACATGAACTCAATTCAGAGGCATAGCTACCCTTTTTATAGCTGGGTGAAAAGGTCTTGACACCATAGACAATTAGTTGAAACCTTACTACCAGGCACTGCAGACTTTTAACTGAGGTCTTAGAAACTCTGAGGCACAGAACTTCTTGCAGTACTTGAGAAGTGTGGGGGCTATGCCTATAGGGGAGAGGCAGGATAAAAAGCTTTGGAGAACATTGCAGGGCTTTTTAATCCCTTCAAAAGTATTTCTGTAGGATGCTGTAATCCAGCTCTTGGGGATTTACAGTGTATATACAGCTTTATTATCTCTGTTCCACTGTTGAGCATATTGAACTACAGATATGTTGACTGACTTGCCCAAGGCCAAACCTAAAAGTTAACATCAAGATGAGAAAATAGTATATTGTTGGCTGTGAATTCTCCGACACTGGACTTTTCAATTTACTGTTTTTATTAACATTTGCCTGTGCTTCCTAATAATAATAAAAAAACACAAAAACAACCAACCAAACAAACACAAACAACTTAGAATGTAGATTTTTAGATGCCTCTGATTTAAGACAAGTTGGGATAGTAGTACCGCCTTTATACAATTTTATGTTGACAGTATATATATGAGAAATCTTGGTATTGTACTAGACATACTTTTTCTGTTACTCTATGCATTACTTACTTCATGTGCACTCTTCCTTCATGAATCTTTTGTGCGGTTGCAAATAACTTCCCGAATTTATAATTGGACATTTATAATTTTACATGTGTTGACAAAAAATGTCTTCTCCTTACTCCCTTAGATTGTAGCAGACCCAGACATACTAGTGATAAACCATCCTTGAGCAAGACAGAGAAGGATCATGTCCTGTTCCTTTAGTCTGCCAGTACAGACTCCCTTTCTGGGAAAAAAGAGATTCCCAGGTTCCCAGTGGGATTTTATATTTGCCTCTAGCCTTGGAATGTCCCAGCAATATCATATTTTGAACATATCAAATTTTGCAGTTCAAGAGATTAAAAATAAAAGGTTTTTATGACATTTGATGACACTTCTAGAAAAGGGTCTGATGGTGTCTAGGGAAATTGGTTTTATAGATGAAAGGCTACAACAAGCAGTCACAATAAAAATGCAAATGCTTTAAAGCATTCTAAAATGGCTTTTTGTAATAAAGGTGGCATATGCCACCCATATAGTATAATATTTTAGTCTAGTATAATGTTTTATTGTCAGTAATTTGGTTCTCCGGTTGGAAGGTAATGAAGCCTTCCCAAAATGATTTATAAACATATATATAAATATATCATGTGCATGTATGACTCCTTGTATGAAAATACTCCTAGTTATTCAACTGAGATCAGTCCTTTCATAAGTGCTTCTCAGAATCTGGCTTAAGGTACCATGAAACAGCCTGATTTTCATATGGAAAATGTATGTTTAGTAAATTAAACTTACTCTTTTCTTTAGATGTCATGTATATTGTGGGTTTTTCCTTCCTATCCCATAACAGTAATTAAAAAATAATTCTCTGTACTTCAAGATACATTTTTCTCATACATGAAACAGGACAGATTTAGCAAGAGCTAAAATATATAAGGATATATATAAGGTTATATATAAGGATATATATTTCATCTCTGCTTGACTATAGTAAATACAGTAGAAAAAAGGAAAAGGATCATGTTTTATGGAGTGACCTAAAATAGAATTTGATGATTGTTGAACACGAAACCTTCAGATGTATGGGATCAGAGATTTGTGTGCATGCTTGCATCAAGTGTGACGAAAATGCTGCTTCAGGAAATAGCTACCACCCTATCCCCAGTTTAATCTACTAAACAATGATGTTGTTGATGGCAACTGAAAATGGCAAACAGATTAATAGACAGCTGTGGAAAAATCCTGGAAAGCTATGAGTTTTGCTTGCTTGCTTAAACACTGCAAAACAAAAACAGTCTGTCAATGATAATTTCAAAAAATATTGTGGTTGGTTTGTGTGTGCGTTAATAGCATGAATGGCACCTAAAGTCATTACAGAGATCACGAAAGTGAAATTGAATAGTACATTAAAGCTCATAAATGTTAGTTCTGGTCACAGGACAATATTCTGTAATACCATCAACATCATCTCCTTATTAAGCAATGGAAAGAAAATGGCACACCCTGACTTTACAATGTATTACAGTCTCCAGATTTGGCAAATAATTTCAAATTATGCTCCTTCTCTAAATTTCCCTGCTTTAGTTTAAAAACTAAAGAATTAGTTTTTATAGCTCCTTTTTTATTCTTTCTGCTTGAAAAATTATCTCCTTTTGAAATGATCTCCTTTTGCATTTGTTTGGTGTTAGCTAGTCACTTTCCAGAATACTTTGAGAATGTACTTATGTGCTTGATGTATGTTGGAAAAGGCACTATATGGACTCTATCTCACCTACAAAGTAATTTGGTTGTAGGGTCTATTTCTCCTTGATAAAAGTATCTATAGTTTTGTTTGTTTTTTTTTTTTAAAAAGTAAGCTAGCATTCTTTTAAGGTAGTAAAGCTACCATTTTCCTGTAAAAGAAAGTATCTGTCTTTTATTTGAAGAGTTCCCCAATATTTTTTGTTCATTTGTTTGATTCTAAAGACTAGTAAAAATCAATTTTCAAGCAGCAGATTTCCAGCTGACTTGAGCAATAGCAAAAATTTATGAGATTAGTGCCAAGAGCTCTTTGCCACAACTGTCTGTAAATGGCCATTTATTGCCAGCTCACATTCCAGAA
This sequence comes from Campylorhamphus procurvoides, assembly GCA_013396655.1. Lineage (NCBI taxonomy): Eukaryota > Metazoa > Chordata > Aves > Passeriformes > Dendrocolaptidae > Campylorhamphus > Campylorhamphus procurvoides. The sequence goes on along the minus strand of WBMV01006539.1, from coordinate 1,083,987 downwards.
TTAGTGCAAGGACTTTCCTTACTGCCATTCCACTCACTTCAGGAATGGAGAGAGAGCTTTCCTTTGCCTTTTAGCAGTGCTAAGGAACTTTCCCTTTAGGGATGCTCTTGGCATAGCACTCTGTTTACTGCAGGTAATGACTGAGTTTGGAGACTGAGCTTCCCATGCAACAGCCAAAATATGATCTGAACTCTTCACTTGTATGATACCTTTTTATTACTTCACGCAAAGCAAGTGATTCACTGAGCTTGAATCCACCACAATGGATGACACTGAATTAGCTGGGAGATCAGAGTGGGATCACATCACAGTGGTTTTCAGGGCTGATCTTTAAAGAAGTGTAAACCATCAGTCATTTTGTATTTCCACAGTTCACTTGAAACTTGAAAGGTCCTGGGAAAACATGGTTATGTCCCTACCTAGTCCCTCAATTCTCTCTCTGTTACTGTTTGCTGCCCAGGTATAGACCTCATATATCATTCGACTGTTTCCCATGTTCTGAAAATCTGAAAAAAATATAAGCTTAAACACATCTGAAATCAATGTCACATTGCTGATGAGCATTTGAGGAACTTAACAGTGTGGAGAATTAACAGACCAATGTTACCAAAAGAAACATGGTTTCCTTTGGTTCTCTCTGTTGTCAACAGTGAGATGAAGACACTCACTCCACATTCCTGAGGGCAATTTCAAGATTTCTTGAGGCTACCTGTTTAGGAAATCTATCCTCCCTGGCAATAAAAGGAGCCTACAGATACAGGGTCTTTCACCAGCACTAGTCTTGGTGAACAGCCTCTCTCCTACACCAAAGCAGGGTGTGAGAAGGCAGGGCTACCTCTGATAACACACTTTTTGTTCCATTGTACTTCCTGAAAGTTACTTTATAACAAAACCTGTATGGTTTCTAAGCACATTAAAATGTCACCCTCAGTTCTGAAATTTTTGTAGCCTTAGGAGAAATTATAAAGTCAAAACCATTGCATAGTGCAAGAATAGTCAATGAGGATAGCTTTTTGTCACTCACTTGACACTCTATACTCATTCACTTAGGCCAGCTGTTAAAAGCAATTTAGCAAAGCACTTAAACATACTGTATGTGTAGCCAGAGGGTAAAAAGTGGTAGAATAGCTTTTCTTTTTCTCCCCCTGGGGAAGAAGCAAGGCAGTCTGACCCTGGTCCTCCCACTTCGTCCCTAAACTGCAGAGCCACACAACAGAGAGATCTGTTATGCCAGGTCAGGTGGAGATAATGTAATTGAAACGGCACGTCCACAGGCACATGTACATACACACATAATAAACATTTTGAAACATAGATGTCGCCTTACAGTGGGTAATCCTATTAAAACTCAGCACTGCTGGCAGGACACGTCACATCCTCTGATTCAACAACACTTTGGAAGTGGACTTATGCAGACAAATACACCAAATGTGGTCTTAACTATTCCTCATCTGTGTACCATATTATTCTGAGTACTGTGGAAAACTCCTGTTATTTTTGAGGTTTCTTGCAGATGCAGGGACTGAGACTTAGGGTCTGGAGACTATAAATACATGCTTTCATACCTTATCACTGCTTCTTCCATTTACATGGAAAAATACAAGAAAAAAGGAAGTTTTACTCAGGCAACCAGAGTACTTGGACAGGATCATTGTTGTGGAAATGTACAAGTGTAATTTTTTATTTCTTAACATTTTTAAGTCCAGAAAGACTTTTCCTCTCATAGTGTAGACTTTTTGATAACAGCTCTGGTTCAGGAGGGGAAAAATGTCATATTGGGAAAATGTGTACACAGATCCATCAGATAACAAATAACAGAGTAGAAAGTGAATTGAGAGTGACAGCAGCAACCCACTGGAGGTAACAAGCTAAAAAGACAGGAAGTCAGTGAGACATGACAAAGAGACTAAATGAAATTAATCTTCTTCCTGCTGACAACAAATTTAAGGCCAGCAACAGCCACCCAGGTTTGCATTACCCATAATTATATTCTGGTTAAATATATTTCCAAATGAACAGGAGCTTGCTGTAGGTTTCAATCAACGGGATTTTTGATATACAGGAATAAAAAAGTAGGGTTTTTTTTTTTCTAGATCTGTAGATCTATTTTCTATAAAACATTAGGCTCTTGTCATACACAGTATTTTACTATCAGAGGTTGCTGGCATCAGAAATGAAAAGAATTTGTTGAAAAGTCACAGAGCAGTCACAGAATGTCAAAGCAAGAATAACAGTGTTCAGCTTTGCATGACAAAAATTTCCTTTCTCTCCCATTAAAGATTTTGATTTAAATCTCTTGGCTTAATATTGAGATAAGCATGCAGGCTATAACTGTATTGCATTTCCCTCAAGAGATTTCAGTAAGTGGTCATTTTTGCAGAGTGGTAAGCAAACACAAATCAGACTGAAGTCTCTGTTTTAAGAAAGGCATGATCTTCCATTTCTTTATACTGTCATGATCACAACTGAAAAAGAAAATCATAGAATCCAGGAGCATAGCATAGGATTAAAAGATCTGACTTCAAATTAGACATGCACTGATTGAATCTAAACTATGAATAACTGGAAAGAATCCAACTTACTCTGACAGGAATAATTGCTTTTATTGATGCTCTTTCTCTGCTGAGTTTGCTTGATATTTGCCTTTCAGTCATTCATTGCATGAAATTATTTCCAAAGAAATAATCTAAAGAACTCAGTACTTACTACTAATGTGTATATTGTTCATCTTTATAAATGAATATGTTTAATTTAAATGAAAAATATTTCAAAATGAGATCTGTCAAGCATACTATATCAAGATATTTTTTCTCTTTATATATGGACCTAAATGCTGAGAAGGTTAGATGAACAGTCTTAATTGTATTGACCAATGCAATTTAATCCAAATGAGAATCTGTCCCATTCTATCTGCTGAGCACAGATATCACTAATTAGTTAATAATCAAATGAAAAAAGGGTACTGTATGTCAATTTTTCTTTCCATGCTCAATTGTTTTTGGATGGTTGCTTTCTTTTTTCATTTTGTTGTATTAATTCTTTCTCTAACATACAGCTATTAACCACTGCTTTCATCACACAGGAAAAATGGCCATCTGCTAGAACTCTGGTTTTTAAAGTGTTGTTACTTTCATAGAAATGATTTTGTAACAATTATCTCTAATGTATATGATGGATACAGAGGCCCAGAGTTGCACCCAGTACCCCTTTGTGTGTGCTCATGTGTGAAAATGGACATACACTTGCATTGGAAAAATAAAGAACCATTTACCGTAGATGTCAATGAATACTTTTATGAAAAGGTTAGACAAACATCCACCAGGATTGCCATAGGTCTAAGCAGACCAAATCAGGCAGATGGACTAGATGACCTTTCTGAGTACCTTCTTATCCTTATGATTTTGCAAAACATAATAGTATTGTAGAAACACAGGTTTCATATCACAGGACAGCATCATCTCTCACTGAGACCACTACACCTGAATTATTTAATTAATTCATCCAATGATGAAGCTGTTGTCAGAAACACATTGACTGCTAATTCGACAAAAAGTTGTGAAAGCTCTGAAGCAAAATGAAATCTGAAAAACATTATGCTTGATTTCTCTTAGCAAGCATTAAAAGTAGTGGAGCTGTTTTATCTTTATGAGCACATGTGATTACAGAATAACGATTTAGAAATTACATGGGTATTTAGTGAAGAAAAAAAGGGTTTGGATGTAAAAATAAGTGTCATGCCCAAACAAAAAACAGTCAATAAAAAAAAAAAATTCTGGAAAAGTAATATGGACACCCTGTCACATGTATGAATTCTATAATTAGATGAAAGTTCAAAAAAGATGTGTTTTTAAAAAAATCACTTGACAGTGACAGAGGTTAACAAAATTCTAAGGCAGCTCTTCTCTTAGCCTATGACTGGCCCTGTTGGAAAGCAAAATAGAAGGCACCCAACAACATAATCCCCAATCTGACTAGGAGATGTTGGAGATATTGGAGATCTCAGGTCAGGTTCAGAGCTGGGAAACATCATGTGTGTAAATGGCTGACCCCTCATTCGAGCTGTAACACCTGTGGTGCAGCCAAAGCATTGTAGAGGGTTATGATTATATGTAATAGATGTTACACAGGTCACAAAATGATTTGAGGAATTCATCTTCTTAGACAAGCCATGTGAAAATAGGAAGAAAATTCCAAGTGTTTAAACTTTCCTCTTTTTGGCAGAGACATATATAACAACTTCCAAAGCACAGCATGTTTTAAAACAAAGCCACACTATAATAATTTTTTTGAAGTTAGGTTGAATATTTCAGTTCATTCTTAATGCAAGATATCTGAAAAAACTGAAAAGGATTAATGACCTTTTGCACCAGCTGAAAAGCAAAGTGCTGTGTATCTCCTAATTATTCAACAGATTTTTCAGCAAAGATTTTCCACTGAGCCTAAGACATCCCTCAAGTCCTACTCAAACTGTTAAAATGGAGTAAAAAAAGGTGAAAAGGTCTAGCAATTACCTAAGAAAAGAAGAATGAAATATTTTAAATAAACAGGATTTCTTTAAAAATGTGTGGAACACCCTACATAGTTATCAGTCTTATCCAGCAAAAGAGTGCAATGAGAAAATCCCTGGCCCAGCTGAATTTGAGACATATTTTTACTCCAGGTTTGAGCAACGCTGAATGTTGGATGAATGTTGCAAGTCAGTAGTTGCAGAACAACATGTAGTAGTAACACAGTAGAAAAATACAAGTCTAGTTTAATTTATGGGTTCAGTCTGCATATAAAAAGTGTTTAAATCATCGCCTTCAGATTCTTTGTCTTGTATGAGAATTGGATTTCTTTAGAAGGTCCTCTCTGAGATTGAAATCCCTGTTTGTGCCTTAGAGGTGCAAAAGGTAAATGAGGCAAGCCCTCAATTTTCTTGCCTTACAACATGTCCAGACCCTGGATATCCCTGGAAAGTTGGTTGCACTTTGTTGTTTGCACTGGCAATCTCTTGCAGGGTTTCTGTTTGGCTCTTTTTTGGCAGTGTTAGGTTAGTGGTTGGACTCAATGATCTTAAAGGTCTTTTCCAAACTATATGATTCCACAAGTATATGATTCTGTGGAATGGTTCAGTCTCAAGAACAAAATACTGTAAACTAAGGCATGATGAAAATAGTTATGGCTCCATTCAAGTCAATGTTCAATGATCACAAGAGAATTTCAACAAGATATTTTTCATTTAGCTAGGCATGAACTGCACCACATCTGTATGGTTGTTACACATATTTTTACTATTCACACAGCACGTATGGATGTACCCTAACAGACATGTGAGGAAGAAGGAACTATGCTAGCATGATCTAACTTCCCAGGGGAATAGTAGTGCAAACACATCACTGTAGGATTTTGAAGGTCCCTCAATCTTTTCTATATTTGTCACCCAGGATTATTAATTTAAGTCAAACCTTGATAAACTTAAGATTTTATTTCAGCAGAGATACAAAAAAGACTTTGTCAAATCTTATCTGAACTAAGTATAGGAATTCTTCTGGAAAAAAAAAAACTACCTAGAAATATTGGCCTGTGCCTCCATGTATCATTTGATTTTTTTTCCAATCCAGACCATAGTCAAGCAAGTCAGTAAGTGAATAAAAAAAGGAGGGGAGGAGGGAGTGAAAAGGTTCATATTAGGAAATTGTTAAACTTAGTTTTCATCCCTGAAAAGTTCCATATGACAGCCGTTCAATATTTGATCAAAGGTTCAAATAATTTTCTATTTTTTCCAATATCCTTAAATCTTAGATCTTTAAAATAATATGAAGAAAAGTTTAAACTTATAGTTGTAACTTTTTATATATTGCAGTTGAATTATTTGATAAATGAAGACTTGTCTTTGTTGTATCTATCACCTGAGGAAAAAGTTAGAAAGAGTGTGATAATTTACTTAAACAAGTCTTCAGAAAGGGTCTCAAACACTCAGTGTTCATTTTTTTTCACACTTTTAAATTAGGAGAAAGCCGGATAAATTTATAGGTAGCAAGAGAGCTTTTTATTAAGCTTGCAAGGTTGATGTATTATATATTCTAGTGAATGTATATAAGATATTGAATGCTCACCATATTCTCCTGCAAGTATAATCATAGTGTGATAATCATATATAATCATATATATCAAGTATATCAAGTATACATATATCAAGTATAATCATAGTGTAATCATAGTACAGTGAAAACCAGGCAGCATTGGCTTTTTTCAGGTGTAGGATATGCCTCACCGACACACCGACAGATCTGAAAATCTGTGAAAGTAATTAGTTGTAAAAGGCCCTTTGCATGGAGATTTCAAGCTGCTTGCTTCTGACAGGAATCCAGAAAAAACTGTTTCAACAGTCTAAAATATCCATCTTGGTTCTACTTATGTCTTCGAGTTCTGGGTTTTCTTCCAAGTACAAAAGCAAATGAAGTCTTATCAACTGATAAGGCCAAATTGCCTTATGACTGTTTGTATGAAGGGTTCTGCCACCACTGAAACCACTCTAGCTGTGGTGTCAGCTGGGTTGACACATCCAAGTTACGCACTTTTGATGAGGATGATAACTGCAGCTCACCTGTTCTTAGTGCATTGGTCCCCAAAACTGCTTCCGTTGAAAATTCAAACTATTGTAGCCCTATGACTTAAAAAAGAGACTTTGACTCTAGAACTTGGTTCCTACCTAGTATGCAGGTATCCTGCTCCCTGCTGTGGTTTTTTCTGGGAGCAGTGACCTCTGCCTTGGCAGCTGGATGAGCTCTGGCAGTCCGTGATTGCAGGGGAAGCTGTACTTAGAGAAACTCCTGCCCTGGTCTGCCTGCCACATCCACTGAGAGTCAGGATGGTCCAGTGCAGCCTCATCCCTCCTCTTGGTATCCAGGACTAGCTGTAGTAAGCCCAAAGTGCAGATATATGTCAGAGTTTGGGATAACAAAGGCAGCTACAGATGAGTTAAATAAGCTTGAGCAGAGACCAGATGTAAACTTTTTTCAATTCTAAACAGCTCCTGTGCCAAGTATTCTAGCTTGACCACCCCATAGCTGTCTGAAGCAAATAGAAGTCATTTTTCTTTTCATTCTTTCTGTTTTTTTAAACAACAGATGGCAAAGCTGTTCACAGTCTCCGTTTAGACTAATGTTTACTGTATTGTAAATAATAATGAACTGAACTTTTAGTCTGACCATTCTCCAGTCCTCAAATATTTTTATGCAACATATGATAAAGTGGTTCTCAGAAAAAAATCATATGTTTCTGTTGTTATATTGTCTAGCTTTTGGGATTGTGTCAGGTGGATGAAGAGCCTGCCAAACTCCAGGAAGCCAAAGAGCACAATGCCTTGTGAGCTTTTGCCATTACCACTTTATTGCAGAGTAAATATCTGTGCTAGAAATTGCAGACTGTGATATTGCCTTCAGGGTCTAGTGTATCAACAACAATGTATCACAGTTTTCAAGGTCTGACATAATACTCTTTGGCGATTTACTACTTTGAAGTGTGGTGACATAACATGACAACCATGTATATAAAACGATAATAAGTTGATCTACATTTTCTTTTCCTGTGTGCCTTTGGAACTTGAATAGGGTTGACTCATGCTCTTTCTACAATTTTATTATTGTACAAAATGAAAAGACACTAATTGTGAAGATGGTGAAATTACAAGTGTCTCCACGACGAAAATCATCTTACTTACATTTAAACAATTTTATTTGAGTGGTACAATGTCACAAGGTGCACTTTTTTTTCCCTCCTTTTTTGCTAACAAACATATTCTCCAAAACCAGTGAGGTTTCACAGTAGAAAATGAACTTCACAGCTTGAAGACACATCTAATGGATTTTCTATTTATAGTGCCTTGGAAGTATTAATATGTTTAATTCTCTATAGGTTTCCAGTCCTTTATCATGAAAAAAAACTAAAAAAAGCCACAAAACAAATCTAAGATCTATCTAAAGTTAAATAGTTAAAGGAAGTCCAAATAACTGGTGTTTGATAAGACTTGGGTGACAGTTTATGACATCTGTCACACTGGGAGAGAGGAAGAAGAGATTCTGCATAGCTCTGAACTTTTGCTTTTTGTGAGAACACTGTATTTCTGTTACACTGAGTGATGCTGTTAGAAGGGTAACAGTTTGTTAAATTCTTTTGTTGATCTCCCCTTTATATCAACCTGCAAAACACAGAGATACAAAAAAAATTCATTTGCTACTCACTGATTTTATTTTCTTATGATATTATTAACAACACTTGCATTTTCTTGGTGAATTCCAGTGTGGGCTTTCAGTCATAAGCCTTACATATGGATAGTAACTTGTGTTAGACACATTGGCTAAGTCTAGAATATGGGGTGTGTGTTTATCCACAGATGTAGATTTCTGGCTTCTCCATGGACATCCCCTTGTCACGGGGGAGAAGCTTGCATGCCCTTGCATGAGGTTGCAAGCTGTGCTGGCGGTGGTACGTGCCTCTGGTAGGGTCTCCCATGCTAGTCAGGTCTCAACTGAAGGGTCAAAGTGTGTCCACAGGCAGGATGGGCTCGATAGCTCCCCAACAACCATCCTAGGAGAAGGACAACTCCAACTCCAAACCCAGGCAGATGGAGCTCGCTTAGCCCTATAAGGCCATCCATCTAAGAGAAGGACACTAACCAAACCTACGTCCTGGGGACTTTGCTGTCACCATCCAAGCTCACTTGGCCCTGGCAGATGAACCTTATTAGTAAAGGGTGGGGCCAGTTCTGCGCATACTGTGCCTCACCGAAAAAATCCATTGTGCAGACTCTAGGGATCTTCCCACACTCGCAAAGCCCTGTAGTGACAGGTAAGGGGTGAAACGGCAGGTGATGAGGTGCACTGGAAGCTGCAGCCCCGAGCCTGCATGCAGGTGGTTCAGGACATTGGTCGCTCGAGACTGACCCGGAGCTGACAATCTGGTTCGGCCGCATCCTGAGTGACCAAGTAGCCTTTTTCAAGGAGAGCACTGCTTGCTACACACCATTCATAATGCTGCTGCTTCCTTTGAGAACACACACAGAATCAGTCTTGAGGAAAAAAGGCAATGCAGGAAGAGCCGTGCCACAACAGTAGAGCCAATGGAGACTTTCTGTTCTGTCTTTTGCAATTGGACTTGCCTATTGCGTGTTGGCTTTTTTAGCCACCAGCGTGCTTGTAGCAAGCGTGGGTAGAGCCCTTGCAAATCTTTGTTCACCAAGCCTAACCATGAATGAATGAATGAGTTTTCTGGACCTCCCCATGATCCAGGGTAGAGACAATGCATGTTCAAGTTTCCCTTCCATTCCTATATCCAGGTCTCTTCCCCTTGAGAACAACATACTGTTGAGAGTAGGAAGAAAGACAGATTCCTGATGTCTTGCCCCACTGTTAGGTCAGGAGAAAGCTGACTTTGACCTGGAATGTGGGAAGTGCTACTTGGTCCCAAAATTAAGACCTAGCTAGGTTAAAATACTGTTGTACGATAATGCTCTGAACTCAGTAAGATGCATGACTGCTTCATAATTTGTGTTCAATGTTATGTCAGTATTTGTTCATGTCATTTCTTGATATTACCAAAAATATACTATTTTTTAGTCTTAGTATCCATATTCTTAATGATTGCTATAACAGAATGGACAAGATAAAAATAAGCTAAATCAATCAACCATGTTTTATCAAAGCCCAGTTGGCTTCCATTTTTTTCCTTAATTGAAAACGCAAATCACTACATAATGTGATGATCACCTTCCACATTGAAAAAGCACTCAGGTAATGGATCAGTAAAGTGTAAAGAATACAGTAATAATTAAAATGTCTAGAAAGAGGACTGAAGATCCATAGGAAAAAAACCACCAAATGATCAAAACCCAAGCCAACAGTTCTTTTTAAGTATTACAAAGGATTAAGGTGCTACAGTCCTGGACAACAAAAAGGTTGCTGAACTCAATACCACACCCTGTATAGGGAAATTAGGAACTCCTTGAAGAAACTTCTGTAACATTCTAAAAGCATAGAGGTATCCTGGTATCAGAGAATTCCTGTTAATTGTTTATCTCCAGAAGAAGAACTTTCTCGTAAGTTATGACAAAAAAGAGGTGACATTAGGAAACTTTTTAATCAGCAGCTTAAATTCTCCGAATGATATTAAGGGAGTTGTACAACCACACAGTCAGCATGAAAGTAGATGTGATATCAAAGAAATGCTCTTGGAAGAGACAGAGGTGAAACCAAGACACTTATTTTCAAAGCAGGGGACAGAATTTTTTCATTGATTTTATTATTCATTATTATTATTATTATTATTCATTGATTTTATTATTTTATTAATAATATTTAGTATTATTACTCACTTTCAGTCACTCAGTCATGTGAATGTCAGGGTGTCAAATGGGTGCTTTTTAGCTCTGTGCATATTAATGGTCTGTTTATGCAGGACCCTTGCCCCTGAGGCAGCTATGACCAAACACAACTCCCTTCTGCAGCTCCAGTTGCAGGATCAAGGGAACAGACGCTTGTATGATTTTTGATCTTTCTTGTATTCATCTTATAGATCTGGCATTATTTACATATCAGCAGGTTTGTTTCATTCTTCTTTGTGCAACACCAGTTTTATGCTAGCTGAAGTCCACTGACTGGACTGGTGTTAAATAAACATTTACAGCTGTTTAGCAGCACCATAACCTCTACATTAATCTGGTTTTGAAACCAGTGACAGTGTTACCACTGGTCTTTCTCCTTTGGAAAGAAACCTATCTCTTGGTATTCCTCAGTGAAACATCTTGATTAAAACAGAGGCAATTAACAAACGCTGTAAGGCACTGAGTACCCTAACCCTAACTAACGAAAAAACAAAAAACCAGAAAAACAAACAAAAAAACCCAACAAAAACTAAAAAGTATTTATTCACTTTATGAAGTACAGTATGGGCCAGTATGCTAATTTAGCAGTATGAAGTCAGTTATTTTTGTCATTGCTGCTAACATAAATGCATAAGCAAGAACCTCAGTATAGTTCTAGTAGTATCTGCAGTTGCTGAAGAAAACCAAATGAAACTGAAAAAAATTCTCTATGTTTGTACATAACACTGTCTCAAGTCATACTTCAAGTTAACATTATACAAAGTTCTGTAACATATAAAAACTTTAGTATGTATATACAAATTAATGTTCTGCATATAAAGTGAGAAAATGGTATCTGTGTACAAATAAATAACAAAAATATGAAGTGAAAATTATAAGGTAATGAAATACAGCTTTCTATATAATTTTTTTTTCTTAAATGACAGATCTTTTTTTTAATGGAAAACTATCAGAAGGAACCTGGAATAATAATAATAAATAATAAAAAAAATTCTATTTATGTTCTGAGAAGAATAATGAATAGTGGTGATCATAAAGAAAATTTAATGAACAAACTCACTGAAATTAATTTCTTTAAACTGCACTTAACTCAGTAGAAGCAATACATGATGCAATGTAATATTATTTTCTCCCTGAATTAACTGATTAAGGGTAGATTTTCATTCTGAAGTGCTTATGCAAGTTGCCTCACTCAAAAGCAAAATATAGAGTTGTTTATAAGTAGAAATGGCATTTCTATTTATCATCTTAACATAACAACTTAGCCTAATAGAAGTAAAACAAAACAAAATTTTGGCTATACGAGTCCTTCTGTGGGTCCATTTTCTGAGTCTGAAGTATGAATTGAGCCTGAAACTTTTCATCTCTACTTGTTGATCTAATGAAGTATAACGCTTGTTGTCTACTTATGAACTTTGCCACACATATGTTCTAGCTGCAGTGAAATATTACTCACACACTGATTTTAAAAATACATGAAAAATGATTTTGTAAACATTTAGACCAATCACTCTTTCTTATAAGGAAACATGTGGAAGTGGTTGGAATTTTCTATGCGAATTTCCTTTCTGATGCTACAGGAATGTTTTCCACTTGGCGAAAACAAGTCCTCTGCATCCAGTGAGAGAGACATGTAGTGCATTGTTTTTTTTCAAAACCACAGATATATTTATATAACTATATATGACAAAGAAGAAAGACATCCACATCCTCATGCTATCACAATTCAAATTTATCAAAGCTGGCATAGCTATAATTTCACAGTCATGGATAAACATGATCTTTAAACTTGCATTCTTTCTATATTTTAAGAATAAATAGTGCAAGACACATCTTTTTCATTGGGAAAAGATAGAAGGAAGAAGAAAGATGCATTTTGACCCAGTCAGTTCTCACTTCTGATGACTAACACCTTCACTTAGCTGATGGATACCTGGAGCAAGTTTCTAGTTTTCTTGGAAGCTCACAGATTCTGATCATGTTCCTGACAAATCTGTAGTTTAATAATCTTTTTTTCAACACCGAAATGGACACATGAGGATTGACCAAAACCAGCATGTGATTCTAAGGCAATTTTTTCAAGAAGTAAAAAAAAAAGAGAAAAGGTAATTTAACATACTTGATTTCGGTAATTTGAAACAATCATTTGCTTTCAAATATGTTTCAAATGTTCTTACAATTAAAGTACTGGAGAAAAATACTCCTCTGTTCACTTGAAATCAAGAAAACTTAATAAAAACCAAACTCCAAATATTTTATTATTCCCTCTTTTTCAGAACTTTTAGTTTTGATGGACCAGAACCTGTTTTTTGAAAGGGTTCTATTCAGAAACTCAGAAACAAAATATTCAGTCCCAGAATCAGTAATTCTGAATATGTTAGAAAAACATATTTTCTTTGTTTCAAGAGATGGTTCCTTTGGACTGAATTTGGCTGAGTTGACTCTCTTTGAAGAGAGAAATGTCACTAACTCCACAGACCTATTTTGTTAAATGCCAATCTATCCCTTTTCACAATTATAAGACCCTAAAAAGTAAACTGAAGAAATTAGACTCCAAATAATATTGCCTGAAGCTTTTCAGCTGATCATTTCATTTTCCCACATCTCTCTAGATATGTGCAGACTTTGTGGTTCATCCATGAAAAGGTGAATAACTTCCTCTTCCCAATGTTATTGACACAGATGTTCTCATGATGTTCCCAGTCAAATGCCTCAGAAACAAGTGGCAAGAAAGTATGAGGAAAAAAACCCATTGAAATAAATGGAAGATGATCAGTGTGCAGAACAGAGCACATTTTACAACTACAAACAAATACTAAAACAGTTTGAAGAACTGGAGCAATAAACAAAATTCTTCCTGTTTGGTAAGAGAAATACACAAGTGAAAGTCGGTTTAACAGTTTGCCTAAGATACCAAGAGAAATTCACAGTAGCCCATCCCTATGTCTACTGTCTTTATACTTCCTTTTGCATTTGAATTCAGGATTAAGGTCTCTGTTCAGCCATGATGGCTGGTGGCAATGTACACCAGAAGCTGAACTCGTTAATCATTGAGCTGTCCTTGCAAGCGAGGTGTCCAGCTGCATATTGGCCTGCATTACTGGGAATGTAGCCAGCAGGTCCAGGAAAAGTAGTTATTCTGCACCATGTGAGACCTCTTCCAGAGTACTGAGCCGTGTTTTGGAATCCCACGTACAAGACACGAAGATGGACATAAGGAGTGAGTATAGTGAAAGACCACCAAGATGACTAGGAACACATGACATACAGCTTGAGAGATGTGGGTTTGTACAGGAGAAGTGGTAGCAAAAGAAACAATCAACACAGAACAGAATGCGGCAAATGCTGGCTAGATATAAGGGTAGGCTAGCATTTTTTGCCATGAGAATGAGAAAATATGAGAGAAGGCTGCTCCTTGGAGATATTTAAAACTTTATTGAACAAAGCTCTGAGCAACCCACTCCAGCTAGACCTGTTTTCATCAAGAGGTAAGACAAAGTGACCTTCATAGGACTCCTCCAGCTGAAATTATCCTATGGCTGTATGATATTGTAGAAGGCATGGAGAGAGGCTAAAAGCATTTACCCTCTCATTACTTGCAGGTTGACATACAACTTCTGCTTCTGTTGGGCAAGAGGAGATTCTTTCACTAAACTTCTCTCACATTGTAGTAAGCAGAGGTACCTAACATAGTTTCTGTATCCTAAATGGCTACTGAAGGCCCAGCCTTGAGTTATAACTAAGTTACCATGCTGATGGCTGATACAAGAATGATGACCTATACTCATTTCTGTCGACATATTATGAGAAGAGTTTGTAAGGTGTATTCAAAACCAATATCCATAATAAGTGAGATTCAAACACAGCTGACTAAAAACTTCTGACTTGGTGAAACCTTTACTGATAACCTAATATGAAGGAAGAGATGACAGCATCCACCTCATGTAATTTTAGCCATTTTAAATTGGTTGTTTTAAACTAATCTCTAGTCCTTCCTAAAGTCAATGGGAAATTTTGAACACTCCCTAGAGAAAAATAATTCCTATTATATGTAATATATAATAAATATATAAATAATGTAAATAAATAAAATATTATTTATTAAAATATAATAAAATAGAAATAAATATATAAATAATGTAATAAATATACATTTTAGTACGGGATGAATCATTCTCTAAAATCTCATATCTTTTTACATTAACATCCATTTCTAATTAAGGTGACATATTTTTTTAATCTCTTCTGGTGGCAAAATTAGAGAGCACTAGAATAACTTAGTTTTCAGTTTTGTGGCAGTAAGATTGATTTTTTTGTTTTCTCTAACTGAAAATGTCAACATAATAAAACAAATCACTTTATGGTAAGCATTAATGGAGAAATATTGAATCCTATGTTTAAGTATAAATATATGACATTTAAAATATTACCTTACAGTGAACCCTTGAGACTGCAGAAACCATTAGATTTCCAGGAGTAGCCTAATAGACAAGCTATAGCAGAAAGATTGTAGCTGTGTTGTTTCCAATTTACCACCAAACATAGCTTTTATGAAAACATAGTATATTTTATTATACCATCAGGTATTCCTTCAAAAACGTACAAGCCTTTGGCTCAGAAAACCTTCAGCAATCATAAAAATGACACTAGCATCCAAAAAACTTCTCTAATTTCTTTAGTCATGTTGACTGGAATGATATTAGCAAAAATGCTTCCTTTCTCTGGAACATTTCTTTCCATACGCTGTATAAATTTTAAAAAATGTTACTTTCTTTAGCATGACCTGCTAGGCTTGGACAGAAATATAAATAGGTATTTGCTCAGGTTATTGCACTTTTCAACTTTCAGAATTAGAATTTGATAAGTCTTTCTTGTTGTTTTTCTTTCTTTTTTCCCTCTTATATTTCTCTCCTCCCTTAGCAGAGCAAGCATCTTGTTTGTCCTCGAAAATATTACTCAAAAAAAAAAAAGTATAGATGTTCCTTCTACTTTCCTGATACCTTTTTAGAAAGGACTGATTATTTTTCTTCCCCTTAGAAGGTATATTTTCTCATATTAACTTATGGTGTAGAGCAGCATAAAAACTTGAGGGTAGTTAAACACCTGTGATCCTTGCCCTTCTGAGTTCAGTCAGTGAGCTGAGCAGTTATATCATCTATAACTACCCTTGCTTCTAATCTTCTTAATGATGCTTAGTACTTCTAATAAATAGGTGGGAGCCCAGTAGGCCAGTTTTCCCTATTTATCTCTGAAGGCTTTCACAGTAGCCCAGTGCTATTCTCTAGACTAGACACTTCAAAGGTAACTTTTGGTTAACTTAAGCTAACTTAAGATCTGTAGTAACCTTGAAAGGCTGCATGCTCTATTAGAGGATTTAGGCAGTTCAGAATCATCTTTTATTTCCTTACAATCACCACGAGTGTATATATATAAACAAATGATGGCTTTACATGTTCTTCACAAACATGTCATTTCTGAAGGTGGTCACTAGGAACAGGCAAAAAAAACCAAGTTTCCATAGATTTTCCAGTCTGAAGAGGTTACTGGTGATGAGAAAGGTGATAAGAGGGATTGCTTAACTGAAGCCAAAGGAGGTGAAAGCCAAAGTCCAGAAAGACAACATGAGGTTATACAAATGGGTATTTCAGAATAGTACTCTGCAAAACTCTTAGATACTTTTCATCCTATGGACACATCAGTATACATAAGTACATGCACCTCTTAGCACCTTGCTTTCCCTGATGAGATGGCAGAGACATCTGAATTCTTATTCCTACATTAAGCATGAATGCAGAGAAGCACAGGTGTTACGACTATAAATATACTGATGTATAATTAGTTCTACAAGATGTTGCTCTACCTTTTTAAGGAACATAATTGAGGGTCAATAACAATATTTTTGTAAGTGCTGATACATGTTAAAATGCATTAGTTTTAATTCAGTAGCTCATTGTTTTACTATTCAGTAAAAGAATGTTATGAATTTGTGATACATTTACTAGACATAGCAGAATAAAATAAATTATAATGAAGCAAAGTGGCACACAAAATACAGACCCAGTAATAAATATTTATAGCTGAGAAAAGCGAGAAAAGCAATAAAAGTCTTGAACCAAATGTTAGTCAGTGAAAGTATATTATAAAGCCAGCAATAGTGAAGTAGTAGTCACTGGAAAGTCCACAATATTAAAAAAAAAAAAAGGAAGGAAAGTGCAACAGTTGAAGGAATCTTAATGAGGTAATGGTCTGTACAGAACTAGGAGTCAACAGCACAGTCAAAGAAGAAAGTGTCTCTCAGTCTATTTAAAAGTGAGATTGAAGAAGCAACTGTATTACCTTTGCAGGCAACAATTATTTACATTCAAGACTGGAGTTATACCAGTAAGTTGTGTGCTTCTTTTGTTATGCATATTCAAGAATGAAATATTCATATTAGATCTTGCTGCAAGAATTATTAAGGGATCTTGTGTCTACCCTAAAGTAGAAAATGCAGATTTTCAGTTCCTTAGCATAACCAAAATAACCTTAAGATTACTAACTTCTTGAAATACAAGTGAAATAAACTCTAGAGAGTGAAAATCCAAAGAAACAAACCAAACTGAAATCAAAACCAAAGCAATGTGATCAATGTTTTATCATAATGATCAGATAAAATAGATAAGTGTAAAAGAGAAAAGCATGCAATATGTATAATGTAACAGATTGGAAATCAGAGAAGAAGACTGGATTCAGTGAGTGGAGAGATTTAGTTCAGTTTTACATTCCTAAATTAACTAAACTACCCCCCCCTCAAAAAAAAAAAACACAACAAAAAAACCAAACCAAACCAAACAAACCCAAACCTGTATAAAGTAATGAGGAAAATATTTTTAAGGACAAAAAAATCACACTAGTAGGTGTTTCATTCAGATGTGCACCATGGTATAAAACCATTTCATCATCTCTTGGACCAAGATAACACAACAGCTATGTGTAACTAGTTTGTGAATGCCTATGGCATACACAGATTTTCCTTGGATTTTTTCCTTGGGTTTATTCATCAATAGGATGAAGATCAATGGGATGGGCATTTGTATTCTGCAAATATTGGAGACCCATGCACTCTAGCTCCAAAAGAAACTAAAAAAGAATGGTATTAATTACACAGTTCCATCTTTCTGATGATAAAAGCACAGCAGAAATCCTGCAAACTTGCAAAATGAGCTGTAGCTATTGGAAAAGTACTTCAAAACTTCAGCGGTAGAAGAAAGGAAGCTGAGAAACTGCAAGAAACTGTGAGGAAACAAAGGTCTGAGAACCAGTCTGTGAACCCACTGCCTACTTAATAATATGTATTTAACACTCAGGTACTGACCTACTGTGTACCTTGGTACCTCTTGAATCAAGGACAGGGAACAGGGAAGGACAGGGAAGGACAGGGAACAGCAAAGCACGTGTCCCTACAATGCTGCCAGCTGTGCACTGACAGAAGTCCTATTTGTAAGGTTTTCACAGGCATGTCTTGTATTCTGTATACGTTGAAAGCAGTTTTATTTTGATATGATATTTATATTAATATAAATGGCATAACTGTGTCCTTATCAAGTGTGTACACAGCCATGTTTATAATTCTTCTGTCAAAGGAGTCCAAAAAAAGTGTGGTGGTTTTGTACTTGACACTGAATACTCGACACAACATTTCTGAAGGTCATAAATAACAGTAAAGGTATTTTGCATGCTACATGTATGCCTAATATTGCTTGCACAGAGCAGAGATTTCATGTTTGAAAACACAAATTATCTTATTTTCTTCTTCTTTTCATTAATTTGTTAAAGCCAAATGTTTCCAAACATACA
Organism: Campylorhamphus procurvoides; assembly: GCA_013396655.1. Classification (NCBI taxonomy): domain Eukaryota; kingdom Metazoa; phylum Chordata; class Aves; order Passeriformes; family Dendrocolaptidae; genus Campylorhamphus; species Campylorhamphus procurvoides. The sequence continues at coordinate 1,065,788 of WBMV01006539.1, read as the reverse complement.
TTGTATCTGAGGTATGACGTGTCCAGTTTCTGAAGAATTACATAAATTAGAAAAATTCAAAGCGCATAATAATGTCCCATCATATCTATTTCAGTGCAGTACACTAGGCCTAAACTGGTGTGTAACTAATGACTAATACAAGCTAATAGCTGTTTTTGTAATTCAAGGTAGTTGAAGGGCAAGCAATTCAGTTGTAATAGCAAAAGTAAGTCATTAACTCATGGAAACTCAGCTAACTCAAAGAGTAAAGAAAGAACTAAAAAAGCACTTTATTTTGCAAGGCAAAGTGAACATACTTGGGTTTAATGAGTTTTGTTAATTATAGAGATAGGCACTTTTACTCTAGAAATATAATCTCTAATGCTTATAGAAACTTCCCAAATCTCTGACTCTCCTGAAAAGCTCTGTATTTTCACGGAACAGATGTGAAAGGAGCAGTCTGTAACAGAAGTCTAAACAACCATTCTTGAACAACAAGAAAGAAGAACAATCTGCTTATTATTTGACTGCTCTACATACTGCAGAGCTTTGTTTAACCATGGTGTAAAAATGTGTACTATGGGGAAAAAACCAAAACACCTTAAGCTACATAAATATAATTTTTGTTCAATTCTTTCAGTACTTATAGTCAACCTGTTCTTCATGTGTTTCTCTGGTCTGCAGTCATTTTCAGGGTTCTCTGGGTGAAACACTGCTTTGTCCCTGGTTGCCGTTCACAAGAGGTCGAAAGGCTGCTACCTGCCAGAAAGATACTGGAGTCATCTTACTAAAGCTATAAACTGAGGTTCACAGATCTCATTAAAAATAAAATAAAATGAAATTTAACATGGCAAGGATTAGTCACATAAATATTTGATTGCATTCTTTGCCTGTAATATATTAATGACTCTAAGCAGTATTAAAGCCCGATTTTGGCTAAATGCTATGCAAACTTACAGAAACCACCTGTAAACAGTCAGTTATTACAGTAATTACAGTAGCAAGTCCAGCATTGTAGAAGGAAATAGTAGGAGTGGAAATAAGTCTTTAAAATAATATGTTAAGGACTGACAGTGTACATAATTGCAGACTCAGCAAAAACTAGTTCAAAAGGTACCGCTGATAGATATGCAAGAAGAGGAATATTCTATTTGTCAAGCATCAGCCCTTCCCCTTGGCATGTTCTGTTCCCCTGATCCTTTCTGGGAACAGCACATTGTCTGTATGGCCTGCAGTCCTGATGTCTAATGTCAGCATCTCTTCAGACCTGACTCAGGGCACTGCTATGATTTTTGGAGTTTTTTCATGTGTTTAACTTATAATGAGAACAACCAACCTCCTATAAAACTGACTCTCCATATTTCTTCAAAGTTCAGTGTTACAGTGGTTCTTCTACATTCTGTTCATGGCACATTTCACAAATGTATCCTTATTGTAATTATTTCTGGATGTTACACTGTGTGGTTTACAAAGACATGTCCTTGTTTAATTTAGCATTTGTTTTTGAAACAGGTTAATTAAACCAGTAGAAATCCTGGGGGCTTTTAGCACATAAGGCTTATTTTAGTTTGGTTTAGGTAAATTAAGAGGAAATGTGAGCTAAATGAAAGAAAACAAAAGAGGAAAGAAATTAAAACAAAGCCTAGTCTATATGCTAAATTTCTATCAGCATGGCTAAATAAATTAGGCACATTAAAAAATCACTGCACTAAGCAACGTTACTATACTAGCTGAATAATGGTAGTACAGATGTACCAACAGAAATGGCCAAATAACATGGCACATGCAGGTACAATCTCTGATGAATTTTGAAATTTATATAAATGTAAAGTAATTTCAAAAGTAGAAATTAGAGTAAATGGAAATCATCCTGAAATGGAAAGTATCCTGGTACAGTTTTCAATATGGATAGGCTATCAGATTCTTTCTGCTCTAAATAAGTGCCTGAAGGTGGATTCAAGCAAATGTGAGAACACAAATGGATCTTTGGAGATCTCACTTGGCTTGAGATGGCAACGACCTTCAGTTCTCCATTTCTCAGAGAGGTTACTGACCTCTGATTCATCAAGAGTTTTTTGAGCTGTACTACAGTCAATTAAAACCAGGATGTAGTGAGCGAGAAGACTCAAAAACAAAATAAAAAAGGAACCTTTTTTTTCCCACACAGTGCCTGATTAAATGATGATACTCACTGTTGCAGAATTTTGTATAAATCAGAGGTATAAACAATTTTGAAAATTGGCTCTTATGGTAGACAGGTTCATATTAAACATGTGGCTTGGTTACAATAACCAGAACAGGAAACCTGAGAAGCTCACAGCTAGAAACCATGAAGCTATCCCAGAAATAATCCCTCCAGGCATGCTCTGTTCCTTATATATTATTTGTCCATGCTAAGAAGAGCTGGTCAAGGCAAATATAATCTCTCTTATGCTGAATGAGGCGTTTGCAAGCCCAGTCTGTTTGGTCTGCAGTAGCACACCAAGTGCTCATGACAGCTTCACTGGCAGATCAGAGGTGAGCCGGCAACTGTTGACAAATCAGCTGGTGGTGAAAGGGGCAGGAACTTACAGAGCACATCTCTGTCCCTTTGCTAGCCTCCAGAAGTTTGTATTTAAACAGAGCCAGAGCACTGCTGCTCCTCAGAAGATGTATTTGTCTTAAGAGTTCTTCAAGTCAATTTCCACATCATCATTTACAAATAAGTGTTCTCTCTACCCCATATAGTTTCTGTCCTTTGTCCTGTCTTAGGAGACTTGCTTTGCTATTGTAATTCCTGACAGGAGGTGTCCACCTTCATCCAGCTCAATTCTGGTTTAAAGACTCAGGCAAATATATGTGTCTATGTCTAAGCATAAAGGTAAATTCATGAAGGCCTGTGTATATATTATATTATTCTTCCATAATATAAATATATTCTATATACTGTAGTTTGTTGAACATTGTATTTATCTCATTTTCTCCTGATCGATATGAAAAAGATCCCTCATATATTGACATGATCCATCAAAAACTGGTGTTAGGTATTCTGAAGAAAGACAGTTTTTAATAAGATGAAAAATGAGAGATTTTAAAAGTTACGTGTTCCATATGTTGATGTTTGGGCAATGATTGTTTTTAAAGTATTGAGTAAAACCATGGGCATATAATATAGTCGAGCAAAAGCTCTCAAATTTGTTTATCATGTTTAATTTTCATACCAACAAATGAAAGTTGTAAAACTCTGCTTCTGGTTTCCTGGAATAATTAGTAGCAACTGCAGACAACTTTGAAAGTTTGTGATATTTGATACAGGTAAAAATATCCAAGAAGCAGCTGTAACTTGCATGTGTAAAAGTGATTCTAGAACTCTCACAAACTTGTCATTTTCAAGCTTCTAGAAGAAAAAGAGGTTCATAAAATTACACTGATTCAGTTACACTGAAAAAGTCTTCTTTAACCAACATAGCATGCACAGACACACTCTGTTCCTCTATTCTTTCTAATATTTTTCTATCTGTTGTATAACACATGTGATACAGTAGGGCAGCAATACACAAAGTAGAGTGTGTGAGGTAGGAGGGGAAGAAATTCATAAACTATGGCACTTCATGAGCCATAGATGAATATCATTCCATGAGCCTGATCTCGGGTGATGCTATTTGGTTTGCAGCTCCTAAAGATAAACTGATAGCTGAAATCAGGAAGTTCGGTTCCATGACTGCAGGAAGTTTTCTGCTCTACTCCAGTTTTCCTGTTTCCCTATGAAGGTTATGTATTTAGAGGGGAGATCCATGAAGTTAGTCATAGGCTCTGATAGAATTTCCCCCTGTTAGTTTCACTGCTCCTGCACAAGGTTTTTATTCCCAGATTTGCATTGTTTTTCTCTCTACAGAAAGAGCATCACAGTATTATTACTATGTGGGCACAGTAAAGCATATGGAAAGCATAAAACACTGTGCATGCATGGTGGCATATCAATGATTTATTTTAGAGATCCATCATTGGTATCAGTGACAGTAAGTGTGGTTAGGGCTCATCTCACCTCTGAGCCACCTAGGGAATTACAGCACATCAGTTTGCTATTTTTGGTATTTTGCTACTACTGCTCACTAGCACAAAAATTGTCAGATAAAATCTGGGCAAACCCCTTATGGGTTCAAACTTTCCTTTTGGACATTGTTGTTCTTCAAATATCACTTTTAGACAAATTTGCAGTACACTCCTTAGAGGCAACCTTATTTTTCTGGAGTGTCTTGAGTGCTAAGGGAGCACTGAACTCTGAAAGAGAAATGTTGCAAGCAAATAGGTAGGTTTAATAAATAAACTCAGTTTGATTTACCGAGCCAGACTGTCTTTTAACTCATACCAGTTGTAAGCTTGTATAGACATATTAACATGAAGTGAATTCTTTCTGTGAAATGATTTCCCTTCCTCCCAATGAAAAGAAAGGACTATGAGTACCTTCTTATGTGATTTCCTCATTCCTTATAGGCATTGACGTGAGTAGGGATATTCCGCCATTCATGCTTCTTTAACAATTCTGTACCTTGTCAGAAAATCCCAGATGACGGTACGCTTTATTACGCAGGTGTTTATTATACAAATAAACCTCATTTTTCACTTAGTAACTATTTTTTGGGTTCTTTTACAATTTTTCAGACCCTCATACAAGAGTTCACTGGACTGGAGCTCTTCTGTCAGGGAGCAGACTTTGTATAGTATCTCAGACACAACAGTCATTTGAGTAATTGTGATCATGGTAGGGTTGATGTTTTTGTCTATCAAATGGTGCAGAAAAGAGTTGCAGAAAAAATTAAGTAAATAAAGCAGAAGTTCAGGCTGTTCTTTCTGTCAAATAACTGTGTTTGTTCTGTGAACAACAAACAGAAGGGGTTTATTTAATCTAAATTTTTTTATTATAATGAATCCAGATTTTAAGTTTAATTTTCATTGAAGTAAGTACTTATAATAATGGTCAAGGTGTTCTTTATAGAATCATAGAATAGGTGAGATTGGAAAAGATCTCTAAGATCATTGAGCCCACCATTAAACCAACATTGTATTCACCAACAAAACATAACCCCAAATGCCACATCTATGCACTGGTTATGGTACTGACACATATGTATCTCCATCCTTTCCTGAAGTTTTTTGGGAATATTGTGGAAAGACTCCTGAGCTGATTGCATGAAGGTAAGCTTGGGTCTGGAAGGAGCCACAAGTTGAATTTGACCTTTTCAGCTTTTGACTCTTCTCTTTCCAGTTTGCAAGTTTATACACAGCAAAGCCAGGCATCCTTGTTCCATGTTGCCCAGTCCCTTGTTTCCAGTTCTAGGATTATCATGGACATTTCTTTGTGATAGCGTTAGCCATTGCTTTGGAAAAGTTTTTCTGGAAATACTTATTGTTCTGGGTACAGTATAAACTATTGTACCTGTAGTGTCTCCAGGCCCACAAAACCTGGTGTGTCTTTGTGTGCATTTATCTGAGGTCTCTCATCTTGAGATTTTCGTCATGCCTTTTTATTGTGTGGCATAGACATGGTCTTGGGCACAGTCCCACAGGCATATGCAGAGGGAGGGAGGGGTCCTCTTCTGCAAACCAGTATGGTAAACCACATCTTTAATTTCACTTAGGTACTGTGGGCCTTCACTCCTCCAGTCTCCCAGTACATGTGGCACTACCCTGTCCCAAACCTGTACAGGTGCATGAGGAAAAGGAGGAAGCTGCCTGTGTTCTTTTCCCTAGTTGGCACACCTTGCATTGCAAGCCAGGATTTTGCCTCAAGCATCTGTTCTAAGAGAGAATACCATACAAATAAAAGCAAAGTCTTTCTCTCCATCATGTCATTAAACAATAATCCCAAAGTAGAAATTATGTATGGAGTCTGCAAAATTTATTCTTTATATTAAATATTGTCTGTTTCTAATGTTCCCTTGTAAACCCTCTGGCTTTCATTGCAATAAAACTAATCTTCAAAGTTCTGAAGCAATATGAAGTTTCCCAATGCTCCTAAAAAACCTCACCCAGTTTCGAAGGTGTCCGATTTCAGAAGCTGATTACTTGGCTGAATAAAATATTTTTACTCACCTGTTTGATTTGTAAGCTTACATCATCCTAAAAGCTTCTTTTTTTGCATGAGAGAAACTGAGTGAACACAAGTGCTAGAAAAGTATTTGTCTTCTGAATGAGTGGCTGAGAATATTCAAATTAAGTGCCTTGAATGATGTACAAAAATAGCAAGCTAGCTGTATACTTTGTTTATATTTGTCTTTTTCCACTGATGTTTTTATTTGCACTAAGGTTGTGCCTGATCCAGACCAAGACAAGGAATGCACCAGTACACATAAAATTGCATTTCCTTTCCTAAAAAGCTGTTTATTTTCAGACCAGAAGTAAGAGGTGGGTACAACCAATTCATCAGGAGGGAGAGGGTAAAGGTAAACTTAAAGGATAATGCAGCTGCATGGATAAAGAGTGCCTAATGGTTTTGATTAAATTAATTTGGTTTTAATTAGTTATATAACTCCTGGTTGACTCTCCCACATTGTGTTTGCAGAGTTGGCAGTTAGGAAAACCATCTCCTTGTTTGCAGATTTCATCTGGAAACTGCTTAGAAACAATAAACAACTATACAATACCATTTTAATGCAGCCCATTTTTTTCTCAGAACTCTGTGACTATGCAACACTGTTCCTCTCATTTCTAGCTCTCACATCTGGTACTGAGGCACTCACAAAAAGTGCAGGTTTTCACAACATTGTATTTTACTGCAATACCAAACACTGCAATAAACAAAAAAAATAGTGTATTTTTATATGTGTCAAATATAAGCACAGAAATGAACCAAATACTCCTTGACTGTCTTCTCCTTTCCAACTCTCCCCCAGCATGTAGGAGGAAGTGGAAACTCTGCCACGTGGGATACAGGAGCATAAGAGGACAAAAAAAAAAAAAAACGAGGTTGAAGGGATGACATCTCCAGCAAACTGAGTGTAAAACCCTACATGAATAAAGTTGCTAGCTGAGGCTCCAAGCCCTTATTTAGTAAGATGCTGTAAGCACCCATATGGTTGTTCTAAAGCTTAAATCCTGTTTCCATGCTTGTATTCCTAATTAGTCATTTGTAGTGCTTTGCTGAATTGAGGCCAATAAGAAGACACTCATGAGTAACCCCAATACATTTAATCAGTACCAGGGATCTGAACTACATGCCTTTATTTGGTTTAAACTGTTATCCTAAAAACCCACATTGTACTATTTCTGATCAGCCTCCTACTTGCTTCTTTTAGATATTTATTCCTTTGGGCACTTTGAATAGTTAAGATGGGAATAATGTATGAATGCATGCTACACACTATTTTAAACTGGGGGTTTGCTTGTGAGTTGGTTTTGGATTTTGTTAGTTTTTTGTTTGTTTGTTTGGTGGGGTTTGTTTGGTTTTGGTTTCATTTTGAATAAGTTCTGTGCCTTTTTAATTTGTTTGTTTTCTTTGTACTTTACTGACCAATCTCTTTTACAGACACTTTAAAAAAGAGAAGGGTTAAAAAAAGACATTCATGTTTGATTTGGGAGGAAGCCAGTGTCAACGTGACTGATGATGGGAACATCGATGATATGTTGGGTGAGTCTTTCAAGTTCTGAACCATGAAACATGTAGCAGCCTGTTAAACATGGGTGAGAGATCCTGACAGAAGAGCTCACCTGGCAGTAAAACTCATTGCAGGAAATAAGGGAAAAAAACCAACGGAACAACAAAACATGCCAGGTTTAAATATTCTTTTTTGCACAGGTCTCAAATCAGAGAAGCAATACTAGTTGTTGTAAGTGACTATTCTGTGAATCCCTGATATGCAAAAATATAAGCTGATATTATTATTTCATTAATAACCCCAAAATATTCTTTGCTCTCTTTAAAATGACTCCCATGTTTTCCTTCATAATTATATACTTTATAAGTTCTCTTGTTTCATTATGTGTAAGAAAAAAAGGCTAACAAATATGTGACCTCTTACTTTTCTTTGAATTCAGTATTCACAAAAATTGGTTTGTCTACCAGGTGGCCTAGTCGTAATTGAGTTGTAGCATACACCATATACTCCATATTTATATTACTACAAAAATGTAAAGCCAAAAAAGTCCTGTGAGGTTCCCACCTCCCTTGCTTTCAGTATTGTGCAAGTGCTTCCCTCCTCCTGTCCTGCTTGCCAGTGTTCCTCTATTCCAGTTTCAGCAGGTGAGAAGAGTTTTCCCTAAGCAAACTCAGTACTCTGTTTCTCTGCTGAAACTGAAACAGGGTATGGCTATTATATCCAAGCCAAAGCCTGACTGTGCTTTCTTGAACATAGCTAAAAGAAGATAACAATAGCAGCTGGAACGTGTTGCCTCAGGTTTCTGATCAGAGTGAAGGTGCAGAATATTAGCATATTATGTAACTATACACTGGAGTTTCATAGTTGTATGCTTAAATTTATATCCCATGCAGGTATTTATGCAATGGTTCTGTCAAGTCTATTTTTATGTTGCTAGGCCATTGCATCTAAGGTGGCAATGCTTATTGCACCTTTGTTTTGATGTGTACATATACCATAGTTGCCACATTATTACTATTTTAGTTGCTTCATGATCTGAATAGAAGATTTGAACTTTTAATTAGAAGAGTGTTTTGTATTTTGCACCAAATAACTATTATGGCTTCATCTAACTAGGATTAAAAAACTAACACGTGAAATAACTTGGTCTAAAAGTGCACAACAAGCACATTGTATTTACCCCACACAGGCATGGATCCCAGGTGTGTGTTAAACTGATATATTTTACCACCTCTTCCAGACAAGGTGGACTTTTAGTTTTAGAACAAGCACTGAAGTATTTGCTATGGTCATTCATTTAGACCAAATAAAAACCACAATAAGCAAGGGACTACAAAAGTATCTTTCATAGCAATAATGCATTTTGAAACTGCCTGTTTCTGTCTGTCCATCTATCACTTGCTGTATGCACTGTCATTCTTTCTTAACCCACTGTGTTTTCTGCTTGCCTTAGATGGTCAAATAACAGTAGTTCAGACTGGAAAGGACCTTAGAGGTGTCTTGCTTCAGACAGGGTCAAAACTGAAGGCAGATCAGGCTGCTCAAGACTTTATCAGCTCCACCAAAGGTGAAGATTTCTTGGCCTTTCTGCACAACCTGTTTCAAGCTTAATTATCCTTACAGTTGAAAACCTTTCCTTATATCCATCTGGAACCCCTCATGGTTTGGTCAGTGCCCTTCTTTCATCCATGCTCCATTTTGCAGGGCCTGGCTTCATCTCAATGCCCAGTAGGTACTGGGAGCTGCTGGTCAGTCACAAAGAAGCCAGCATTGCCCCAGGCTGGACAAGCCCAGCTCCGTCTGCCTCCCATCACCAGCCAAATACTCTGTCTCACCCAGCTTGGTGGCCCTATGCTGAATTCACTGCACTTTATGGTCCTTGTTGTCCCAGGGGCCTAAGACTGGATGCAATAATCCAGATGTGGTCTAGCAAGTGCCAAGTAGAGTGGAATAATCACTTTCCTTCATCTGTTGGCTATGAGTCTGTTGAAGCAGCGTTGTATGCCTCTAGTCTTCACCACTGCCAGGGCACACTGTAGGCCTGACCTCTGGAACAGCTTTAAATGATAACTTAGAGTGATTTGGCAATTAATGCTTTAATTGTTCTCCTCTCAGTTCACAGTATTTTCCAGGTCAGAATAAATGAAACTGGGTACAGAATGTGCAAGCCCTTAGCGAGAAGTTGTAAACATTATAATTCACCTGAAAGTCATGGGCCTTAACTGTGAGCAGTAGGACAGATACTTACAGTATATATGCTAATTTGTCATCCTATATTAGATGATGCAGTCAGTGTGGACCTGAAAGACAACTTCTGGGAACCTCTGCAAGTGACTTAGTCATTTAGTCATTTAGATTTCTTGCAACTTTACATTTAATGATTTTTGTGTATTGGTCACCTCTGTATGGAATATCACTCATCCTTCTTTACAGTGGATGCCTTCTTTTGATGCTTTCCATCTTGTTAACATTTCAGTGGATTAAAGCTCTGTATATTTGGGCAACCTTTTGTCTAACATTTATCCTATGCTTTATTATGTAACACTGATTACACTGATGAAACAAACCAACTTGCTTGTGAACTGATTTACCTAACAAAGACTTTTAGATGTGTGAATGTATATGACTTCAGTCAACAGTGTGAGAGACCATAAAGAACTGTTACTACTCAACCTGGAATATGAAGTGGGACATGAGGCTTTCCTATGCAGGTCTATAAAAATATTAAAGGAAAAGAATGTGACTGTTCTAATAAAGCACTGTAGCACATGAATCAAGCCCTGGGGATTTTTTTCTGGGTAGGAATTGATTTTAGTTACTGCAGAGGTACTCAGCAAGTATATATTTTTTAAATGTCCTATTAATGACCATAGGTAAAGTCTACCTCAGCGGCTGTTACTTTTGTATTATTCCACTTCATCTAATTTTTGCTGAAATCAGTGGTACTTTATTACATTTCACTACAGATGTACATGTGCATGTATATATGTGCGTGCATGTGAGACAGGTAAGGAAGAAGGAAAACCAATTCTACTAATGAAATGTAAAAAAAAAAATCAATGTTTATGAAATGTGCCATGGGAGAGAAAATTGTTGAAAGATCATGGTATATTCCAGTTATTTTTAAACAAATGGTGTGTTTTTAGTTGGTTGTTTTGTTGTTTTTGTGTTTTGTTTTGTTCGGTTTTTGTAGCATGCAATTTTTTTGTTTTTCTTTTTCACTATCATTGAGTATTGAGCCTTCTGCAAATGAGGAAGATTGTGACTACTTTCTCTCCAGGCTAAACTCCTTTTTCACAAAATCCTTATGTTTGTTTGTTGGTTTTTTCTATCCTCCTTTCTGAATCTCAGCAGGACAGTTTATAAATTCAGAAAAATTTATACTGTATGGAAAGAACAAACTCCAAAGCCTTCTACTGGGAACAGAGGATTTTGTTTTCCATGGTGACTTTTGCAAGTTGCAATTAAAGGCTTAAGACCTTATTTCTACTCAAGTGCTTTTGTGGCCTAGCTTTACATCATAACCTCTTATTGAACTGCTGCAAGGACCAGTGCACCCCTAACTGTGCTGAATAATGGGAAATGTCTCTCTAAGAAATCTGGAACATGGAACAGAATGAAAGCAGGAGGTATACAAATACTGCAAGGACTAGTTAGACTGTCTACAGTAGGCAGGTCTAATAGAGATCATGGCACCTTCTCTTCAGCAACTGCTTAAGATCCAGAGACAGGCAGACCTGTGAAGTAAGCAGTCTCCATTGTTCATTGTTTTCTCTTTTTGCTTTAAATTTTCATGCTCTTCTCGTTATAGTTCTGTTTCAGATTGCCTGTATAAAGTTCATTGTTCCACTATGTAGCAATACATCTACAGAGCACTGGAGCCAGGAGAATCATGTGGAAATTAACAAAGATTATTTTCTGTGAGAGAAATCCAGGTTTCAAATTTCTGTAAGGAAGAAAGAATGGGATCCTGAGATATTAGAGTCACTAATGTTAGAAACTACAGCAGCCTGCAGGACCCAGATGAGGTCCTGGATTTTCGGATTTTCTGATAGAGAAAGTGATTTTCCATTTGTATGGACAAAGTTCACTTCAGCACAAAGTGAAACTTTAAAATTTTTACAAAAGACATTTCACTTTTCAGTGAAAGTGAAGAAATGTCCTGCCAACAATACAAACACAATCCTTTAAAATAACTGCAACATGTAGAAATGGAAATGTTTTTTTTTTTTAAAAAAAGAAATGTAATACTTGCAGTAAGATAATATAAAACTCAGGCCATTTAACTATTCTGAAAATTTTGTACATCAGTAACTAGAAAACATTTATTTATATATTTAATTTTAAATGCAATTTGTTGATGTGGGCTACCATGAAGTTGGTGTTTTAAATGAAATCCAACTATTTTTCTCTACTTCAAGCTGAACCACAGGTGGACATCTGCTACAGAAAGTTAATCAAACCATTATTAGTTTTCTTCCAGATTGAGTTTAATTGTTCTATAACTATACTGGGTGCACAAAAAAATCCTCCCCATGGCTAAGTACAGTTGTTTAAATTGCCTCAGAAGGTGACAGTGACATATGATAATATGAAGTTTGTGTTGATCAAAAGCAAACTCCCCACAAAACAGTAAGTACAAGCAGTGCAATAATGTGAACAAATCATTCAGCTAAACAAGCTGGCAGGTGGGAGATCTGGTTTTAAATACTGAGAAGGCAATCAGTTGAAGTGCTGAACTATAGGCACTCTTGATTAGGATGTGATTCTAAGTGAAAATAGGAAGGGGCTGCCTAGAGTGGAACATTTGCTCTGTTAGGGAAAGCCAACATTTATTTTTCTTAATTGCAGTGATTTTTGAGTAGTAACCCCTTTTGACAAGACTTCCTGTAAGATGAAGTGTTTGTTTGCTAAAAGAGTCAAGATAGAAAGTGATTGTAACTGGCAGGTGAATAGTCGGAATATGAAATATTGTTTAATAACATACTTGAAATAAAGATTGTGTAATTCACAATGCTGAAGACGTCCACCTCCTGTTATTCATGTGTCCTTGTAACAAAGTTACACAGCAGACAAAGTACCTTGCCGCACTAGTGCCACAAATAATAGCTTGGAACTTCGTGTGTATTGGGATGGCACACCCTGTTCAATGTAATTTCTTTTTTTTTTTTCTTTTGGTAAAGACCTACTAGATCAAATAGCTACTTGAATGTTTTCATTATTCTCAATAATATGTATATGTGTCCTGTAGGGTTTTTTGCAGTACGACTGTTTGATTTCTAAAAAATAATTGTCACTGTATCAGCCAGTAATCTAAACGTTTTTAATGGCTATCCTATAAATTCTCACTGGGATTTTCTCTGGTTTTATTGTTTATTTTTCTAAAGATCTGCTTTTTTCCTAGGCTTTAACATCTTCTGCTTACTTTCTACTTCAGGCAACCAGTTCACATGTCAGATTTTTTTTTTTTTTTGGTTGACAGTATCCCATGATCCACAATAACTTACTGGAGTGATATGTAGCTGTCCCAGCCTGTAAGTAGTGAGAACTCATGGGTTTTTGATAAGTGAAAAAAAAAATAGTGAACACATTCCTGTGCAACAATTTGTCTTGATTAAGTGTTTGTAGATATCTATTAAGGCATACTCCACAGTGCAGTATCCAGTTTGTGCAATAACAGTATTTTGCAGTTATATTGGATCAGTTTAGACTTCAAAGTGAGACCCAGATGTTTAGGAAGTTAGTTCATTTGCTTATTTGCTGAAAATAAGGAGGAATTAATATTTCCTGTTTTTAAGGAAAAGTGGTTACAGGCAGAACCCTGCTTCTTAGCTGCCTTCCATGTCACTTACAGGTAAGACCCTGAACTTCAATGGGCAGTACCCAGTGATTAGAAAATTAATAATAGTAGAGGGAGAAAGGATGATTTCTATGTAAATTGGGAGAGTTTCCAATGTGACTCACCCTAAATCATAGCAAAGATTCTGATCCCTTGAAACTGCTCACTGTGCCAAAATTACACAGCTGAGTGCTCTCACCCTCTATTTCACAATCTCACTCTACAGCCGTTTACCGAAAATAATCATGGTAGTGCTCCACCCTGAAAATAAAGTGCTGAAATCAACCTGAGGTTACATGAGGGAATTCTGCTAGCCTGAAGAGTGAAAACACATGGGAATGAAAGAAGGAATTACCTTGCATGAAGGTGGATTTCCACAGCTACCCTTGGAAAGTGATACTACTTTTTGACATTATCTTTTTACTCTTTATGACAAAGGCTACTAAGTGCCCACAGGCTGTGAAGGCAACTTGAACACATTCCAGATCATGTTATACACTTGCAAGAGGCTCAAGTATCAATGGAAGAAATATTTTCACCAAAAAGCTTAGATTCACTATGGCAGAATTCTTGAAATCAGTTTAAGTGTTAGCAGTACTTCCACAAAGCAACCAGTCCAAAAAATATCTTAAAGAAAAGTGAATGAAAATAGAGCACATCAGCATTGTAGAGAAAGCTGAGAAGCTCCAGACTGCATACTGCGCTTTGCAGTCTGTCATCTTACTGAAAGTGTTAGGACTTGTGCTTTGTTTTGTTTTACCTTGACCTTTATTTGAGAGAATGAAGCTTGTGATCTTATGAGAAACAGGTATGGGAAGAGTCAGGGGTATGAGTCAACTGTTTTACAAGTGCTGATGAAGAGGCTAAGATTTGCGTCATGCTGAGAGAAATCTTGTTTCAGAAAAGGGTCAAGGTTGTTGTTGAAATGCCTCATTTTGTCAAGGACCAAGCCCTTAGTGGTTAATAGAAGATAAACATTTGCTACAGGAAATCAACCATGAAATTAATTTAAAAAAAAAGACTGATAACCTTGCAGACAGAAAGTTATCATTAAAACAAACAAACAACAACAAAAAAAGGTGTTGCTATTAGAAAACAGTGAAATTTTACTCTGAAACAATAATTTCTTCACATTTCCTTATACTGAAGAAAATAAGAGCCTTTTCTTATCTATGTGGCCAAAACAGTGTCCTAGACTAGAATGCTAATATTGTCTTGCCATTATTTTGAGGGATCATCAACAGCAACTGCTAAATGTTTCATGTTAAGGAAAAGAACATATCTGAAATGATTTATGGGAACACAGACAGCCTTAGCCCCTCCTCAAAAAACTATATGGAGAAGACTGAACCCCGGATTTAAGCCCAAACTTTCTTCACATCCTCACTACTTTGATGCAAGACTGTTCTGAGTCAACAGCTCAGCAAGATAAAAAAATCAGGCTCCTACATACCTTTGCAGAGGCTAAAACACACACCACTGTATGGGTTACCATTGGCAGGCTTTGAAGCTTTACTGTGATTTCATACTGACTTTTCTCACGTTGTCGTGAGACTGACACCATCGAAATATCTCAGCTGAGAAGGTCTGTTTCAGAAGGCTCAAGACTGGAAGGTTTTACCTCTTTTTCACACTGTTTACACAGCAGCCAACACCAGCACATCTGCCATAATTCAGCTCTTTAACAACTACCTATGTAACTCAGTATTAGCTAGTGTAATCATACTGACACTTCAGAGTCAATAAAGAATCATTAGATATATCAAAGTTACATATTTTAAGGTTAAAATAATTCCACTGTGGAGAGTCCTATTACACCTTTCTCCACAAAATCCTAGAGTTCAGTAAGCCTCTGAAGTATGTGTCAAACTTCAGCTTAACCTTCATTGTAAAGTAACTGTCACAGAGAGGTACTGAGTGAAAGAGAATTTCCTGGTTAAGGGGAATTCCCTTCATAAGTATATCTCTTGAATCTTTGGCTCTGCATTCCTACTTGGAGTATCAGTGAACTAGAAATGGATGTGGAGGAGGCACAGCAGGTCTGGAATGAATGATCAGGAAAGTCATGGTGGTCTATTGCACTTGACACTGGTCCTGAGTATTGGCAAAATGCTTAGAGGTGCCCCGCAGTACCTTTAGGAACATATCTATAATATGTGTCTGGGCTTGGTCTCCATCAGGCTGCCTGATTCAAAAGCCACGTTCATACAGCACCAGTCCTGAGCTCTGACTCTCAGAAGGGTTCATTAGCAAGTGTAGCATTGCACTGTCAGCAGTTACATAGATATTAGTTTGCCTGAGTTCATGTCTGCCCTGAGCATTGTGGGTATGTTTCATTGTGTCTGCAATATGGCAGGTAAATATTTTCCAAGTAGTCCTAGAGGTACCAGGCACTGTCATGCTGGTACAGTGTATGACTGGACTAAGCATCTTTCTGAGTTGCCTTGTTAATATCTAGAAAATATAAGGGAGTGTTAAAATTTCTGGGTTTGCATGTGGAAGGTGTACCAGGAGATACTTGCTTTTAGATGCAGTAGCTTACATTAGCTCAGTTCTAAAAACACTTATGCATGCAATTAGCTTCATTCACCCAAGTGGTCTCTTTTCAGTTCCATGGGACCACTCATGCATAAAAAACATACATATGTGTGACTATTTGCAGGACTGAAGTTCATAACCAGAAAAAGTTCACCTCCGAAAACAGAATAAATTCTGAATCTCATTAAAAATATAGATCTGTTGCCTGCAAATCAGATATATAAGTTGATAAATGCCACAGTGCAGCATGGTTTTGACCGGGAAGGTAGGAGTAAAAGGGAGTGATAGCAATTGTAACTCATCCAAGGGTTTACCTTATGGCAAAGCCTGAGGGCAAATGAAAATTTCAGGAGTCTGGTGTCAACAACTTTCTGCTTTCCAGAGATCATTTTTATTGTTAGATCACAGTTTGTGAGTCCAGAGCTGAAGAAGGTCACATCATTTGCACTAAATCCACATTTTGTTGAAGTGGAATGTGGTCAATATAGCTTAGCTTTGAGATTGACTTATAAAATAAAAGTCTGGATACACTGGATGTAATTCCTAAAAACTCAGCCATGATGCTTTTTCTCTTCTTGCATCATAGAACTTTGGAAAGAAAAATATTTTTAAAGCAACCTGCACATTAATAAAGCATATTGTGTCATGTGCCTCTTTATTAAATTTCTTAATTAAACAACTCAGAAATTCTGTGGTAATTTTCCTAAGGAAGAACGGGAAGTGGAGAAATGAAATCTGGGTTGGAGATAGCATTGCTTCAGAATTTATGAGGTTTTGAGCTTTGCTTTCTTTTAAAATAATTTATTTCCTTTTGCAACACTTCTATTTAATTACTGCATTTAAAAACACTGGGGTAATTGAATACCTAGGACATGCTTTCCAGCCTGTGCCATATGAAAAAGACAGAAATATTTCAAAAGCTATGTTAGTGCAACATAATCTTCATTTGTAATGATGATGATTTGTCATTGTTTGAATTCTTTCTGAGCATATTTGTAAGGGTTTTTTCTTCGAGTGGCATCTTGGCAGTCTACAGTTAAAAATACTGTAGATCTATTTGCTCACCATTTTCAGTGTGATGGTCAAAAGGTGTCAAGAATTAATATCTTCATATCTCACCTGCTGTGTTGTCAAGACTCACTTTTTAGTGGAGTATATTTGTTTACAAAGTGCTCATAAAACTGCTTCTGTAGAGCAGGTTTTTCACAATTAGCATTCAGGCTGATACATTCTTCAGAAATTTCAGGCAAAGCATCTGTGCTCTGTGTTAAGTAGCTCCCTTGGTCATTTGCTCTCCCACAGATATTTAACAGCCATCCCTCTAGTCTACCAATAATTTGGCATAACTTTTCCCATTTTCTTTGCCTGGTCTATTCCTCTTTTCACAGCGGGACATCTTTTGGTGCTTAAACGTTTGACATCATCTTCCTTACATTTGCATTCTCTTTAGGTAGCTCGGCTGCAAAATACACAGATTTCCATAGTAACTCATGTCTTGGGGTCTCTCTATCGCATGTCCTTTCCACAATTGCTTTACCATGCAAAGTAAGCTCATGAAAATCTAAGGCCTTGACAAAGAAGGGTGTTCTAATCCAAACAGTTCTGCTAAGAACTGCCTGGCTGTTATTACTGGAGGAAAGTTTTCTCTGGAGAGTGTCATCTTGAGAGATTACACCTGTAAGCATCATCACTAATGGGGCATCCATTTACCTTAGCATTTCATTGACGCTTCATTCACTTCCTGCCTCTGTTCCTTGTTTATTGTAATATAGTCACCTCACTAGCTTCACTTCTCAACTGGATGCTGCCTTCTACTTTCACATCTGGTCTTAATATATGCAGTTTAAAAGGAGTCATGCATTTCATACACATGGTATAAACTCTTTTCCTCTATTCCTGCTTCTATTCCTTATCCAACAAGGAGTTAAACTCCTTTAAGAGACTATATGGTATATATTTTCTGTTAATACAGTTTTCTGTGATATAAGAGGTGATAATAAGCAGATGTTTTTCATTTTGAAGTCACAATGTTTTTCTACCTATCCATTCCGCTGTTACCTCTCTTCTCAGTGGAAGAAGGGGTGAAATTAGAAAACTGAAACCTTCTTCTACAGATGTCTCCACAGAGACTGGAACTTCAAACCCAAGATGTATATGAGGACGAGGTGTGTGTGTGTGTGCAGGATATATTGTAATACATAAAAGTATAACTATATAATATACGGTTCTATATATTTATATGTAAAACTATATGGTACGTGTTAAATTAATATGCATACTATATAAACACAATTAGAATAGAATGAAGTAGAAGAGACAAGACAAAACTAGAAGAGAACAGGAGCATGATGAATAAAACAGTGTAGGTTTTTCTGACAGTAGCTAATACTACATCAGATTTCTATTCTGTCTCTATATGTTCAGACTAGAATTTATGGATCATGCAAGTGGCATAGGAGAATATTTATGTTTCTATAATTTTATGCCTTTATCTTAGAGGCCTAAGTTAGCTAGCAGGTCACCTATGTTTCTGTGGGAATATAGACATCTCCACAGATTAAGTAGACCAGAATGCTGGCCAAAATGCTCTCAAGTAACCTTTGAAATAGTTATTTATGCTGCACAAATCCTGTGAAAAATTATTCCCTGCATACTTCTGACTGAGATCAAAAACTTGAGGATTTTTCATGTGACTTAATCCCCATTTTGCTTGGTGTACATAAATTGGGACAGGAGTGAAAAATCAAGCCTCAGCATAAAAAGGACAAACTGTAGTCTTACTTGGATTTTGCTAGTCTAGGTGAACATTACTCTTTTCATCATCTTAACTCCTGCCTTCAGGCCAAGCCATCAAGTTCAGATAAATCTACTCATGGTATTGTCTGTGATATGAAGAATTAGTTTGGTTATGGAATTGTAATTTTTCTTTTCCTGTTATAGATATGTTAAGAAGGACTCTGTGCAGTGATTTGCCCATATTCACTGAAAGTTCTTATCAATCAGCATTTTGCAGCGGTTATATTACCACCTATTGTCTGGTTTGGAACCTACGTGCACTACCACCTAGGGAAAAACAACCCCACAAGATCTTATGCTATTTTTAAAATTCTTAGTGCAGAAATAAATTATGATGATCAGACATAAAGGGTTCTCACTGCTATATTCAGCTTCTGTCACCTTCACTCTTTTTCAGTAATACTTTATTAAATGGCAATTCTACAGATATGAAGGGGACAGCTCACAAACCAGGATATTATTTTCCCTGAGAAAAGCTGGCAACATGTCCTTGAGATACTAAATGTGACAGAATTCAGTGGGGCATCTGTTAAGGAAGACACAAGTTCACAATCTGGAGCACATTTTCACATACTATTATGCAGCAGAAGATTAGCACTGCACGCAAAATTACTTTCAGCCATCCAGTCTCAAATAAATATAAGGTTGTTTCAGGTTAGCAGAGGTGAGTGCTGACCTACCTTTTTTTTTTTTTTTCCATGAGAAAATATGATTGCTTGCACTTAAGAAGGTTGGGAAAATAGAAAAATAATGGGTTGAAGTATGTATTGTATTTGCTTTATGTAGCACATTATTTTAAGAGTACATAAAAA
Source organism: Campylorhamphus procurvoides (assembly GCA_013396655.1). Lineage (NCBI taxonomy): Eukaryota > Metazoa > Chordata > Aves > Passeriformes > Dendrocolaptidae > Campylorhamphus > Campylorhamphus procurvoides. The sequence goes on along the minus strand of WBMV01006539.1, from coordinate 1,046,250 downwards.
AAGAAATAATATAGTTGGAAACCTTCAAATCTCAAATGAAGAAGTCATTAGAAACGAATGGGCTGTGTGCAAGGAAATCATTACCACAACATCCTGTAGGATACAAAAAGCAGACTAGCAGTAATTACAGTCCAGCAGGAAAAATCAATAAGTGCTTCTCATGCCTTTCTGATCAAGGCTGAAGCATGATATTAGCAACCTGTGAAACAATGGCACACTTAGTTAATCTTACTTGAAAGTATGAAATGTTTGTCAACTCCCTCACATTCTCTTTGCTTACAAAACTCATGGTCTTCTGCTGTGGTAGTCTTTCTGATGGAATTCTAAAGGAAAAATATTTCTGTTGTGCTTACAGGATTTATATGCTGAAGAGGAGTGGGAATGAAGTGGAAATGCATTTAAGCATTCAAAAGTAAAAAGAAAACATTAAATTTAAGGTTCCAGGGGTATGTGTGACTTGACATGATTTAATTTTTTCTCCTTCTGTTGAAAAATGAAGAATAAATCCTCTGACTTCATTAGAACAACACCACATGAATCTGTTACAGTATGAGAATCGAGTCTAAAAGATACCCCTTGCTTTGAATTATGGCTACTATTTAAGAAACAAATAAGATTTTAATCATTGTTACTGAATTGAGGCCTTTCAGAGCTGTCCTTCAGTTCTCAAAATGGTAATGCCCCAGGGACTTCATAGTTATAGATCAAATCATAATGTTGTGCTTAAAATAATTTTCTTTAGGAATGACTCCTTTTACCTGGAGAATTAACCACTTTAGTATGGTAAACTGAGTTGCTTTCCAAAATGTAGAGTTCAAGAATCACACTATAAGATTCCATCTCATTCAGGATGATAGTATTGCTCTGTGACTTGTTTATGGCTTTATTGTTCTATGTTTGGCATGAAAATGTGGAATACCATTTACTTACGATTCAGTTGATCTCATTTACTAAGTGTATATTGCAAAAATACATTTTTATGTGTATATGGTGTATTGACAAATGCAGTTCCAAGTCCTCTGAGCACTGATTCAGCCCAGCACACATGAAAAAGCTTATCTTGAATCATATACCTAATCTAATAACTTCTGGATAAGCCACTTAAAATAGGAATTAACTTTATGCAACTACTTAAATGTTCTGCTCAGCCAGAACCTTTTCCTTCTTTGAGTCTTACCCTCTGCACCCATGCCCACATCAACTGTCTGAAAAACATCGGACAAGTACGACCCTGTACTACAACTGAGGAAAATTCAATTCACAGGTCAAATAGAAGAACATGGTGATATGAATAAGAAAGTGCAATTACCAACTGCAATAAATAATAGAAATTACAGTCAGGCAGTAAAAGCCATTAGGGATTATTTAAGTTTCAGTAGAGTGAAAACATTGTAAACGGACATAAATAAATGAGTTCATTGCTTGTTGAGCCATGTTTTCTTCAGGTAAGTTTTAAGGCAAACAACAGTTTTTAACACTCTGGTCTAACTAAGAAAATGAGAAATCATGTTTCAAAAGAGCCTATTTCAAATATTAAAATAAAAAAAAAGTGATGATTCTAAAATCCACTGAAAACAACGTCTTAAAGAAAGGATACTCCAATTTTAAAAAAAATGCTTAACTTAATTAATCTGCTTAAATATTTCACAAGATATCAGATGTTTTCTAAAAGGCCTAGGGAAGCAATATTAGGTTTGCCTATACTACTGTCATTTGATTAGCTCTCAGTACAGTTTACTTCAGTAATCAAGATCTTCCAGGCAGAGTATTCCTATCTGAGCATAAGAAAAAGTACATCTGATCACCTTACCTTTGAACAACATGCAATGAAATACAAGCTTTTCTTTTTAACCCAGTTCGTGAGACTATTACAAGAAAAACATGCTGGCAAAAGTCTGTATTCTGTGTACATACAGTGTGTTTGCTTAGCCGTAAATGCCTCTAAAATCACAAATTATTCATGTAAGATACTCAGCTGCACTAAATAAAATAGGTCTATTGCTTAATGTTCTATTAGATTTTATATGTACCACAAACCAGACCTACACTGGATGGGATTCTTCATTTAATTATGAGATTGTCATTCACTGTCATCTCTGGAAATAGATTCTTAACAACATTTATGAGCATGATTTTCATATCTGCTGAGTATCTGCACCTCCTACTGATTTGGTTAGAAGTTGTGGATGACCACCACACCTTTAGGTTCAAATAAGAACCTGAGTGGATTAGAAACACTTGCCTCACAGCTCAGAAATTGTCATTTGTTATTATGCCACAACATAGTGATCTTTGGACCTAGCAATTTTTGAAGGTAACATACTATTATGGTCATCCTCTATCTTCATTCTAACACGTAGCCTGGCTTTGTACTACAAGATATACCTGAAGAAAGTCATTATGTTAATTACCATGCGTTTGCCAAGTTGAAGATTTTCAGGCCAGAAGGGACCATTCTAACCAAATAATCTGACCACTTGTGTAATATAGATGATACACTTGCCCAGAAATTTCTACATCAGACTAAAATTTGTGTTTGAGCTCAAGAGAAGCTTCTGGAAAAAAGTCTAATAAAACCTGTAAATGACTGCTAATAATAGCATCATGTAACATGCCACCTCTAAATGCATTCTGCCTTACCTTCAAGTCTACACCAATGTTGTTAGGTCCGTCATTACAATGTCTCTGCTAACCAATTACATATTGCTTCATTTTCTTACAGGCATCATTTAATTATCCCATGTATGATGCACAACCCAATGCTTATGGCATTTGAGGATACACCCGTCTGATTGCCTTCTCTATATGTGCAAGTCAGTTTCTCTTTGTGATTCAGTGCTGTTGCATTTGTAATAGGGTTCCCCCTCAGTTTTCCAGAAATTTACTTTGTGCATTTCAGGTAGATACACGGTCATCATTAATAAACTACCTGACATCTTTGCTTATTGTAAATATGTCCTGCAAATTCTGTGAGCTGATTGATTCACTGTTCTGAAGTGACGGATACTAAATTCCTCATGTAATCAAACTATTAAATGAACTTGCTTTAAGCTTCTGTGCTCACATTGCACAAAATAGCAACTAGATTAGCTTTGCCTCTAAAAAACCAGATTAACTAAGGGTTATAATAAGAATAATATTTATACTGTAATGCATTTTGTTGATTTTGTTGACAAAGCAGTCACTTGCCTGATGTATACCAGTTGCCACGCTCAGTCCCACAAGGAGAAAGATAGGGAGGGAATAAAATTTCTTCTTCAAAGACAAAATCATATGACTGACAAGGAATGACTCAAAATTTCATGACAGTACACCTAAGGATAAAGTAATATACATTTAGTGAATACACTGGAAGTTCAGTTATGGCACAGAATTAAAATATATGTTTATGTTGCGGATGGTGTTGAATTTTCTATAATAACAGGACTTAAATCCCTAAATCCAGTATGTGCATTTTCACATCTCTCTTCTAATCATGAACATTGTTCAAATTGCAGCTACTGTGCCACGCTGCACCAAGGTCATCAGCCAAGTTTACAAACTGGTTTGCCATACCTTTCTATTTCCTATATCAGTGTGTGAACTTTTGGACCTGGGAGCACTTTCCACCTCCTAGGTTCAGGAACTTGCATAGATACCTCTTATCCCCATGCTGGGGCCAAAACTTGGGACACAATAGTTCCCTTTATCTCAGCAAGCTTCTGTTTTCCATAGAAAATAAACAAAAATGTTTGATTTGTGAAACACAACAAAACAAAAAAGCAAACAACACAAACAACAAAAAACTATTCACTTCAGTTTCTCCCAAAGTCTTCTATGGTGACATTCTTTCCCAGTCATGTAAGTCCTGTTGGTTCAGGCTGTTCATAAGACAGTGCAGGTCAAAGGGATCTCAAGAGGCCTCTAGTTCAGCCTCCTGCTCAGAGCAGAGTGAACTGCAAGGCCAGACAGATTACTTAGGGCTTAGTCAATTTGGTCTTGGAAATCAGTAAGTAGGAATGTTTTATATACTCCTTGAACACATCCTCATCATGAGGACCTGGTCATATGTCTGTTGTTTCAGTGAATGTCTATTGTGTCCTATCTTCCCCTGTGTCACCTTCTTGATGTCCTCATGGTAGATGCTGAGGGTTGCTCCCTTCTCCCTCTGAAGTCATCCCTACTCCAGCAGGAAGAAGTCCAGCCTACCTCAGCCTCTCCTGGCAAGGCAAATACTGCAGCTGCCAATAACATGGTGGCCCTGTTCTGAACTCCATGCAGTTTATCAGTTTTCCTTATTGGAAGGTGCAAACTGGACAGGTACTTGGTACTTAAGACAGCTCAGTAAGTGCTGCATACATGGAGATAATCAATTCCCTAACTGCCATGCCACAAAAGTCTGGGATGCCACTGGCTGCCTTTGTTGCCAGAGCACTCTGTTGTCTCATGTTCAACTTGATGTCTGCCAGATCCCCAGAGGTTCTTCTGCAGAGCTGTTCCCCATCTCTGTCTGTACTGTTTCAAGGGTCTCTTCCATGCAAAAGAGGTGGAGGGATTTGAATATCTAATGAATTTCTTAGGCTATTCCACGGAGGGGCCTAGGCCATCCTGGATAGAAGCAATGACCTCACATGTATTGGCAGCTGCTCTCAATTTGCTGCCATCTTCAAACCTGAAGCAAGCATCCTCCATACAATTGATTACTCAGTTGAAGTGACTTTGGTAGGTGTTGTGGGAAAGAATGAAACAAAGGGAGAACACGTCCTGCTTTCCTATTCCTTCTGTTCAGTTGCTGCAGGCATCCATACAGACCAATGATAGAAATAGTAGCCTTGCAGTATCTAAAGGGGAATCAAGAAAGCTGGAGAGGGACTTTTTACAAGAGCATCTAGTGATAGGACAAGGAGGTAATGGTTTCAAACTGAGAGAGGAGAGGTTTAGATTTGATATCAAGACTAAATTCATCAAGTCAGCGTGATGAGGCACTGGAACAGTGACCTTGTGCTCTCTATCGCTGGAAGTGTTCAAGACCAGGCTGGATGGGGCTTTGAGGAACCTGATCTGGTGAAAGATGTCCCTGCCCATGGCAGGAGGGTTGAAACTAGATGAACTAAGGCCCCTTCCAACACAAACCATTCTATGACTCTATGAAGAGTCTACCTTTTGCCCGTTTTCTATGACTTTCAGAGACTTACCATGGATAGGAAGCAGTTTGGTGGTACTGTGAAAAAAGATGTTCAATATAGAAGCATAGAACATGACTTCTTTGCACTTAGTAGACAAATAATCAAGATTATTTGTGACTTTGTACATCATGAGCTTTGCATATATATTCAATTATAAATGTTTAAGTCATATATTTTTGTTGTTTTTCTTGAGCCAAATATTGTGTCTGTCAAAAGTTTTAGTGCTTTCAGGTCTAGTGATACTTCAGATGAAACAATTGTGTGGAAATGGTTCATACAAGAAAACCTAGGGCCTCTTGAGATCTGATAGCTGAAAAAACGCGTGTCCCATACTAGGTCAGCTTTGTAGTCCAAAAACATGAAGAAAAAAATATGAGTTCATAACCAGTTTCATTCTGCAAAACATTTCAGTACATCAGGAATATGAGTTGTCCCATGTGAAACATGCTTCACTGATAAAGGTTTCCTGCATTGATAAGAACTCAGTAAAAAGACTGTTTCCAAACATCACAATGAAAGAAAACAATATGCAGGTTCATAAGGAAGGAGGAAATCTAAATTGGTTTGCTATGTTGGAAAAGGATAAAATTTTTAGAAGTATGTAGTGCGAGGAAGACCAAGCCCAGATCACTTTACAGATCTAGTGCTCAACTGGTGCCTACCACAGTAAATATTGGAGCTGGGCCTGCCAAGGTGGTGCCAGCATTGCAACATTTACTTGATCAGTACTCAGACTAGCTGGCACACGTATTTTGCTTCATCCTTTCAAAAATCCCTATCGATTTATGTATTAGTACCTTTCTCAAAATGAGTAATAAGTGCCACCTAAATACTGTGCTAAGATGTCATAAATTGGAGAATTGCATGTCTTTCACAAAGCAGCATGCAAAATAAAAATTACCTCAGTCACCTATTTCTTACACCCAAACATTACTATGAGTAATGTGTATTGCCAGAGCAGGTAAATCAAGTAGATTTTGTATCATGCTAGGCCCTTTAAAGGAGAGTTTTCCTGCAGAGTTTGTGCTCCAAAGAGTTTACTGCCTAAAAGATAAGACATAACAGGCATATGCAACCAGGAGGCAAGAGAAAGCAAACCCAAGTTTTAAGTATAGAGGAGCCATTTGAATTTTTGCACATTCTGTTTTCTTATATTTAGTGTAATCATAGTAAGATTTATAAGCAGCTTAAATTGGATAAAACCCAAAGCCAACCCAAACCCCAAATCCCGGTAACAACAGGTAACAGTTTTCTTTGTTTTCCTTTTTTTTTTCACATAAGTCATCCTTAGTAAGAAAAGTATATTAGGACAGGTAGTATTTCTCTTCATATCAAGTTAGAATCAGAAGGGAAATGTATTTGCAGTGTTTTAATACATAACTCTTCATATCTAAAAGTATAAGTACTGGCAATTTACCAGAAACAGTGGTATATTTACATGCCGGCATGCCCCACATTGCACTTAACAAAGTGCAGTAAGAATTACTTTGCAGTATTTTTCAAAATCTGCAAGCCAATTAAGCAAATGGATTAATGAAAATTATAATGCAGATAGAATGTCCATTGATTACAATGACTTCAGTAATGAGTGAACTGTAATTCAAGATCCATATAGAGCAAACATAATGGCAAATATTCTGCAGTTGGAATACACATATATTCTAGAATACTGGTGTGGAAGTTTCTTGTCTCTCTGCAATCCCCACTGAAACCTTCACAATCCATCAGATAATCTGAATGCTAAATTGAACATTGCTGAACTCTCAGTACTGATTTAAATGAAATCTTGTTAGAAAACTTTTTCATTTCCTTTTAAATTAAGGTTTGCTAATCCATTTTGGAATGTATCACAGACAGAAATCACTCTTACCAATTCTGTATTTCCAGTGTTGTCCTGGCAGGCAGAGAGATGAAATGATGGAAGGTAGAAGTAATGATACGTGCAAAGATACACAATTTTTTGTATTGTTAAACTTCACAAAATTCTTGGACAGAACATGAACCAGATCTCGTTAAGTCAATTCCTCCATTCTTACACTAAGTAAATTATAGCAAGTTTGTGGCAATGGACAAAAATGTTGAATTAATATTAGTACATAAGACTTGTGCTTTAGGAAGTTTCCAAGTATACTTCATAAGAAGATACATTAAGTTGAAATCTGCTTATCTATACCACCTTTTTGAGTTCTGTAGATACTATTTCTGTAGTGTAGAAGGTCATTACTAAAATTAGGCTGTGAACCCAGTACCCTACTCTTTTATCTTTTCTCAGTGAGTCAGGTTTTACTGGATGGGAATTTCAGAGAGATAGGGGACATTAATAGCTACAGCTGTATCTATTCCTATGTGAAACATAATTACAGTATACCAACATTAAAAATATTGCCCTAGAAAGTGTTTAGAATACATTGATTCTAAAAAGGAGTTATTAAGTCCTATTTCCACTTAAACTAGATTGTTATTTCTCAATTTTCTCTGAAGCATATTAAAAATCCTAATATCAGGGAAAAAACATGTCATACATTAAATCTAGGTCTCTTCTTTAAAAATGGAGTGGCCCATTTGTTATTTGAGTTAGTAGAAGAAGTGAATTATATTGGCTCAAATACACCAATAAAAACACTGAGGACTTTATCCCTTTCACTGTTACCTATAATTAAACAAATAATCACTGTTGAAAGATTATGGTATGTTCTGAATGGAACTCATGCTGTTTAGCTTTATATGTCTGTGACATAAATGATTAAACGTGAGCAAGTAATTCTCTCTCTTACTTTATCAAGTTGAAAGGAACTGGTATTTGCAGATATTCTTAGATGTCTGCTTTATCATGATTTTTGGGGTGTTTTTTGTGATGTCTGAAGACAGGCTGAGATACATCTTACTTACTGTGATCTTTTTTCACCCAGTTCAGGTGCAAAAGACAATGAAAAATTTGGTAACTAAATAAAATCTGGTCTCATTCACAAACCATAAAGGAAACTAGGAGTTCTCAGTATCATTCTTGGGAACAATAAATACTATTATAGCAATGAAAATATTCTCACACTATGTCTGTGAACCTCACAGTGTCAGGGTGCAGAAAAACCTATATGTTTTTCTAATATTATTTTTTGGCTAATGCTGCCTGTATACTTGTTCTTCAGACATAATCAGCCTCAGTAAAACATGTATCTGATGAAAACAGAAAAGCTAAAAGGAGACAATCTAAAAAGAATCATTCAAAAAATTATCAATTTCTCTTTTGTCTGGTGAAAGCAAAATTCCTCTTAATGTAGGAACTAGAAATTAATATAGAACTTAAGACTAACTTGGCTGAAGCTTGATTGTGCTACATCAGATGTGACCTTCATCTATTGCAACTCTTAAATATATATTTGATGTTAGGTAAGCAAATAATATCCTTGACTTCAGGGACACTATTTACACTCTTAAACAAGTTCACACATGCTTTGTAGATCTGAACCTAAGTATCCAGAGCACAGAATCTAAAGGATAAAACCAGGCAAAACTGTTATTTTTCCATAAACTTAACCTCTGCTCTATTAGCTGCTCAAGTAATGGAATGATCAATAACTATTTAAAGTTTTACCCTGGTTAATCATTGCACAGAAACAAGCTGAAGATTAAGTGAAACGCCTGCCTGCACTTTTCACACAGGTAGAGATAAACTTTCAACTGTGACATTTAAATTAGTGAACCTAAGTTGAGAATAAACATTCCTGTAAGTGGAAATCTTTTTCTAAGACTTCTCACCCCTCCTCAAATACAACAGTAAAGCTTATCTTACAGGCTTATCATATAGCCACTTTATTTTTTTCCAGTTAGGAGATCTTTACACCACTAGTAACAGGACCTCCTTATGTAAATTGACACATTAACATTTCCTTAACTCTGTTTTTTTTTTTTTTAAATATCATTCAATACCTTTCTATTTTCATTGTAACGTCAGATGTTCTTCCATTTCTTCCATTCTCATGTTCATTCTGACTACTTCTATCTCATATATTTTGAATTTCTGAGTTCTGTCCCACTTAGACCCTTTTTTTATTCAGCAATGTGATTTCCTAACTATTGCTGTCTTACCTTGCTTTAATTCTTTTAAATTCTTTGGAAAGAGAAAATAACATGATAACTGAAATCTATAGCATCAGATCGTGCATGTCTATATAATATGGTATTACAGTTCTCTGTAGAATTCACAGCAAGTCAGACACAGAAATCTGAGAAAAATTTCTCATGCATGTAAAAGTAATTATATTAATTAATAGCATGACATGAATCTGTTCTGATGAGAATGTTTTATTTGGAACAATTTTTAGTCTAGGACTTAGTGCCAGTCTTCTTCAGGATGTTGTAGCTGGGTTTGCACTGAATTTATTTCCAGTTTGTCTGTTACAAAAGAGAAAGCGTAAAATAAAACAGACAACAACAGAAACAAAATCTGCCGGTTAATCTCAGGACCCTTGAGGATATTTGGCAAGTTTATCATTTGGTCTGCCCTGCATTCTTCAAGTACAGGGGTCTAAATCCCGAAACAGATGAATCTGTAACTAATGGAATCAAGTGCTTAAAAATTCTTAGGCTTTTGCCACTATTAAAATATAAATTGCAAATAGTGTCTTGACTGCAAATCTGTTCAAGGCTGATTCTCCTTCATCTGCATCTCCCTGAAATGAACAACTCTTCAAATGGATATATCCTGTTCTTGGGTATTCTACAGGACAGAAACCATTCAGACAAAAAGGCAGACAGACCAACTTTAAGAGTTAGGATGAGCTCTAGCAGATTTAGGAAGAGAAGTGACAAATAAAAATTGACACTCTCAGGGACACTACAATTATTTTATTCATGGAACATCTGGGACTGTCTAGTGCAGCTGAAAGAACAAGAAATGTTAATTGAGTGATCACTCTTGTCTCCAGTGAGTCACGCTAACAAAGACATTGTGGGATGGCAGCAAAAGCTTCTGCAGGTCAGTTGAGAAGTTTGAGATAGCTTTATTTTCTGTCTTCTCAAGGATTAACTAAGCTTCATGATGATTTTAATGTCTAAATAGATGAGAACGAAGTAAATAATTTTAAAAGAATGAACCACGGAATCTCCATGAAGAATACTCACGGAATTTGTTTTCTCCTGTGGCTTTTACCACAGCTCAGGATAACAGGTGTTGTGATTTTTTATTTTCAAATGTAGATAAATCTAGGAAATCTGTAGACATTGGGTAGGCAAAATATTGTCAACAAATCTTCCATTATGTCAATAGAAGTTTTCAAGGTAATTTTAATAGGACGAAATCTCTAGTGGGTTTTAACATTTTTCCTATATGTTTGTGGAATACAGATACTTTCCCTTTATTCTGAAATAATTTTTGAATTTTGTGGAATTTTACATTTTATGGTTTTCACAGGAAACATAAACTGCTTTTTCTGTTTAAAACAAGCATGTTGAAGTCACCCTTCTCTGATCTTCTTAACAGTTTCTATACCCCACCAGGACAGTACACTTTGTGAAAAGCAGAGTTATTAGCTTGTATGCACCTGGCAGATAAGAGATTTGTATTCAAATATAGATTCTGTTTGATCTGAAGCAGACACTGAACCAGACATTCCTGTCTGAAATGTATTGTAACTAACTGTGTCAAAAATCTTTTGGCATGAACTTCTGTAGACTCTTCTTAAGGACACAGAAATTGCAGTGAATAAAAACAGAGTAGAAGATTTTACTGAAGAATTTATTTATCTGTGGAGAGTGGGGCAACGTGAATAGGAAAAATTTGGCAAATCAGAATAACCTGCAATTTTTCAATTGGCCATTCTCTTTGCCATGTGAAATTTTAATTTCTCTCAAGCAAATCAATTTCTCTCAAATGAAAGATGAGATTTGAGCTTTACTCTCCAAAATAAAATTTCTAAATGTCCATTGAAAAATATTAGTAAAATCATGGATTAAGAATATTAAATTTGCATCTTAGATCTGACATTGTAAAGTCGACTAGCAGCATAAGATGGTCAAGTTGACTCACACATTTTTGTCTCAATTTTTAAAACTGAGATAATATCAGCTGCCTTTTTATAGTGAGTTGAAATCACTGGATTAGTACTCCAGATTTTGATTTTTCTGATAACACTGAATCTCTACCAAATTTATCAACCCCAATATATTACTTGTAGGTGTCCTGCACTCAAATTGATGTCATGTAAACTACGTGCCACATTTCTGCCCAATGATCGTATATATCCCCCACAAAATATCAAGTCTTTGAAAATGAGGACAACAAAAGAAAAAAAAAACCAGGAGAATAAACACCTCCTTCTGCCCACACTTACAGTTTAAGCCTTTGTTTAAGCTTTCGATTCTATTTATTTATTTAGTATTGTCCTGAAGGGATCCCCAGGCACAAAAGCATAAGTAAAGCCTATTCAAGAAACACAGATTTTTCATCTTTTGTTTCACTGGTTCATTTGCTATCATGTCACATACTCATGCAGATAGTTATAGGCATTCTTCCATAGTTTTCTTCTCCTTAGGGGCCTTGATAACCAACCCAGTAAGGTATGTTCTAAACCCCACAAGATTAGGATGCCCACATCATATTCAAAGGACTAAAGACACTGCTTTGGTATCACTGCTTGTCTCCAGCAGCTTGTATTTCAAATGGCAGCTTAAAATCCTATATCCTAATGTTGCCTCAGAAATACAATAAAAATACATCCTGAAGTACATTTTGTTTTCAGTAGATCCACACATTACATAGACCATGTGTACAATATTGCAATTCTTTCTTGCCCAAATCTTTCCTGGCCATGGTGAATGAAGTATCATTGTTCAGGACTGTTTCCACTTATGAAGTCTAAGTGTGTTGGTAGTACTAAAATTGACAATTTCATGCATAATTGCCTTGATGTGAGAGAGGAGGCATGGTCTTATTTTAGTATGGTAAGTATAGATGTAATCTCAGCCCTATTCTTTTCAGTGTGAATCCACACAAATGTAGGTGCCATCAGTAGAGAACAGTTTTTGCAGGACCAGAGCCAAAACTGCTTACATATTTGCAAAACTGATTCTTAACAAATTGAGCAATTAATGTTTGCTAATACTCTTCAAATACATTACTTAATGAACAGTATTTAATTAGATACATTTGCATATGAAGCAAATTATTTTAAATAATTTATTTAATGCAGAGAACACGACTTTCACTGAATAATATATCTAGAGAAGAAAATGTCCAACCAGCCCTTGTGATAAGCATTTCTCATGCTTCAGTGCTTCATCCATGTGCCAAAACTGCTATGACCTGGAAGAGGTCCCATCAGAGGTCCACTTGTTCAGCTGAGTTCCCTTATTGGACTTTGTTTTCTGCAGGAATTTGTCTATCTCACAGCTGTAATAAGGCAATGGTTTATATTCAGCAGGTACAGAATTTAAGAACAAGTTATCTGCATATTAGCTGAATTTAGAGAGGGGGCCAACAGCCTACAGTTACTTTTCCAACAGTTTATATTTGCTCATCTCCTGGCACAGATCTACCAAGTGTGTCTTACCAAGTAACCGTTATACATGATGGACCCTTGTTTTCCTGGGGATGGCTGAACACTTGCCTGTCCATCGGAAGTGGTGAATTAATTCCTTGCTTTGCTTTGCTTTGCTTGCACACATATATGGCTTTTGCTTTACTTATCAAACTGCCTCTAATTCAACCCATTAGTTTTCTTACTTTTACCCCTCTGATTCCCTCCCATGAGGAAGGAAGTGAGCAAGTGGCTGTATGGTACTTAATTACTGGCTGGGGTCAAAGCATGACACGCCTCAATGGACACAACTGTACAATGCAATGCCAAAGTGATATTTGACATTAAGTTTTTATAAGGGTTTGTGTGCCTGGCCAAACTTGCCCTGAAAAAAACGCCAAAACAAAACCTCATTAAAAAAATTCAATGCACAATAAACACTAGTTCTTTATAAGTGAAAAATCATACATAAGATCAGTCATAATCCCATTACTGAAACCAATTACTTCTGTACTGTTATATAAAGTAGTAAGTCATTATTATTAGTGTTATTTATCACTTATATTACAACAGTGGAAAGATGGTTATCAGAATCAGAAACACATTTTATAAAACATAATAGAGACAGTTCTTCAAGAGCTCTGTGTTTGATATAGCCTCAGAATGCTTCAGCTTTTCATAGAACTTGGTGTTCTGAATGCAATTTTAAAATTCCTTCAGTGTTTGCATATTAATGTTTGCCTGAAATCTGGATATTATTGAAAAGAAGAACAAAATCTCTTTCATAGGACTTCTCAGTGAACTGAAATATCAGGTTACTTCTATGGTTATTTACACTTTGTGTGAGCAGATCAAAAATCCTTTATAGCAGTCTTTGTGTTCATCTACTGTAAATCAATGTGTTTTTATCTGTCTTTCTCAAATATGTACATGTGCTGGGAATGAAGTAGCCCATCAATGTCTGGATTCAGCTTTAGGTTTTCTGAACTACAAATCAAAACTGAGGTTTCTAGCAAAGTGTGTGGAACATCACTGACCAATTCACACTACCTTACCAATTGGCATATCAGAAACTTCATGCATTTCCGATAGAAGTCTATCCTTTTGGTACATGTCCCAGTTGTTCTGGTCTCAGTGTTGCCCGTTCTAGGCATCTTTTTCAGCTTTGTATGTTCTCTGTTCCCAAGTTACTCCTTATTGCTTATCAATATCTGCTTATAAGCCATTTATAATACAAAGACCCACAGCCAGCTTGGTGACGTCAGTGTCCCAGTATCACAAGTGCAAAAAGAATGTTCTCAGTGTGGCAGCTCCAGTTTCCTTCATGACAAGACACTGCTCTTGTGCCTCTGAGACCTGCTAAAGCAAATGCCCTTCCTTGTCTCCTCAGCACTGACAGAACATCTTCTTAGGGTTTTGTTTATTAAAATAAGACCTCATAAAACTGCATCTGTGACCAAGTTAGAAAACAGTTGCTTCTCAGAGCTGTTATTTTAGTCTACAACAATCAACAGATTTATGATCAATGTGCTGATGGGAGTTTTGCTGACTCCTACCAACATGAGCGAAGTTTTAACCACTCCTGATTTCCTGTTCCCATAGTAGAGTCAATAAAACATGTCCACACCATAGTGATGCCAGAATACAGCCTGAAGCTGAAACCATTACTGAAGGTAAGTTTGAGTTAATATGTTGTGTTATAAGCTATGATGGTTAGGATGCTGACATCCATTTCTATCTTCTGAGGATGATACTGATGCAGAAACCTCTGAGAGACCAATACAAAAGGCTAGGGTAGAAACATCACAACTCTGTATCTAAATCTAATGAAGTTTGTATGTCAGGTTTTTTAGATTGACAGCTGAGCCTTTAGAAATAAAGCAGAATATTTTTGCCTATAACTGGTGTTAATCAATATGAATGCATAAAATCTAAGAAATTACATAAAATAATCTTCATTTAGAGCAATCCAAAATATTGTCATTCCACTATGAATACAGTAGGGAATTAATTTAATTCATAATTAAGTCCTGCCAAGAACAGCCTAATTTCAAGAGCTAAATTCTTTAGTTTACTACATACTTTTGGGGATACAATTATTCTTTTGTTGATGCTGTTCAAAATTATTAACTTGACTAAGGATTTTGTGTTTTTAGCATTTATCTTTCATTTGTTATTATAAAAGTAATGTTGTTTCTTCTGCCACATATACCTTTACTGGTTTTGATTTCAACATTATTTTTGTGATTATATATATATATATATACATCCTGGAGTTATATGTAATAATTAAAGTTTATTCAGGAAGTTACAGATTTGCTGAACACAGAAACTGTCTTGCAACTAATGCAAATATTTTCTTCTATAAGAAACCTATTTTTACTAAATTGTTGTACTTTGTTCATAACATCAGATTTAGAAAAGACAATATTGCATCTCTTAGGATTGAATTTGCTGCAGAGTATTCTACTTCTCAATAGAATTAATGCCACAATGAGAAATATCCCATCAATTTTTTTGCTATGTTGCAAAATCATGAAGATTCTCTGCAAAACCACGCAAAATATAATGATTTGATCCCTTTAAAGTGTTCTCAGCANCCTTCCCTCCTTCCCTCATTCCCTCCTTCCTTCCCATTTCTCTTTCATTTGCTTAATTTTCTTCAGTTGTTTTTTTGTTTGTTTTTTTAACTCCAGTCATATTAGAAGGTGTAAAGAAGAAAGCTCCAGCTGTAATTTTTTTGTGTGTGTGTCTGCAGATAATTGTGTTCAAGGACTAGTATATCACAGCTCTAATTCAGAATCTACATCTTGGAAGGTAAATCTGTTCATGAGTGTGTCTCATTATACTCAGCTGAGGATATTGGTGTCTCAGTTATGATAAAAGCTAGCAATAAGACCAGATTACCCTTAAATTGGAAGATATTCCGTTAGCAAAATGTTTAAAACAGAATAGGTAGGGGTATAATTTTAGAGCATTTTCATCGCAGTGTAATAGGAAAGAAAAAGTATTTCCACACACAAATTGGTTTAGAGTTTTATTTCTGTAATCCAATCATAATTTCATTTTCTACTTCAAAATGCAATGGGCAAGACTTCTCAGTGGTGCAAGCTGATGTAGTAACTGTGAAGATATTATATTTTGTGCAATTAGGGTGTAAGAACTAGCTGTGTAAAAACAAGCAATTAGGCAAAAGTATAAATCAATATTTTAATGACATTTGTTCATCCACTCATATTTAAACTTTGCCAGTGTAGATTACAAGGCATGCAACAACAAAGAAAGTTAACATTTATAACCATATACCAAATGTATTTCACAATCTGTTGAGTACATTTAAAAACATTTGGAATCCATCCAAGCTCTTATAAAAATTGATATATTTCTCATTAGCATTTTGAAGATGTCAGCCACTTTTATACAGGGTAAAAGAAAGTAATCTGCCAAGGGAAATAGTTAGTGTACTGCTGTGTGTCAGAACAAATGTGATTAACATTGTGCCAGATGCGTGTCCTCATGAACTCCCAGGAGGAACTGTAGAAGTAGACCTTGTAGTCAATTATTAAAATTGGAAGTGCTCTGTACCTCCAATTTGTGTGCACCAACAGTACGTTCACACAGGGCTACCAGAATCGCTGCTTGTGCACCCTTCTGTGAAGAGCATTAATAAGCAAATACATGCACATCATTACCCATGTCTTCTTCTTTGCTGATTGTCATTTTTTTTCAAGAGAAATTAACATGCTCTAGTGCTTCTACATAATAAACATACATTTAGCTAAAAGTCATAGAAAGCAGAAAAAAATATTGCTGATGTAGATGTTTATTTCTTTTTGTTTATTAATGGTCTAGGAGAGAGATAATTAACTTGAAAAGTGGTGTAGAAAACAACAGAAGAGTATATGTATGTATGTATAAAAGGATGTACTGATATGCTTTAATTTTGCCCCTTCATCTTGGGTTATTCCACACAGATTTTTTAAACTATTTCAAGTGCAGAATGATAGGATCAACACATTTATTATATTTTTACACTTATCCTTCTCTATAAATATCAGTTGCATGATTTTGTCTGAGTAGTGTTGACATTGAATACAAATTGGTGAAATTCAAAACTGATTCATAATTTGTGCGGGAGAAGTTGTTTCAGTAAAGTCTACTAATATTTTTTAGAAATTTCTTCTTTCAGATTCCTTTCCCTGAGTATTCTTTACTCTGAAAAACTGTTTAGTGATTCATAGGCATGAGGGCTATATGGGTTGGGTCATGGGCTAATGGTTCACTTGGGATGCTTATAAACACTGCAATTTGAGCAGACAGGAGGCTGTCTGCTCATGACAGTCCCAAGATAGCAGGATACAAGCTGTGTGATGGCATTGCAACAGTGTCAAGTCTGAATAAGTATTGCTGGGGAGAAAGATTGCTCATTCAAAAGCCTTGACTTGATAACTGAAGTTATTTGGATTTAGACACTTCAGAATAACCAGACAAATTATGACCCCTTTTTTTATATATATTGTATTTCTCTAAAATTATACAAGATAAGGATACGTCTACATTGCTTGCATTGTATAAAGCCTTCACCAGTATGAAATTCAAACTGAACTATATTAAAGGAGCAGCAGACATTGTCTGATGACTAACATGCTGTCCATCTATCACCTCAGCTCTTGAGATGTGATGGAACTTGTGTGTAGCACCCCCCATGACTTCCAAACCAAAGGTTTGCTTGTCTGATGTCTGGACCTTGCTCTTGTGATATATTTAGAATGCACTGCTGTCCTAAAACATGAACTAAAGGGTTGTTCCAAGAACTGCTGCAACCCAAGTATATACAGATTTGAATCAGCATGTTGTGTGCTGAAGCACTTATGAAAATAACCAGGGTTTGTTTGCTCTTTGGTTGGAGTTTTTACTATCTTAATAAAACCCCCATGCTTTATAAAGAAGTGGTTTTGACACAAGATTATTAAATAAGTGATTAATAATGATTAGTTATATGGCAGATCTCTACACTAGGAACTTATTTGATACATTTGTGATTAGAGGTGCAAAGCCAATTCCAGCCATTCCTTTCTGCTGCCAACCTCCTCTCCCTCCTGTCTCCATCAATTATCTCTCTTTCATCTGAACTGAGTGCCAAGTTTCAATTGCACCCAGACACTATGAAGGCAAAGACATTGTGCCATCTGGGTTTGCTGTCTTGCTCAGAAAGAAACACTTATCTGTGTGCTATGTCAGTGCTGCCCAGATTTTCATTCTAATTACCCAGGCAACCTCATTTACACACTGAACAAGACAGGTGACAGGAGAGATATCTGCATAACTTCACACAAGATGGATAACCTCACTTTGGGTGTTTGAATTATGGAGAATTTGGCTAGACTAACCAGTCTGATCTGTGTAGGATGAAAGAATGGGACTTCTGAGCTGACTCATTCAAGATGCAATAAATAGAAAGTATTCAATAAGCCCTATGTAAAGATCTGCACTGGGAGAAGAGTGATAAAGATATACATGGAACATGACAATGTATTTTTGTAGGAGATTAAAAGTGCAGGTAAATTGGATTGTGATAGAAAAACAAGTCAAAGAAAAACAAAACAAACTTACAGTAGCATTTTTTCTCTACCTTAAAAAAATTATTTCCTTAAGTGTTTTAATACGTTTGAGAGCAGTGTAAAGAGAGATGTTCTACGTACCTCAGAAATAATTCAACAGAGACAGCATCTTTTTTAATTTCTCCATCTTCTTTTATGCATATGTTTCATCTATCACTTGAAAGACCATCTGTTATCAAGAGATTATTTAATTTTCAGGCTGCTCTCTTTCTGGGGGCATCTAGATCCCAGTCTCTAAAAATTCTGTGGTTCTCTTTGCCCCTCTATACTTGAGTTGCCCTCTGGTGAAAAAGCAATGTGAAAAACATGAAGTCTGCGTAAAGAGCTTTCAGGCATCCACAGAAAGAGTTTTGAAAAGGTATAGCAGATTAGACCAGAGTCCCTTATGACAGAACAGAAGGATGCTCACAGATACCTGCTAGTAGTACAAAACACTCACACCTCTCCATAACTAAGTTGAGCTATAAGCTTTTGGGGTTTTTAAAAATGTAACAATGGACAAAATCCATAACTTCTGATGTAAGGTGATTGAAATATTTAGTCATTACAGAAAAGAATATATAGTTCAGGTGTACATGTAGGAGTTAATTTTTAAACTCTCTACCATCCTCATTTCCTTTTTATTCCTGTTTTTCTGTGGCTGTTTTCCCTTTTCATCTATACCCAGGTTTAATATTTTTATCTGATGTTCTCAGCATCAGAAAAATAAAATTTGACCGGTGTTATTGGTATGGGCTTGCACAGACACAATGAGACCTGGTCTTAAAATAATGACCTTGCACTTAACTGAAGAGCTTCAGAATTTAGGAGAAGCTTGAGAATCTGGGGATACAACTGGAAAAAAAATCTATTCAAATTCTGCCTTCAAAAGAAGAAAAGGATTCTTTAAATGAATCATATACTTTTCAGAGGGTTTTGCAAGTATGTCTACTTATTTATTATGATTTAAATATTTTAAAAGTGAAGGCTTAAGAATCACTTTGAATCATAGGATTTTTAATTTCTAGAATATTCATTTTATATTAAATCTATGCATATTTAAGTTAAAAGACACCTTTTGTGTCTATTTTAATATCAAAAGATAGGAAGTGTTTGAAGCCCTTGTTCGCCCTATTTCAGTTCCTGTTGCATCTGAGACATTATTCTCATAAATCACTAAGACTGTGTCTCTTTGTACTTCAGTTCTCCAGTTACAGGAGAAGTCCTACCTTTAAGGAGTGTTTTGAGAAGGACTGGATTAAATATTGTGAGGTTTGAGATCACATGCAAATAGTTACAACTGCGAGAAAGAATTCAAACACTTTTCACTGGAAATAATTGACTATGCTATCAGTATGCAAATGGAGGTTTACCAAAACAAAATAGTACATGCATACGCATATATGTATATATGTTCATGTGTATACACACATATATATTTTGAGAAGGAAAGCAGGTATTTAAACTAGACAGACAAAAAGTCTAGCATTTAGATGTGTTCTAATCTCCCAGATGTCATTGGTTTATTATACATCTCATTTTGATTTAAGTTTTCCAAAACAAAGTATTTAATCCCTGAGCAAAACTGATAAAAGAGATTTTAGGGAGAATGTAAGAAACTTTCCAAGGTTATCAGCTTGTGAGAGCTCCGCCACCTGTATCTTCCCAGCGTTCCTTGGATCTTTCCTACTGTTTGATTTTCCACTCTCTGCTGAGCTGTTTTAGATCCAGCTGTTAGAGTTTGACCAGGTCCTATAATCCAGGCCTTGTCAAGGTTTGAACAGGAGCATGATAATGGAAACAGCATGCTGGCAAGACAGTGTTTTGAAAAGTTCTACAGGAGATTTACAGCTGTGGCTTTGCTGAAAGAGAAGCTGTGCTGGAGTGAGGCACTATGGGGGTAACTTTTTGGTGAGTCTATAAAAGGGATAGCCCTATGCCATTCAGTAAACTCCCTTGTAGATAAAGCATTTAAAAGCAGATCATTGAGAGAGGTTTTGGAAGCATTTGGAATGATTTTAAAATATTTTAGATGAGAAAACAAAGAAATTGAAACATTGTCTACTGCTCTATTCCCAAAAATTTCCTATATGAGCTGGAAATATTTATATAATTAAAGTTCAAAATTGAAATATTTTGATTGAAAATCCATTAAAAAAATTTTAAAAGAAGTGTGAATTTGTTGATGCTGCAGATTCTCAGTACAGTTGAATTTTTGGGTGGGTTGATTCACTAGAAAAGAGTCCTGAAAGTTATTTGTTCTATAAAGGGTAATCCTTCCTATAGCCATGTAGATGGGCAGTTGTTTCTATTTACTATTTTTACAGATCAACTTTCACTAATCATGGTCCTGTTTGCAGCACTTTTTCTCCCATGCAATCTGAATGTAAACAGTGAGCTGTGTCTGTTTGATTGTTGTTTTATTGGTTTGTTTTTTTCTTCTGTGGTGATAAAAGCTAGAAAACCAAATAAAGGTCAAAACAATTGCAAAATAGGTAAAACACCACCTAGGAAAAAACACTTTAAATTAGTTTCAGTTTTAGAGATGGAAGTGGTAACACTGTCTTTTATTAAGATTCCCATTATAAGATGTTGCACTCTGCCACCTATAATTTTGGTGTGTTTTGAATAATTGAGCTGACATTTCAAAAGATGGTTGCCTTTCCTAGGCCAAATTACATTATTTTTATATAAATTGTAATTTAAGTCAGAATGATTTAGATATTTCTGAAAATGAAGTTTGAGAAAATATATTGCTTCATTCATATTAAACAGGAGAAATTTTGCCTTTGAAAGGAATTAAAAGTTATCTGAAGGAAAAGGAAAAGGTCTTTCTATCAGGGATGTGTCTTTTCCCACCCTCAGGAAAGGCTTCGCAGTTTTGTCTGGGCTTTAAGTCTGTCTGGAATTAACAGGTCAGAAGGGAAAACTCAAAAACCCATAAATAGTTGCTTTTATCTGAGCTTGGGCCTGTTTGCATAGCATTTGCCAGTTTGGTCTTTTTTTCACTGTCATAATCTTAGAGAACTTGGGGCTGATAAATCCACTGTTCAAGAGTTCCAGCACTATTTCTTTTCAGAGAATGACCATGGACTAAGTCCAGAGTTTCAGGTAGAGCTCAAATACACTTGCACTCTGACAGATAGGTGCTAACTCATGTATGCTATTGCCATGTATTGGCACAATATCACTATAGATTTCTGAGACCAATAAAACCTTGCAAGCTTTTTTACCCTCCTGCTTTTTTAAGAGGTCAAGATGATTATACATTACATTGTACTTGCATCCTTATCTGGGTTTCTACACATCTAATCTATCATAGCACAGGAAGAGCCAATGGTTCATAAGTATTTTCTTTTACTCCCTTATTTTACCTCTGCTATTTAACAAGACTCTTCTCCTTGTACCAGACTCTTTACCATGTAAGCACATTTATGAGTGGACAGTATGCCTGTCTGCTTTATCTGTCTTCTGTAGGGCCTGCTTTGTCTTATTCTCCAGAAAACTTGTATACGATCATATCTATGTGAATGTCTTAGCAGGAATACTGAGCCTACCAACACAACCACAGGCAGAGAACCTGCCCATCCTGTGTAGTGTGAATAATCTGCCCCCAGCCCTCTCTCATGCTCTTCTCCAAACAGTATAAAGAAAAACACCAGGCAGAAGAGTGAGGGAGGAATAAGATTTCATTAATGAATAAATACAGAAAACAATAGGATTGGGGAGGAGAAGAATTAGGATCGACAGTTGGAAAACAGAAAATTGGACTAATCAAGCATGAGACTGGATGCCTGAGGGGAAAGAAAGCTTCACAAGGTTTGTAGTGAAGAACGAGACTGGAGTCTGGTGTGTGGGCGATTGCATTCAAGAGCCGGTGAAGAGACAAAGTATAGATTGGTCTGACAAGAAAAATAACATGAATCAAGGAAGCAGTGGAGGAAACAGCATCTGGTTTGCTGGAAAAGAATGGCCACTGAGATTATACAGTTTTCTGAAGCAAAGATTAAACCTGCAACATGATGCAGCAGGCTGGAAGTAGGATCCCTTGGAAAAATTAGGGAGAATTGAAGAGATCAACTATTGTGGGAACTGACTGTAAAAGCAATCTAGGCAAAGGAGATGATAGGAAGGGTAAAACAGAAGAGGATTTGTTGTTGTTTTTATTTTAGCAGTTTCAAAAGACTCAAGGAGACAGCAAACCAGCCATGTTGGGACTAAGGCCAAGTAAAGAGAAATTTAGGAGGGGACAAGAGACCAGGAGGATGAAATGGCAGTATGATGGTTGTAGAGGATAAAAAAAGAGACTCATGGCTGAAGTGAAAAGAAACTCCTTCTAGAGTCCAGGATGGACCCTTGATTATTTTTCCAAATTTCTTCTATCAGCAGATTTCTTCTTCTATCTGCTGGTAAAAGCACTTTCTGAGGGTAAGATTTAAATTGATTTTTTGTGCAGGGCTTAAAAACCTGCAATTGCTATGTTTTACTCATTGAGCTTAAGACTCTGTGCTCAGGATACATGGTGAGGCACTGTGATGCCTCTACTTTCAGTTTACAGCTGAAAGGAAGTCACACATACACACACAAAACACCTACATAGATATATACTTACATACTTACATATAAGAAAGAAAACAACACGAAACTTAAAGTAGTCAGAAGTTACAAAATTCCAAGATAAAATTGTTAGGGTAGTATTAATTCAGCCTCCTTATACATAAACATTATGATATAGTCTTGAATAATGTGATCATTTCCACAAGAATCCTCATGCATTTAGTGCATAAGACGCATATTCAAAGAGCAAATCAGGTGTTATTAATAAGAGGTTACTTGTTACCGAAATGAGACATCAAAAAGAAAAGTCAGGATTTCCTTATTCAGATCTTTGAATGTGAGTCTGAGGAATTTCATTTCTTCCCTCCTTCTGATCTGTGTGATGCAAAGTCATGCTAATCAGACTTTTCAGAGGTTATCACTAATTTCATGCCCTCACGTCCTGCATGTCCAGCATGAGACATAGGGACCTATGAGAAACTCTCTACGCTCAGAACTGCAACTAAACTTACTGGAACCTGAACTTGAAAAACAAAGAGCTGGATAGCATCAACTTCTCCAGAAAATTAAATCGATGTCGCAAGCTGGCACCTTGAAGTACCATGGATGCTGTGACCTTTGAACACCTAACTCTTCTCCTCTACTCTGCTCTTGCATTTGCAAATTGGAGTTTACAGTGTATTTGATTAACAGGAGTATTGCAGAAACAAATTCAGAAATGTTTGTGAAGTGATCAAGTACTAATCTCTAGTATCAAACACCATAAGATTATTAATTAAAATTAATATTCTGCCTACATGCAAGGTAGAGATTCTTAGAAATAAACTGGGTCTTTTGTACTACATTTGATTAACCTAAACCACATTTTTAGATGTTTTCTCAAACGAGTAACCATCTTCTATCATTTGCATTGAGCAATAAAGCGTCCTTAAAAACAAGAGTACATAGTCATCTAATTACAGATAATGTCTTAATATAAATATACAGAAAGGCTGAGTTAGAGTTGTATACGTAATCTTTTCTAAACTCTGAGCAATAGATGTTTCAGTCTTAATAAAATTCTAACAGCATTTTATGTGCATTTAGGCATAGAAGGGGTATTTATAAGCTACAAGACTGTGTGCCTTATATATACACAATACCAGTTTTTGTCACTGGTCTTTTTGTCACACTTCCTCACTGCTTCTCTTTCAATCATTTGCCAACAAGTGAGGGGAACTCAGTACTGATTTAGCTGAGTTTTGAAAAATGAACCAAATTCCCTCTTAATCTAAAATACAGTATCTGAACCAGGAGGTCTGAGTACGTGTAAAATGAGGTAAAGGAAGCTTATGAATCCTCAACTGAAATACAGTTTTCTAACATATTCAGTGTGTGGGACTCAGTACAGTACACTTTTGAATTGTTTGTTTTTCCAGTCTCTAGTCTTTAAAGAGGGTACATTATATGTGATGGTAACCACAGAGGCAGCTCTGCTGCCAAGAAAATATATTACTACAGTTCAGAAATGTAGCCTAATTGTTTTCTCTCTGGTCAAGTTACCCAGAAATACTTGCTTTTCTGCAGCTCTGCAGCAACAGTTAGATTAAATGACCTGCCTTCAGGAGAATTAGAGCCATTTTCTGAGGTTCCCCTGCTGAAAAGGGTTCCCTTCCTTCACAAATTATGCATCCTCCCTGAGCATGGTATTTTTACAAATAGAGATTTCTATCGAGAACAATCATTTTATGGTGAAAACAGTTCTTGCCTTGTGGATGTATTACATACCATATCGCGTGGGATAGCTGTAGGACATGAAATGATTTGCAAGTCAGTAAGGCAATAAAGCTACAATGGGTAAAAAGCAAAATTAACTCCAGTGTGTAGGACTAGCATCTTCTTGGCCCTGACTCAGATGTACCGGAAAAGGAATGAACGGACAAAGACTGGTCAGTGTTCCTGGACTAATAATCTGCTTCCTTCCTTATCATGATGCAATGAATCCAAAGCCATGAAGGGGTGAGAATTAGAACTGCTCCATATTCCCCCTTCACAGTTGACCCTGTGTGTTTTCTTTTAGGGCTTGGTGCTGGAGTCTCACCCAGCCCAGGACTGTGCTTCCATTACACAATCCAGAGCCTTAAAAAAGTGTGAAGACACTTTCTCAGCACTCTCAGAGCTAAATGAAGCAAATTAGCTTATCAGTCTCTAGTGGAAAGCTGGAGACTTTCTTTACTTATCTCTAAATAACCTCCTATTAAACTAAATTTGATAGGGAGGAAAATTCTGTCATCTGAGAAAAATTTTATAAAGCCTGTGAATCAACTACAATTTTCTATAATTGGTCTAATGAGCTGTTCTTCAGTCAGTAGTGTAATTTTCAAGGCCCTGCTTTGCTGATTCTATACATGGAAACCTATCTATTGATTAGCTCTGCTAAACTAATTGAAAAACCTAACAAAATAGACTGAAGTTAAAGAATTCTGTGTGGTAGAGATAATAGAAATAATTTAAATATCTTGTATTGATTTAAATGAAGTGCAATTAAATCTGTCTGGTAATTAGTAATTTCTTGTTTCTACCAGGATAAATACATTGTACCTCAAGATAATTACTCACACAGCAGAGTACAAAGCAAAATTGGCTAACAATCTACTGTTGGCCTTTCCTAAAGGGTGAAATGAAGCATAACCTAAAAAGAATTTGAGGTTACAAGGAGATTCTTTTGAGAAAAGTATGCAACTTGTCTTGTGAGTTGCACAAGAAAATCTTCATGTGTCTTAGTCACACAGGTATATCCACATGAAACCAAGAGGAGTGAGACCTCCAAAATAGTTCACAGGAAAGGGATAACACCAGCTCTGCAAGACTCTGGTCGCTCTGTTGCTGGGTGATACAGAGCTGTCCCTCCTGCTTCTTTCAGACCTCCCCCAGCCACCTTCACCCGTTTCTCTTACATTGTGTGGTGTAGGCATGAGGGAAGCACCTTGGCTGTCTTCGAGTTATGCACAGAATTGGTAGCTACTACTCGGTGTCTAAAGGATATGAATGAACTGCCAGAAGAGAACTACAATATGATGAAGTCATACTGAACTTGCCTTATAAACTGTGCACTTCATGGCTCATTTTCAAGCCTTGTAACTCCTCTTCATTGAGTAATTTTTTTAATTTTCCTTGCAAGGAAACTTGTGAAAATTCCTGAACCATCTAAAATAGTAATCTATTTTCTAGGAAAAGAAAGAGTAATTTACAACAGGCCTTTTTGTGAGTGTTGAGGCAGATACAACTTTTCCAGCAGCGTTTGTAATTTGGCTATGATGATTTTCAATCTACTGTATAAAAATAACACAGACTGCCCTTGATTTTCTTAATTATATATGTGTAGACTAAATCAGTCAAAAATCAAGTTTCTAGAACTACTGCAACCCAGAGATTTTGCCATTATATTCAATGCAAAACCAAACAAAAGCCTGGATTCACTAGGATTATGGGACAATATGCAGTTGGTTTGTGCTATTGACAAACAGCCATTGGAAGATTTTGAACAGTATTTTGTTATGACCTTGTCACCACTCTGAAAGTTGGAGTTTTTCTGTTTTGTTTTTTTTTTGGTTTGGTTAGGTTTTGAGATGTAGCCATAAATATTTTTGCCAGGAAGTTGATTTCAGCCTTTTAGTTTTCTCCATTTGGAACATAAGGACTTTGGAATGGCAGTAGCTTCTGTTAATAATCAATTTGTTCCTGCTGGTAAATTTATTTACAGCAATTAAGCTTTCTAAAAATTTAAAAATCTCCACGGTATGATTCTTGAAGTACTAGGTCAGCTGAGGCCCTTTAATCAGGAAAGAGTTGCTAATGGAGTACTATTGAGAAGAACCCAACATGGAATTTGCCTTTTTATTTGGTCTGACAGTCCTAGTCCTAATTTGTTTTCAGTGCTTTAGACTTAAGAAAAATGATAGGCAAATGTTTTGAAGGTTGAGTACAGAAGAAAAGGTAGAAACAGTGTGGAAGTGTGTTGCAACTTCAGAATTATGTTAACTCTATAAAATGTAAGAGCTATCCCAAAGTGTAAGTAATTTGTGTAAAACTAGTTCTGAATTTTAACCCTGACAATGTTTTCCCTGACAATATCTTTATCTAATCGTTTAAGATTTTAAAACAAAGCACAGTACAACACGAGCCCTAAAACACATGAAGTCACCAGTGAATAACACAGGAATAGCTGAATGTTAAAAAAGAGAATTCTCTTATAATTAGTATTTCTGATAGTTGTCATTTTTTCATTAGCAGTTTACATTGGGCAGTATTGTCCAACCACATCCTTTTCATTCTTTCTGTTGAAGAAAGTGTTCACATTTACCCTTATCCTAAATTCAAAATCGTGGTTGTCCACTGTGCACACAGGGCCTAGATTCTATTGCCTTGCACAGTGTTATTGTTTATATATTTTATATAATTTCGAGGTGTGTGTGAAAAGTGGAATTCTTGTATATCTAACATATGTATAAAAAGGAATAAATTAAGTGCATACATATGAATGTATGCATGAATATTGTTTATTCTTATTAATAATCCAAAGATCATAGTTATCTTTGTGTAAAATCAGATTTCTTTGCACTATTATAAAGAATTATTTTAATTTACATTCTTTTATTTAGGAAATCTATTAAAGTCATTATCACTGCAGTTAGAAATTAAAACACTTCATATACAATGAAAATGACTTTATTTTGTGGTGTCTATTTCAGTTCTTCTAATAACTTATTTAGTTACTACTTTTGCATGAAAAAAGACCATAATTGTCCCAAATACAGGGTGTTATTCTGCACACTTTATAAGCCAAACCAACAGATGTTAGTCTATAACAGGCTTTATTGCTCTTAAAGACAGGTATATACGCACATTTGTGCTGGTGATGTACTTAACAGCAAATAAAGTGTATAAAACATTAGAAAACAGTCCAAATATCCAGTCTTCTCTACAAATCCGGCAATTATTAAAACAAAACAAATAACCAAAAAACCCCAGCAACCAACTTCCTGAAACAATAAAATAAAATAATAATTTAAAAGAAGAAAATAAACTTGTTGAACACATTAAGAGGGACTGTTTTTAGTGTAACTTTCCTTTCAGGGTTCAGATGTTAATAAAACTTCACAGTCTTTTACCAGTGACTGATGATTTAAATCTTATGCATGTGTTTTAATAGTGGCAATGTAATACATTTCTTTGCACCAAGTAGTGCAAGTCCTTACTGGCATTTCTTCAAGATGTAAGTGTTAATTCCCCTGTATGGTATAGTATAGCTATTTAAGCAGAATTCTTTAAAGATTTTTCAAGAATTCTTCAACTTTGTTTCTCCTTTGTATGAAACAGAAGCCACTCTAGGACACTCTATAAGCTGGCATTTAGATAGTAATGCTTTTGCATTTACTACAGCCAAATATAGTATTCTGTTCTTTATTTAATAGCTGTAAACATCAGAAGAGGTTAATTTCACCATTAACTTCACTTCAAAATTTCCTTTTGAATGTGATCCAATTGTTCCATGTGCTCATGTGCTTTTCCTTGTTTTGTTTTCTTTTCTTCTTCTCCCTCTGGATAAAACATCCTATTTCTGTCTTTCTTTTTAATCCTTGCTATAGAGAGGTGCTTTCCCATCATTACATAGGAGACAATGCATCCATAACAATAGCAGGGAGACAGGTGTTCTGTCTCACAAGGAATGACCTGGAGGCATGAAATGCTAATTCAAAGATCATGGAAATTCAGGTCAATGAGAAAGAGCATGAGACCAGTCCTACCCTGTAACTGTGATGGCTGCCACCGGAGAGAGGACTGTCATTTGTGGAAGGTTCACACCAAACATTCTGAGCTGAGCATAGGAGAGTGCTTTAGGCGGCAGATGGAACGGATGGAGTAGTTGGAGCAGATGAATAAGAATACCACTAGCAGCAGTGTATGGTATTTCCTTGCCATAGATTTGGTCCTTCGCCTTTCACTAAATGAGAAGGTGTGGCTGCTTTCTGCCCTTGCAAACCTTTATCTGTGACATTTGTTCTTCAAGGCTCTTCCTATTGAGTCTGAGCCAGCACGGAAACCTCTGTGAAGGACACACACTATTACTCTGGGTTGAACTTTGTTTAATGACTTGAATAGTTCAGGAAAGAAACAGAAGACCAGTTTCTTTCAAACTCCCTCCCTGGAGGAGCTGAAACTCAGCTTTCCACATTCCTCTAATCTCTATTAAACTGTATAACTTTCCAGTAGGAGTGCCTGGAAATCTTTCTACAGGCCATCAGAGAACCAGACCAGAGGGATGTTGGTACTGGAATGGTGTTTTCTGAATAACTGAAATGTGTAACAGTTGTGAGGTTCGATCTTCAGAAATCCTTTCTAGTAGTAAAAAAATGACATAGCAAGTCCTTCAAGTTGCATATGTTACAACTATAAACAAACTTCCTAATTTTATTCTTAGATTATTAATTCCTCTTGACCTTAAAACAAATCAATCAATTCCCCTTAATCCCTATAAATGCTTCCCCTTTTAAATTGTTACTTTAATATTTCAAGTCTTCATTTGACAAAGGAATAGGAATTAGCTCTACAGACAGAATAAATTAGTCATATTGATCCTGCCAAAGGTGATAAATTATTAATAATCAGCCCCTCCCTGCACAGCCAGCTGTAAACTCACAAAAAGCCTTCATGAGATCTCTGATGCAATCATCTGGGCAATGTATAAAAACTTTTTATTCTTCCCCATATCTGTTTCATGGTTTAATCTTCTTCACTGATTTATGTTACTTGGGATATACATGGAGGAACATATAAAAATAGATTTTGCCAGTTTTACTTTCATGTTTTTGAAGGAAACTAGCATTTTTAAATGCACTAAAGTTCCAGTGAAGGGAAACAGATAAAAAAGAAGAGAGGGAGTCAATATTCTTTAATGACGTTTCAGCTGTCTGAGTTCCTAGAGCTTTGTTTGCAGACAGCCATGTCAGCACTCCATGTGAAATAAACTTTATTGGCCTGAAGTGCCAATAGTGAATGACAGCATTACAACTGCTGATATGCATACTCTGATGCCAGAGACTGCTTAGACAGAAGGAACACTGTTGTTATAAACTACTCCTTAGAGTAGAGAAAAAAAAAGGTAAACACTTCTGCTCCATTCTCAGACAAGTGGCTGTACTGAGATTTATGTCTGTTAGATTTCTATTTTGAATGATCTGTGCTTTCTCTATAAAGATACTGGAGCACTAGTTAGAGATGGTCTTTCAGCACTGTGTGCTTTTTTTCTCCCACATGAGTGCAGTCTCTGTGCATTCCCTCCCCTATCATCAGCACTGTACTTTGGGGAGATCACAATAAAGATGAAAGAGGTTATTCCTATAATGAGAGTCATATTCTATTATCTTAATTCAAAGTGAGTTGTCTTTTTCGTCTGGAAATGTCTCATCATTTTAAAAAAGCCTACTCCAAAAGGGCAAAACTTTGATATCTTTGTACTCGGCAACAATATATATAGTCAAAGAACACAAGATGAAAGTACCACTGTAAAGCATGTTGGTAGATTCATTATCATATGGTATAAAACCATTAAAGAGTAGAATAGCCCTAGTGACTCCAACACCTATTCATATAATAAGGTGCTGTTACGAGATAAAAAGTCATCTGAACAAGTTCTAGACTTTAACCTGTAATTTATGCATACTGTGTATTCATAAACATCTCATGAGACCTTCTAACTCATGCATCTGAAGTAAAATTTTGCAACTTTTTATTTCATGCTTTTGTAAGCCATGTTTCCTTTTATATGTCCCAAAACCTCTTGACAATTGTATTTTACCCATTTAGGAAATTGCATTTATATGGAAAAAGTATAGGTTTATGTGTTAACAGCTAGAGCAAGATGGGAGTACATTGTGATTTAGTTACTTAATAGAAGAGAATTGAATATTTCTGTTGGAAGGGACAATGACCATCTAGTCCAAATGCCATTACCTTTTTGTCCACCAGGAATTTAGCAGGGCATTTGTAAACATTTACTTTATCTTGTAATGTATTTCTTCTCTCTCCCACAAAATGGCCCTACCTGTTAAAAAATGCATAGAATTCTATCAGGGAATAGCCCCTGACTAGCCCTGCCAAGCTGTCAATGTTCTATTGCTCAAATATGTTTCCTCCCACAGTTCAGTCTTGAAACTAAGGTCTCATCCTGACTGGTGGATCACTCTCTTTTCAGGGGCTTCCATGTCATAGAGGACCATGAATATTTAAGTTTTTTAATTAGCGCTGTGGCCAATCCTGTACCTTCTCAGTTCAAGATGAAGTTAAACTGATATCATAGCAAACAGGAAAACTTGACATTCAAATTTTCAGCATGATGCCAGTTCATACAGATATAATGGAAGAGTCACCAAAATCAAGCATAATTAGTCAGTCGGGAATAGACAGATTACCCTGAATATGACATTGTTATGAGCCAATACACTTCTCTGCTAACCACAAAGTATTTCTAAGTGAAGTGTTAAACAGAGATATATCTTCACTATGTATAAATCATCATTCTTCCACTGAAATTAGGATAAGACCCTTTCTGTTTATTAATAATGTCATAACAGTTTTACTTCCCACCCCGCCCCCCGCCCCCCAGCCCTCTGCCCTGGAAATATAAAAACAGACAAAAAAAAAAATCTCTGAGATTACCTTTAGAGCTCCCCAAAATTCTGATGCTTTGCTCTGGACTTCTGCTTTGTTTATTTTTTCTTGTGCTATTTACACACACAAACTTATGCAAAGGTTTTAAAATGCCATGAAATTGATAGTTTCTGAACTCAGACATGGAAATGTCAACACAGTTTGGGTTTAGCTCAAATGTAAAAGATCTTTGAAGTTTATATGTGCTCAGATTTTGTTCCTAACTTTTGACCAAGACCCAGATTACAATGATAAAAATAGATTGGCAACACCATGCAAACCTAAGATATCTTCCCCCAAATTAAGAAAATTTTCTGCCTTTGGTGATTAGTATTTTTGGGCCATTGCCACTCTGTATGGTTAAACTGGTATAGTCTTGCCAACAGGATATTTTAAACAGTACAACAAATATCTACATAATTTTAAAAGTACATCTGCTTTTTGAGTCACATAATCTACACCTATTTTTGTGGTAGCTGAAGTATGAAACTCAAGGCTTAGTTTCTCTTTCTGAAGTGCCATCTGGGAACTTAAGGGAAGAGCCAGAGTTGTGAAACAACAAATTGTATCCAACCACACATGGTTAATATAAAAACACAATGTTCTTCTTTTATCTAATTCTGGCATTAACAAAATAAACTGGTAAATTATTTTTCTAATTAAAAACATTCCATTAAACAGCCTTAGGTCTACAAGAAGGAAGTAAAGAAGCTACAGGTGATATGAATACTCTACTGATGACTTTTTTAAATTATACTGATTATAGTTCTACTGTGACAATGTATATAGGGCTTAGTCAAAATTATAAGCCGTTTTGTGAGAATCAGCTGACAAAAATATTATCAATGAGTTCCAAGCCCCATAACCTTACAGTTCTTCCAAATTCATAATTTTAATCAATTTAGTTGCTTGCTTCTGTGTATGAGTGGCATAGAAAACCTGCCTACTACCACTCGGACAAATTTATGTTTCATTGGTGAAAATTAGCTGTATGATTACCTTGAAGTCTATATAGGTCTTTCCAATGTACGTAGCAGAACTTAAGTGAACTCTACTCATTTTACCTCCACATCCTGTGGGTGCCCCACACACCATATGCTGTGAGCTCTAAAGAACCTGAAGTGCAATAAAAAAATTAGTTGCAAATCTTCAGAAAAATTGATTGAGTTACTACGTTTCATTTTCAAGCTGAACTGTGGCAAAAAGTAATACAGGGCACACTTTTAAAAAGGACAATTCAATTACAACTACACAAAAGTGCCAAAGGGAGATTGTCAAGGTAAGTCTATGTCTTGACCTACTTTTCTCTTTATACTTCCAGGAAGAATTCTTTGGCCCTGTTATAAAATAAATTTAGAGCAATGGAAACTGAGCTCCTAAGGTGACTTACTGGCTTAGCCAGAGATGTCAGACAGTTCTGTACATTCCCTGCAGACCAGTTAAGGTGTGACAGAGAACTGAGATACTTGGAAGTGAGAGGTGCAGCTCCATCTTCGTGTGGTTTCTGCCCTTAGGCTTTTTCACCAAAGCATCTGAAATAAGGAACGAAATTATTGCTAGATTTTTCCATATTGACAATTACCAAACTGCAATTGGACTGAACGTCTGTATTCCTGTTCTACGCCCCACTTACCAATAAAATAAGAAAACTTTTACACATTAATGTCTTCCGTTAGCTGTCTTTTTTAACCGTCTGTGTAATTTTTTTTTTTTTCTTAGGGGAAAAGAGCCAGATGTTAAGTTGCTGAGAATCAGCTCATTTTTTTCTGGTGGGATCCAATTCTCTCAGTTAGTTCCAGTTCCAGATCATGCAAGTGAATAGATATAAAATAAGGATGAAAATCCACTGAAAGAGAGCCCATGCTTATCCCTCATTATAGGTCTTATTCACTTTCAGAGTATAGATTTATACAGGTATTGTATAATCCATCAGTAAAATACCGAGGTGCAGCATACTGGCAAGAGAGGTGTCCTGGGCAGGGGGCTGGGCTTGGAGAATGAAGTACTATTTCTCTGTCCATTCCTAAATACAAAGCACTTGCTAATGCTCACCCTTGTTCACAGACCCTGTCTGTACAGCACACAACAGCAACAGTTTGCAGCAAAATGCTTAGGCATGCCGAAGTTAAACATATAGTAAAGCTTTTGCAGTGTAAAGATACAGTCATTTCCCAGTGTTGCCTTAAGGAAAAGGAAAAAAAACTTTCCAAGACAACTTTATGGAGGTAAAGCAGAGAAGAGTTCTTTTACTTATAGGGGTTTGGGGTACAGAATATAAAGGAGTATAAAAGAGTATATAAAATATAAAAAGTATAAAAGAGTACAACACGTGTTGATAAGTAACAGA
>WBMV01006539.1:828694-1012299 GCA_013396655.1 Campylorhamphus procurvoides | reverse complement strand
GAGAGAAAAATGTCAATAAAGTGTAGGAGAGCTGGAGAAAGCAGGAAAAAGCCTCGTCTACGTGGCAGCATGCTAATTTTGTAACCCTACTCAATTATCATATCTAAAGGTTGTATCCAATCTAAGATATGTCCATGCCCAGAACTTCCCTTGGTTCCACCTCATGGCACGCCTCTCCTAGAATTGAGTTGGAGGTCTTAAAAACCCTTTGCCTTATTGGAGCTTCTCCAAGGTTGCTGGGCTTTGCTTTCTTGTTTTGACTAACATGGTATCTAGTTGCCTTAGCTCTGGTACGTGTTTTCTTTGCGCAGTGTTCCAGCTATTATCTGACCCTTAAGACAGCTAACACAGGGTCAGAGGTTGTTAGCTACGCTATATGTGAAAAGTATACCTAGAAGTATAAAAATCTACAAATTCATGAAAACCCTAAGGCAACACCAGTTTACTGCACAGATCACTTCATGAGATATATATCTTCTCCCCCACATCCTGCCTTCTCGTATCTGTCATGTTCCTCCTCCTTTGTCTCAGGCATAATCAGATACCAAACAAATAGCCTCATCTTTATTCACAGAAAGGGAAAAAACCAAAAAAGAATGAAGGTGTGTGTCATTCACATATCAACTCTTTTCTCCGGAAACACCAGCTCTCTGATGCTACGTGCTATAGCAAGGTGCATTTAGCAGGTGAAATTGAGGTGTTAACTAACAACTATTTCCTGTCCTTTAAGATAAAGAAGGCCATACAGGTTCCATCCGGTCCAGTATTTTTTTCAGAAAAAAAGGACAAAATATATTGCGACATGATTACAAGAATAGATGCTTAAGACACCTTTTATTCCACCAGTTACTAAGTGGGGACTTTCTAAGTCAGATGTAGTTCTGTAGTTAATACATTTATTAATCTTTGGCATTTTCCTCTTTTGAGGAGCAAAATATTGAGAATCATTCATGCTAGTGTTTTTATTTGGTTGATATATTTGTGAAATGAGATTCAAAGATTAGGAGCATGATATACACTTCAAAGCATAATCATACAGAAAAAAAAGACAACAAGAGTTATGCATTTTTGTTGCTGCTCTCGCAAGGCTCACAGTTATTACTAACATGAATTATAATAAAGACATTTTAAAACCTGCAGAAAGTATCTCGACTGCATGCTGTAGCAGGCATAACAAACCTGCCCAATTTTGGCTTCATGTTTCTGTGGGAGAGGTGTTAATGACCTATTGGAATTGAAGCTGATTACAGGTCTCATTAAACAAATGGGTGGAGTAAGCATTAAAATACCCTGAGTAGTAAAAACAGCTGTGTATGCAGGAGCCAAAACCCACTGCCACCTGACAAGACCACGTTGTCTAATGAAAAGCATGAAACTGAAAAATGGGTGTTCCCATTGTGTAAGTGATAGCGTAGGCAGCCACAGGGAGCCCTTGCAGAGGAGTACACATGGGAGAGTTGTCTCTTGAAACAGAACAGAGAAGTCCAGGGTTGTTCAAATGCAAAGTAGTGCCAATACTAATACTACACATTCAGATATATATGTTCCCTCAAAAATTCATCAAGGAAAAATCTAGTACTTCTTTTTCTCATTCAAAGGAAATAACTTTTGATTATCTTGGATTTCAAATTTGAGTCAATGAAATAGCAAACGATATCTGTAGTGCAGCTTCTTCTGCCCCTTTTGTTTCTTTGTTTGTTTGGTTTGGTTTGTCTGTTTACAGCTCTGCAGAATCCTTAAGATATATAGTATTTACTTCTCCTCCTACATTTAGTCTTCTAAAAATATGTCAGTTACTTCATACATAAAATGAAAACAATAGAAAATTTGTTAGAATTTTGGAAAGAATCAGAATAACTATTGATGAAAAGACCTTTATGAGCATACGGTATTAATTATTGCCATTCCACCTGCCTACTTTTATAATGAGCACTGTCTGACAGAAAAAAAAAAAATAAAAGCCTTCCAAAATTAATCAAACAATTTAAGAAATAATTAAACAGTAAGAACAAAATCCTTAAGGCTAGTTGCACCAGATGACCAAGAATCATAAATCTTAATTAAAAAAAAAAACATTTGGAACATATACATTTATGGCAGAAATGGAAATCAGAATAGTCATTTCAGTGCAAATGTAGTAACAGAAAATACCGGAATTCTACATTTCATGTGTTCCCAGATTTGGCAGATGAAGTTGATAATGTTTTGGAATACAGCAGCATGGAATTTATTCAGCTGCTCCCTCCATGTGGTTTCTGAATACCACTGTATTGTCCAGGGTATACTAGTACATATTTACTAGAACTGGTTTATCAGTAAGTGAATGTACATGCAAGTACATGTGTATGTACTTGTAACACAAAAAAATGCATTTAAAACTATACCCAGTTCTTTTATAATGTTAAATCTTCAGAGCACTGTGATATCAGAAATGAATTTGTTCTAACAATAGTTCTGTGATGTATATAGGAGCTTTTACCAGTATTCTTGTTTTACAGAGGGGGGAAACTGGAACAAGGTGGCTTGCTAAAGTGAGTGTGGATTGGTAGCACAGCCAGCACAGTGGTCTCTCTATATGTTTCCAGTGAACTCACCAGTACTGCTCCTGCAAGCTGAATTCTTCTATGGCATGTGCTGTGCCCTGTGACACTTTGACATTAAAGGCTACCAGAATGACATCTGGTTCACAGCTTTGTTTCATCTGAGCACTTCACACCCTGACAGGGTAAAGCCAAGAAAGGTGACCACAGGGGCAGGTAGGAAGTCTCTGCCCCCCATGCAACAGGTTTAGCCACTACTGTACAGATCCTGTAATGTGACTACAGAACACACTTAGAAGTTTTTGCTGCTGACACCAT
Source organism: Campylorhamphus procurvoides (assembly GCA_013396655.1). Taxonomy (NCBI): domain Eukaryota; kingdom Metazoa; phylum Chordata; class Aves; order Passeriformes; family Dendrocolaptidae; genus Campylorhamphus; species Campylorhamphus procurvoides. Next base: position 1,009,441 of record WBMV01006539.1, on the reverse strand, counting down.
CCTAATGACTAAGCTTGCCTTTATAGAGACTGTGCTCAGGCTTGTTACGCTTTAGACAGAGACTCAGAAAGAATGCAGGAAGGATTCTTCCTCAATGCCTCCTGAAAAGGTTTTAGAAGATAAATAGCTGAAACTTCTTCAAGAGACCATATTTTACATTAGTCATAGTGTTTGTAGAGGCCAGGCTGTGTTGTCTGCACCATTTTCCCGGCATCAGGATACCAAAAGCAGAAGTTTGTTTCACTGTTTTAAGTAACATGTTGAGCATCCTCCCAGGGACTAGTTTTCCAATCCAAAAATAAGACTGTACTTCCACAAGTGTTGCCAAAACAGTTGTTCCTGGTGATTCTGTGAGGACTGGCAGCAAGGAAGCACGGTTTCCTACAAAACTCTGACTTATTGACCCCCAACTTTGACAGTTGGGACAGACGCCTCAGTGACATGATGATTTTTCTGTTTTTAATCCTGGTTGAACCTCAGCCTTTCCCTCAAGCATGGCTGTTTATGAGAAGTTCTAATACTTTTAGTCTCCTCTACCCATTTATCTTTGTAGTTGTAAGAAACTAATTGCCCTTCAGACCTTTACCCTCTAAACTGTATGTATCACTAACTTTATCTTCCTCCTAGGTGGAGGGAGACACACATTGAGCATGATTACATAGGCTATGTAAGACTATTTCTTTAGCGGAAGAAGAAAAAGCACTGACAAATACCTTATTGTTTTCTCTAGTCTTACTAGAGAAGAGTCCAATACTTGCTAAACCTTCTGAAGAAACTTTTGGTCTGTTGTTCTAAGAAAGGAAAAGTAAGGTGGAAGGGTCATGTTGGTGAGAAGGGCTGTGTACTTCCCTTTGGAGAAGTGCCACTGAATGGTCAATGCATACTTTTATGAAGGCAGAAAGTTCAGCTCATACACAGCCAGATTTGATTATCCAGTTTAAAGCAAACACATGCCAAAGCAGTGAATCAAATCCAACAAGTCAAAATAAATTAGAGTACATGTTGTCTATTGGTGACAAACAATTGCATACATGAATGAGTTTTTTTCCTGTGATAATCTCTTATGGGAACTTCTTTCATTGAGTTCATGCACGTCAGACCTGTGAGAACTCTTCTAAAATGCAGTGACCTGCTATGCAAACACCAGACTTTGAAGACATCCTTTGTTTACCAGTTGCTGTTTCATGTGGTGTTTTAAGATGTATTAGACTTTTGTGTAGATAGGAACCATTTAAAAATCTTTTCCTGTTTCTCAATGTATTGACTCAGTAATGGTCCTGCAGAGATACTTGGGAGAGTGTAAACATGCAGACTGTCACACCTGGGAGATGTATTTGTCAGAGCAGAATCCTGTTTAGAAGCTTAATGGATGTATGAAGAACCAGCAATGCAGTGGCTCTGCCTTTCTAATAATGAACCAAATGTCACCTCTTTTGGCCATTATTTAGACATTAAAAACCACTTGACTGTATTGGACATGATGACTTTCTAAAACTGACATAGGACAAAATTAAAGGCATGAGTGCAGACATGCTAAAAATTATCTATTATACTGTAGTTAGTATGCTTGCTAATATCATGTGCTTTTCATACACTGCTAGGGACTGAAGATGCAGGGTGCTGTGATACAGCTTGATGAGAGCTGTGTTTGTAGTAGTGAATATCCAGCCACATCTACATCATCTCTGACTAACAGTTATTCAGGGTCTCTGACAGTAAAAAAGACCTTCAAATAATTTGACATAACTCTAAGAAAAAAACAGACAAACAAGGTCAGGGAAGATTTAACTCAATTTTTTCCAGAAGGAAATAGAAGTAACACTCTCTAAGATGCTTAAATTATGTCAGGTTTTTTTTTTTCCCTCAAGATCCTCTCTATTTTTTTACTTTTACTGTGTCATTACTAAGGGGTCATTACTAATGTATTTATTGGAGGTTGAGGAAAATTTTTGTTTAGTTCCTTTTTTGACTTTTAAGAGTGACTAGAAAGACTTCTTTAAGTTCTTCTTCAGATCACTGAATACTATCAGAGCAACAGATCTTTGTAGATCTATTTTAAAATAGGATCTGAAGTAGCTTTCCTGTTGTATTTCATTCCTGACTGCTCTATTTGTTTTATTAGTCTCGTTAAGTATTCAGGGTCATAGGCCCATTCCCTAGTTAAACTTAGTGGACCAAATTCTGACTTCTAAAAATACATGTTGCTTGAGATGCTCAAAGCTGTTTTGAACTATTTTGCTACATGATTTCATTTTAATGAAATTTGTAGAGCTACATTCCTCAGCTGGCTTTGTAAGTCTTGGTTATTGTCTGCAATAGGATTCCTGCATGTGTTTGTGATAGCAAAACTTTAGCACTATAAACTGAAGTTTAATAAAGGGTTGTCTTTTTCATATATCTTAGTTGAGAACTAAGCAAGGTCAATGTATAAAATAATTTCTGTTTCAACCTTTTTGAAAAAAAAATTCATTTTTTCTTTTAAAGAAAGTCTAATTTATTGTTAAAAAGAAAAACATTGCACAATAACAATAGTATATTTTAAAATTTTCACAATCAAAATAAAATGTTAAACATTACTAAAATGAAATTTTTTCAAAGACTCAAAGTAATAGTTTGATAAGAAATTTTGAAATGGAGAAGTCTAACACAAAACAAAATTTCCAGTCTTCACAACTCTCATAAAAATCTTTTGATTACTAGGTACCCAATGCTTTCAACTCTCAACGATGTGGCCTCTGAAATAAGTTATTTGTAATTTCTTGACTCTTTATAAGCAGCCTTTTTATGTAAAATAAGATCTACATTCCAAACATTTAAAAGTGTAAACTTTCAGATGGCAGTCTGCTGTTTATAAACATGACCAGGCAGTCAGCAAGGTAAATGACATGGGAAAGAGCAGGACAAATGCTACTTGTTCAGTCCCCTGGCTGCTTTATTTCAAGTTTTTCTTTCCAGATACTTAGAAATTTCCTTCAGAAATCACAAGTCCAAAAAGTGTGGGGCACAGCCAAGTCACCAACAGAGCGCCACTGAGGCCTTGCACAAGCTGAAAGGGAGAGGTGTTCTCAGGACACTGAGGGATGCCTCCCTACAGCCTGCTGGCAGAGTGGTCCTCATGTGTAGGCAATAAAGGCATGGCTGGGGTTCACATCACACAGCCCAGAGGGGACAGCTTCTCACAGGGCTTCTTTGTAGCAGATCAGGACAAGTGGAATAGAACTTTTGATCCTCATACTAGCTAGAAAATTGTCCTGGTCATACCTGTGGTCCTGAATCCAGCAATATAAAAGGAACATCTTTGAAAAGTATTTTTTGAACTACCGATTATGAAGACATAGATAAGGTAGTATTAAGTTGTTATTACTATCCTTGTGTGTACACAATACCTCTGTTTTCAAACGCCACTGAAGTTACTTCACTAAGGCAAAACATCAGTCTCACGCTATTCATATAGGATGGGAATTTAAAGCCCCTTTGGCAAGGGAATAAATGGGAACTGATCTCCTACATACTAGCCTCTGTTCTACTAAATTGAGGACAGTTTGCCAGCAGCAGCCCTGAATCTTTGCCACAGTTTAGTCTGGCAAGTTCGTCCCATGAATACCCCTAACATGAAGTTTTGCAGGTAGGACTGGCAAAGAAATGCTTGCATTTGTATCATTAAATAGCTCAACTCTTGACAAATCACAGACACAGAATTAGCAATTAGTGTCAGTTTTGCAACAAGTTAATAGTACATTTATATTCTAATAAATTTAATAATAATCATCACATAAGAGTTATAATAATATATAATAAATATTCTCTACTTTAGAAGAATATTCTGAAGATTAATAAGTCACTTTCCCCTCATTATTAATAGGAGCCTCTTTATCTGTATATAAATAATAAATGCTGTCCTAAGGAACATGATGGGAATTGAAAAGTTTTACACCAAATAAAAAACAAGCTCCTGTTATGTTTCTCATTGGTTTAATTTATTTATGGTGAAGTTAAATTGAGGCTTTTTTAGCTCCTTAACAGAATCCACATCAGTTTAAAGGAGATGAGAAATATTTAAGCAATTAGAAAACCTTCTATCAGTTTCTTTTGAATTTGGCTCTTTTATGTCATCTGTAAGACATTATCTATTTTTTTCTTTATGTCTAATATTTTTATTCCTGTCTCCTACTTTTCACTTTTCTCTTCTCTGATGATTTTTTTTTTCATGCAATTTAGCCAGGCAGTCTCACCAGAGGAATCAACTGGTTAAGTTGGTTATATGCACTGTTGGATACAAATCATCACAAATAAGGAGTGGGCAGACATCTCAGTGGGGTGTGAGGAAAGTTGTGTGTTCCTCCATTCAAATTCTGTCTTGACTTATGTGATGAAGTTCTCTATTTTTACCAAATTGAATAAAAAGAGGGAAAAAAAAGCACAAACCAAAAAGATCAAATCAGAGCAGGATCTTTGAGTTATTTTGTGTCATTTCCAGAGAAAAGGCAAACATACTCTCAGTCTACAACATGCTGGACTGTAGACTGTCTACAAACAGATATGCACATCCTGGCTGATGCAAGTCCTAGTACAATTAGTGAAAGGGAAAGCTTTTCAAACTAGCACAAGGGTCTGATGCATCTTTTCTAACTTCATAGTTGGATTCATAAGCTCTATGCACACCTGGGAGCATCACTGCAGCTGCAAAACTCTGTTAGCTCTGCCATTATGATTTGACAAAAGCTTTGAAATTAGCCATTAGAAAAGAAGCTTTTTAGCTTGTCAGCAAGGAAAGAATTACAAACCATTAAGAACTGTAGAATAAGCACATTTCCCCCCTCTTTTTTCTTTTGCTAGAACAGCAGTAGAGGCATTTCAATCACCATAACTAAGCTCTGAAGTTAATTCTCTGAGTAAAGTTTCCCATAACTTTCATTTTAGTCTGCTTGCAGACTCAGGAAGACATCAGTGGTCTGAACTAAATTTGTTTTATTCAGTTAGCATTTTAGTTTTTTTAAAAAAACAATAATTTAACTAATATTTATATTCATTGGTATTTTTTTTAAATCCTCAATTATATTATTAAATATATGAAATATCTGCAAAAGGAGTAACAGCTGATGAAACATTTTTTCTGTGGAATAGAATTCAAAATTCATATGCTTTTGTTATCAAGAGTAGAAGAAAAGATGTAAATGTGTGAAAGTGGGTAAGTGGAACATTTTCTATTCTAGTTTGGGGCATAGAGTATTTCTTTGTTATACATAGTCCTGCCAGGAACATTGAACGGGTTGCCTTACAAAGTCACAGGACTGTCTTGTAAAGTTTAACATATTTTTATTTATCAAGAAAGCAATACACTCTGGATAGGAGGTTGTTTTATCCAATTGTGTTGTTATAAACTACTGAAGATACGTTTGGTATGTTTTATCCATAGCACTACTTCATTTATGATGGTGAATAGAAATATAAATTAAATATTTGCTTTTTATTCACTACTATTTTAAGTTAATTACATAGTAAGTTTAAAAGCAATCAGATGCATAAATACATGGGAAAGCAAACCTATCATTAGTCTTAAAAACATCAGTGTTTTAAATTTTTAGTCAACAGTTAAAATAATCCACTGCAAGATAAAAAGATTGCTTTCCTGGTGAATTAATGCTCCAACTAAATAAGCCCTTGTAAATATCTCATTGCTCATTCAGCTTTCCAGAGCCAGATGAACAGAGGTCTGTCTGAACATGATACTTTATGAAGTAGACCATACAGTCTACAAGAGAAAAGATCTTCCTTGTTACGAGCAAGACTTTTAAAACTGATGATTCATGTTTTCTAAATAAGAAAATCATAGAATAGAATCATAAAATGGCCTGTATTGGAGGAGACCTTAAAGATCATCTAGTTCCAATTCCACTGCCATGGGCAGGGACAAAAATGAGGAAGGCTTCACAAATTTGTGTGTAGTGTTAGATCAAGTTCAAAACGTCCATCCTTGTTTCATGATACAAATTATACTACTGGTCTAAATTTCCACCAGTAGTAGTGGAAACCAGGGCAGAGAGACAATTTTGGAAAGAAGATGCGCAACATTTTCTGAAATTAAAAGAAGCGACTCATTATATTCAAGGGTGAAACCAACAATGTAAGTCATTTATCTACCAGCAATCACACTGGATGTTGGATTTGATACCAGAATAGGTAAAACTCTTTTGCAAATGCTTTATCTGAAGTAGTAAATTGTATGCTAAATGTCTGAACATGTGTATGCACATGTAGTTGAAACACACATTGAATTATACAGGTTTATTGGCTCGTGAAGATCAGTGAAAAGTGTTGGTTCTGCAAAAGTGTATTGTGTTATAGCTAATGAGATGTTGCTAACTTTATCACTTCTGGGTTTCCACTCAAATACCAGGCTGATGTCTCAGTGTTATTCCTCAGAGATATCTGGTGGTATGTGAAAGAACTGTACGTAATAGTACGCTACTTGAGCTCTCGGAACACAATAATTTAAGGAAGAGCTTTTTATATCAAAACCAGAACATGTCCTTAAAATGTCAGAGAAAGAAAGCAGCATGAATATTAGGCTTAATGGGAAATACCAAACTATGACTGAAATCAACCTGTGTTTTTCTCATGGATGTAAAAACAGAATGCATATGATGCAAAGTTGGCAGTTGTAAGAGTCCAATATCTGGCTTACAAAACCTGAAAATCCTTTTCTCTTCCCACTCTGATTCCTCTGATCCGGCCCTTTATATTTTGCAAAATGTCTTGAGAGCAGGATTCCAACACATGAATGAAGCTGCCCTCTGTGAAGTCTCTCCTGAGTTCAGGAACAGGCAAGACTGTAGCAAGAAAGGACCGTATTCAACCAAGCTGCTGATATGAAGAGCAAAGCAACATAGTGAATATACAAGGAACATACTGTAACTTATAAGATTGTTAAAGAAAATGAGAAAATGAATGCAAACCTGATCTCATGGTACAACATATTTTCAGAAGTAACAGGTGACAGCAGGTGTGTATCTCCTATTGAAGTCTTGTAGCTAGAGACATTCCCTTGAGATGAGAAATGCTTCAAACAGGAGCAGCATGGCTGAGAAAACTCATGTAACAATACACAGGAAAGACAAAAGCAAGGTACTCTGCTTCAGAGTACTTTCAGATTTCCCTTGCACATACATTTCCCTTCCAATCTAGCATGGGAGATCTTAATATTGTCCTTTTCTGTCTATCAAGCATATGGCTAATGTGGTGACTTTGTGCATTGCATTTTATTGTGTTTATATAGGTAAGACAGATGCAGATATGGGCATGCAACCTGGTTTTGATGAGGTAGATTAATATAAATGAAAGGTGCTTTTCAATATCACCAGTGTGGACAGGAAACCTTTCATAAATGAGGCTTTGGGACCAATGAAAGTAAACAGAAAAAGCAAGACAAAAATTAATGAAAAAATATCATACTGACCTACATTCTCTTTCTGTTCTGGAGAGGCTGTTTTCTTCAAAACAGTGGTGCATTGGACACTGTTAATGTTACAGAAAGTATACTGAAAATTAATAACACTGTGTGGAACCACAATGCCCAGTAGATACATGAATTGTACTGTGAAAACTGGCAGGTACTTGACAACCTTTACTTATCTGCATAATGGTCAGAGGCAATCATTTTGATCTGACTTTGCAAAACAGACGTATATCCACTGAGCATCAACAGAGATAGTGAATAGGTCTTAAACCCAGCCTTTGCATTCTCCTGGGATAGCTGCATTCTTCAGGGTTAGCGATAACAACTGTCTAGTGTTTGCTATGAGAACCCATGCCAGTGAGATCAGAGGGTTCTCCTAATTGACTTCAAATAGAATAATCTGAGAGAGGGCATTCTGTAAACACCACAGCAGTACTTTTTAATTCTACACTAACAGCATATCTCTAACCTCACATGAAGTCTTTAGAGGAGCCAAGTAGATTCATTATTTGCCAAAAATGACAGAGATCGGTGCAATCCAGCAGTGCAGCCAACATGGCACCATCCTGTTCTTTTCTGATTACTGCAAAGAGAAATGTGAGGATTTTGTTAGTTTTGTATTTGAATGTTGTATATTCTAAAAGGCCATGCTTACAGTGAAAAATTATTGTTACTGGCTCCAAATATTACAGACAGTTAGCTTCATCTAAGCAAAACCACACTGCATCCCTGAGTGTTAGGATAAGATATATTTTTGTAAACATTTACACATAGATGCAGTGAGTTTGATTTTACCACAGTTCAGTGTGGCTAAAAGTATGAAACTATTATCTTCACTGTGGAAGTTTGTTGTTGCAGAATTTTTGCCTTGATTTGCCTCTCCTACAAAAATACAGACATGTAAATTTTATAATAAAAAGTATTCACGCCCTAAGGAGAGAATGAAAGCATTTCAGAGATCAAAGTAAGACTGAATGTGGGAAAGAATTAGGTATGGGACCTTTTACCAAGCTCCTTTGATTCCACTTCTGCTATGAAATCAGTCATGATCACGTATGGCATAAGAAAAGGCAAATAATCTTTTCTATTTCTTCATTTTTAACATAGTACTACGAAATAATAGATCAGTATTAGGAGTACACAATATAAACACTTTCAACAACTTGTCTTTCACAGAGTTCATCAGATTAGCTCACTTGGTTAGAGCACGGTGTTGATAACACCAAGGTTGTGGGTTCGATCGCTGTATGGGCCATTCACTTAAGGGTAGTACTTTATGATTCTTGCGGGTCCTTTCAAAGTCAGAGTATTCTCTGATTCTTTACACTTAGAAACACATGCAGCAAAACCTATTTTGTGCCAAAAGAAGTCTATGAGTTTTTAACAGTGTTTGCTCAAGTTATAATATTATTTATCTGCTGTCTAACGGTATTAGCAAGCTGTGGTGCTCTCCCCTGGCTTCAGACACCTCAGAGAAACCAAGTACCTTATTATCAGCCTCTTGCAATGACTTCAGCATAAGCAGAGAACGTTCAGTAGAAACACACAGTTCTGTGATAGAGTCCAATTAATGTAACTGAAACATAGTTACATGTATGACGAGCATTTTAGATTTTAGAATTATTAACTGCTCCTTAAATTTACGTGTCACACTCTTTCTTGACAGTTTCTTGACTGAAACCTTAGAAGACCTGATTCTTGGGACGATCCTGTGCAGGGCCAGGAGTTGAACTTTGATGATCCTTCGAGGTCACTTGCAGCTCAGGGTATTCTATGATCCTATTACTTGCTTTAACAATCAGCAATGGAAAAACAGTTGCTTATTTGAATTCTTGATGAGGAATACAAATCCTATTTGACACCAGGGTCCAGCACATTGCAAAGTTTTTGCCTTCAGAAGGTTTTTTAATTTTCAGGTATAAGTTCTAACATCCCAAAATGCTTCTCTGAAATTGACCTTTTGGCTATGGAAGAGAATAGATGCCTCCTTAACACAGTCATTTGTGAGTGGGTTCATTGCATAGAGTATGACAAGAGACGAATTTTAGTCTACTGGAGCTAATTTCTGTAGGTCTCATACAGTCTGTGGAGACAGACAGGTCCTTCCAGAAACGGTTCCCGAGGTCCTGCTCTGCATAACTTCGTGGAAGGGCTTCTTACCTTCTATGGACTGTAGAAGAAATCTAAGGAGATTAGTTTCACTGGTGTCATGTTTGCTTTTATGAATATCCCACTGAATTTCCCACAGCTCCAGATGTTTTTCTTTTACACCTATTATTGTAACATCTTTTCCTTAAAGTTTTGGATTTGTTAGCAAGTTTTTTAAGAAAGTCAGTATATTTTAACTTGTGTGACAAGTCAGCAGAGAGAAGCCCCAGACATCCTAGATGCAGAGGAGCTGAAGCTGTGCTGCTTGTGATTTCCACTGTCTTCAGCAGCTGATGATGGATGTCACTGGAGAAATTTTGAATGTGGTTCTTGCTAGTTATTCTGGAAAACACCTCTATTTAAGCAAGTCATTGAAAAATAGTACATACACTTCCTTTGTTTTCTTTTTTGTATGAAAAATACCATTTTTTACTTATTTTTTACAGGCAAATTAAAATGCATTTCCTCACCATCACAACAAACACCAGTTTTAAATGGGAGATAGTGTCTTCAGATAGAAAACACAAGCCAATATAACGCATTTGAACTGACTTTCACTTGAAAGGTCTGTTGCCATTTTACCTTCCTTATTGGTGCTATTTTAGAAAATCATCTGTGACTTTGTTGTGATGAAGTGCCTGCCTTATTAGACACTACCTACAAAAGCAGACATAATAGGTAATATATATGCAGTTTTATTCTGGCACACAATATTGCCTAGTCTAAATATGTTTTGAAACTGTATTATTTATCTCTAATTTTATTTATGAAAACAAAATGCTTCCTCTAAACATCTCTTTTACTGTCTGTCCAGTCAAAATGTTCAGATTCCTTGAGATTCACATTCTTCAACTAATCACCAGAATTGTAAATTAATAATCAGATTAGTAACTTCTTACAGAAACCAAGGGATTTTCTCTTCGTAACTGACAGCAGTCATGTTGCTTGTAATTAGGATTAGTTCTTTCGGGAGACTGGAGATTGCAATGATATGCACACTATGGCATTTTCTTCTCCTTAGGTATCTCTTCCAGCTCTTTTTTCCAACTTGGACAGTACTATATGACACATGACTCTGCTCCCCAGATCACCAGAAAATCAATAAGAGCCTGATGCTTGCTTTTTAAATGGATAGAATTTGGCATTCTGAAAGAAGGTCCCAGCAGGATGGCCTCCCCTGATGAAATATGTCAATGGCCATCTCTCCTCATTATCCAAATGGCTTTTTTGATGAATGGCAGCAGCAGTCTTTCCTTGTTATACCTAGTTAGCTGAATGCTCATCACTATTGTTTTAGTATAATTATCTTCAGGGTTAGGTGGAGGCCAGACTGTTCCCCGTTAAGGATACAATACTGGAGTTGATTTTTTTTCACGACTGTTAGCACCAAGGCATGAAAACAGATTGTGAATACCGAAAAAACCAGTGTATTACTTAGTCATGCAAGATGTACAAGAACATTTTTTTATTTCTTCCTTTTTTGGGAGGTATCACTTTAAAAATTCTTTGAAGTGTGTAAACTTATAGTCATGTCAAATCAAATGCTATTATCTGTTAGGCAGGAAGGAATTAATATATTTTCAGGAATGTTTGTATCTCCCCGACATGTTTAAACTAAACATAATCTCCTGATGACATTGAGTGTCCAAGAAGGGGGAGAGAAAAGGAAAGAGAGGGGTACAGTTCACTACTTAAGAAACGTGAAGTGATTGTGTTGCTTGAAGTTATAAAAATGAAAAGTTTCTGCTCGTTTGACTTTACTGCAAATAAAGGGTGGGGACAGGGGAAGAAATCCCTGTGCTAATCTCTTGATAAGATAACATTGTACATGTCCCCTTACTGTAAGGCCTCAGTCCACTACCTCGGACTGCATGGCTGTTATGTAAGCTCTTATTTGGATTATGAAACAGAGATCTGATTGCAATTCACTGATGGGGAAATAAGCCCCACAGGGTCTGTTCAAATTTTCAGAGAAGGCACCTCCTTGTTTGTGGTGTTCTGGTATCCTGCTCCTTTGGCTATGTAGACTTGTCAGATCAGCTACACAGGGGAGAGGTCCCAGGCACTGCGTCCCCAGGGAGAGAAAGGGGAGGAAAAGGGAATGTCTGACCTGTTGGACCTAGTCATGTATGATATGTGGGGAGGTCTTTTTTTGTTAGGTTGGGGGTTTTTAGCAAAAGAATTTGAGATTTCTTTTATAAATTCTTGATGTGAACTTAGGTGCTGTGGGATCTCTCTGCTGTGCTAACAGGTGCTGCAGTTTCCTCCACATGAACAAGAGGAAGCACTAGTTTCAGAACCCAGAGATTTAACCTGAACAGATTCAGTATTCGTATTCCTTTCTTCTGCATCCCTTTCCCACATCCTGGCCAGCCTAAGGTTTTGGAATGACTACATCTAAGTGAGATGTGTTGTTATGTACCTTTGCTATCATTTTGTTTCACTGAAAGAGACAGACACACAATGCACATGGGCTTAAGTAGTGTTGTGAAGTAGTCTTGTTTGTAAGATGGAGAATGAATTCAAAACAAAGCCCACCTGAGCAAAGCAGGTGTCCCCACTGTAGAACGCCTCCATGAAGCAGGGGCCAAAGAGGGCTGAGATGCCTGCATGGTGCTGCCAGTGGAAAATATTGACTGAAGAACTGTAAACATGCATCAGGTTAAGAAATTTGTTCCTGCAATTTGCAGAACAGCCNAGGGGAGGGAAGGGAAGGGAAGGGAAGGGAAGGGAAGGGAAGGGAAGGGAAAAGAAAATATGTTGTGGAGGAAGAACTTTATTTAGTTTTGTCATACTGTATGCATTTTTCCCAACTATNTTTTTTGTTAGGTTGGGGGTTTTTAGCAAAAGAATTTGAGATTTCTTTTATAAATTCTTGATGTGAACTTAGGTGCTGTGGGATCTCTCTGCTGTGCTAACAGGTGCTGCAGTTTCCTCCACATGAACAAGAGGAAGCACTAGTTTCAGAACCCAGAGATTTAACCTGAACAGATTCAGTATTCGTATTCCTTTCTTCTGCATCCCTTTCCCACATCCTGGCCAGCCTAAGGTTTTGGAATGACTACATCTAAGTGAGATGTGTTGTTATGTACCTTTGCTATCATTTTGTTTCACTGAAAGAGACAGACACACAATGCACATGGGCTTAAGTAGTGTTGTGAAGTAGTCTTGTTTGTAAGATGGAGAATGAATTCAAAACAAAGCCCACCTGAGCAAAGCAGGTGTCCCCACTGTAGAACGCCTCCATGAAGCAGGGGCCAAAGAGGGCTGAGATGCCTGCATGGTGCTGCCAGTGGAAAATATTGACTGAAGAACTGTAAACATGCATCAGGTTAAGAAATTTGTTCCTGCAATTTGCAGAACAGCCCCCACCCACTTAAAACGTGGTGTTTTTTTTTCATTACATGATATAAGTAAATATTTTTAGTTTCAGTAGGAAGCTATTCATTATTCAAAAGACAGTTATGATGTAATTTATTCAGATGCAGAAAGCACTTTAAATTGATTTTGAAACTAATAGCAGCAAAGAGCTAAAAAAGGTGGGTGGGAGCATAAACTGTCATAAAATATTTACACAAATAATTGTATATTTCATGTCTTGGTAGACTTATATTTTGTGATCGCTAAAGTACTAATGAATATTAGTTATTCTTGAACACTGACTTTAATTAAGCATGTTTTCACTTCATAAATTTGGTAACAAGTTGCTCATTGTAAAAAATTTTCTTAACATCATTTATAAAACAATACATTAAGCATTAAAAAGAGAAAGGAAANGTGTGCCACCTCAGTGAACCTGGCTCTAATCTGCAACTGATTTACTGCCCTTGCCTTCAGGGCCATCATCTTAGCAGAACTAGTGGACATACCAGCTTTGACATACTGTACAGGAAGATTTTTCACAAAAATCAGACTTGCCAAACCCTGAGGTTGTCAGTCAAACAGTCATTGACTGAGCAAAAGCTGAGTAATTCTTGAGGTCAGGCCCACTATTTAACATCAGATTACAAGCTTCTCTTATTTAATAAAAATTTAAAGGATGGCCTCAAGCTCAGAAAACCATTGTGCACATGCCTGTGTTTAAGCATATGTGAAATCCTGCTGATTTGAATGTGAGTACTTCCTGCAGCAGAAGGCAATGGGAAGTTTGGGAAAAGTATGTGTAAGATCAAATGTCCTCTTCTCTGGTCTTGATCTCCTTGTGAGGTCCAAGTACATTTGAGGGTTTTTTCCAAAGATCTAGGGTTCATTTTCCTACCACAGAAAAACATACTTAACAGAAAACAGAATCCTGATTCAAAGGCTAGTGTTGCTTGTCACAGTTATTTGGATAGACAGACATTTATCTAGATAGACCCCTCACATACATTTGTGTATAAGCTTTCTGAGTTCACACCAGGAGCCTCAGGCTCTGTGTGTGACAGCTGAGGCACAAGGTTTGAATCTCTTGGAAAACTTGACTCTTGCTATCACAAAACATGTGTGTAAGAGACTGAAAATTAAACATTCCACAAAAAAAAAAAAGGCACAGGATAGAAGAAAAAAATAAAGCAGCTATTTAGGCAAACAATTATTTAGGTAAAAATAATTTTAACGTTTATTGAAATGGATATGCAATAAAAATTCCAACTAGTATTCTTATGGCTTTTGTGCCTTGCTCTGATTTTAATGACATAAAATTCCCACAAGGAACACAAATAGGAAACTGAGGGAGAAGATAAACAATGATCCACTTATTTTGAGGTTTTGTGCTATTCCTGTCACTATGGTGTCAGAAAGCCTTCTACGTAAAACAGACTTGTTTTGTATTCACAGATTTTCTAGGCTACTTTATGACTACCAAAAGGAAATTTGAAAAGAATTTTCATAAAAGTGGGAGGCTTAGAAAGAATCTGTTTTCATTTAGAAATAAGGGAAAGTGATGTCCCTATTTATAAGGGATTACAATTGAGTGCTGCAAGAGTTTATTGATGTTTTCTTCCCCTTCAATTTCTTAATTTTGCAGTGTATGGGAGGTGAACTGGTTTTGTTATGATGCCATAAAGGTCATTTTATAGTAATTCTTATTTTGGGTGCATTATTACAACCATTTAGATGTGTTAAAATAACTGAATGTTAAATAACTCTATTTTTAAAAAGCTATTTTCCTGATATATATATTATTTCTAAAGTTTTCTAGTCTAATGATTATCTATACTATCGTCAAGACATTTTTAGAAACAAAATTCATATTTTCTTCAATGTGGCTGTGATTTTACTCTTAAAACTGCTTATTCCAACACCTTGCATGTCTATGTAGGAAGTTGCAGTTGCATGCTTTGCCTTTGGAAGAAAAGTAAGATGAGATCAGGTTTGTGTTGAGTAGCATTTGGCTGTGTATCTTTATATAAAATGGCATGGGAGCATTTTTAATGCAATATCTCAGACATTAAGTGGTTTGGTCTCTTTCTTTCCTCCCTAGAATAGAATTTGATACCTGGCTTTCTCCCAAAACTAAGAGCATTATAGTGTGGGAATTCAACCTGCTAAACATGGGAGGGAGTGGATAATTGCTGTTGTAGGTGTTCACATACCAGGGCATTTATATTTACTCCTGTTTGTTTCCAATAGCTCTTAGCTTTGCAAATTTGGCAAGTCTGTCCATTTAGCCCACATGTCCATTGTTCACAGACTAATTGTGGAATTCAGCATTTGCACCTAGAGCACTACAGTGTTGTTGTCTCAAGAATGTCTCCTTCAATGAGAATAGAGACTGCTGTTCTTTGCCTGGGGTATAATTTACTGTAGAAATCCAATTTTTTTACTTCATCTGGAAGTCAAGGAAGTGTAACAAGGTACAGGCCAGGTAGTAAAACTGCTTCCAGTGCCATGTGTGAAGAAATGAAAGCGGAAAAAATATTCTCTCCTGAGATCATTAACATTTAAAGAGTATCAGAGAACCCTAAAATTTTGAAAAATAAGTAATTTTTTCTGCAGTTCCTGGTTGGTGTGAATCAAGGTTAATTGTGCACATGATCTCACTGGCAGATTTAACAGTTAAATAAAATACTTCTTACAATAGTATTTTTGATCCGTTTTAAACTGTACACAATGGGAATTTGGGAATATTTTCATCAAACTCCAAGTGATAATTTCCCAGACATTATTTTATAGAAGATCTCATATTTAAAATGCTTGTTTAAACTTCTGGTTTGTAAACGATGTTTTTATTTTCTTTAAATCTTCTATCTGCCTTAAATCTTCCTTCAATGAAGTTCAAATGGAACCTCAGAAAAGAGCACAAAGTATGACCCAAGTATGAGCAGACCCCTTGTACAACCACATGTAGACCAGTTTTACTACCCACATAAATCCACAGAAGACAGAGATCCACACTCATGAGCTTATTTTCATGACCATGGACCAAATTTCAATGTAACTGGCTTATTCAAATCACATTAGCAGGAAATACAGACCAATAAATGCAAAGAATCAAGACAGTTGCAGCCTTATCTAAGATCTCTTACACGTAGGTAGTCTGTTCCCCTTCTGAAAGTCCTGGGAATCAGAACAAAAGCTAAAGGAAGTAACATTAAAATAGGGACCCAAAGTTTGAAATTATAAATGCCTTTGGACCCTCTTAAAACTTTCGGTATGTGACGTGCATGTGCACCTTACCAACATCTTTGTATAATCTATTTTTAGTAAAAGGTAGAAGAATTCTCCCAGGTAAAGTTTCCTTGTACAGTATATGGATTTTTGAGTAATTTTTACAGAGGTTCTCTTTACAGGATGATGTCACCGGAATTTGCATAGAGTGGTGTATGAGAACTGATTCTCCAACGTCTTCAGTTTGAAAGAGTGTTGCATAACACAGTAAAAAATTATCCAGTACTCTTAGTTTTGGTGGGACGAGACTAGCACATTCACATTTAAAAGAGAACCTCCTACACAACTATTTTTGCCTAAGGCTTGTCATCTAATACGTGTGATTTCATTTAATTGCTTTTGAAATCTATTACTAGTTTAATTATACCATGACAGAGTAAAATATCAGCAAAAGTAGCTCTCAATATTCACCAAATTTCAGCAGTTGTGTGAAATTCTTCAAGAAAATTTGTAACCAGGGGAGCTTTACAAAAACTTTAAGCATATTCATATTTTAAACAGATAGCAAATTTTAACCATCTGACATTCCATTGTGAGCAGTTAGTAAAAAGAACTATTCAAAGGAAAGAGTGACATGACAGAAAGAAAAAAAGAATGTTATATGCTTTGTTTTACCATACCATGGTAAAGAAATGGAAAACCCCAGGAAACTGAATTAGGCAAAAATCTTGTAGAAAATATAAGATGGTCTTTGCAGTTTGAGTCATAACAAATATGCTCATGGAATCAAGTAAGATTTTTGGTGAACTTAATTCTGTTACTTTCCAATTCTACAAATTGTTATCCAGCATGACATCTTTACTGTGAACCCCCTCTGTCCTCTGTAAGCTAGGTGACTTGCTGGAGGGGGATATCAGACTCCTACAAATACTATAGAACACGACTCCCTTGTTCCCTGGTGTTTCCAGTCCCCTCTTCTCCCTATCCTTTTTTTTCTGTTTTTGATTCTGACCCCAGCTTCTGTAAATGATCCCATTTATCGTCTGATATCGTTTTCTGAACCTCCCATATATTTTTCTGGTTTTATTCCCATCACTAAACTTTCTGCACAATTGACTTAACTTACTTGCCCTTTCTCTAAGTCAGTTTCCAACACCACCCCTGTACCTGAATATCCTTCCCTTTCTTTTGATAACATCTGATCTATGCAGCAATTGTCTAGATCAGGAGGGCAGAACATTGAAGGGAGAGAAGAAATGAGGTCTCAGAAGAAGCACCAATATAGCCAATGCTATAGGCTAGTTGCTGACAATATTTTCCACACTCATTTTAGTCCTCCATGTTTATGCAGATGGTATTGTGAGAGTTTTACTACCAAGAAGCTATTGATGGTGCATGAAATGAGACTTCAAGAGAAAGTTGTGTATTTTTGAGTATATTCTTGAACAGATACCAAAAGTGCAAAGTGACTGTCTCCCACATGTGAAGTCATTGCTTCTTTCTCTGGAAATAAACATACTTCTTTAGTAAACAATCAATAGGGTAGCAACAAAATTTATACTTACACTGTCTTCCTTCTACCTGAATTCCACAGCTGCCTCTCCTCAGATAAGCCTCAGATATTGCTTTACTGCCTAGGAGAAACTAGCAGCACTTTCTTTCTTGAATAAAAGAAATAACTGGAATAGTTTTGGTAAAATTTCCCATCACTGAAATATTCAGAATAAATAGTCAACATTGGGCAAGGTTATAAACAACTGCAAGTGTGACTTCGTAAGAGGAAGGCTCCAGCTCATAATTTATACTGTACAACAGTTTGATGATATGGTATCATTCTATAGCATGAATCAACTAAATTTTAAGGCCTATTGTTTGAATGAGAAGGTGGAGGAAAATGTGAAGGAAGTCTCCTCTCATAAGACTGTAGTCAGAATATCAGTGACTGTACAGACTGTAGTCAGAATATCAGTGCTTTTATCCTGAGAACCTCAGGTGTAGCAGAGCCTGTGGTGCAGACAGTGACTTTGCTGTTAGGCAGTCCAGGGTTCGCAGTGAGACAAGAACAAGAATTAGAATTGTTTCTCTGGGTATTTTCTGATCTGAGCCTTAGGAGAGGGTGATTAAAGCCTGCCTGTTCAATTGTTTAGTACTGAAACAGCTGCAAACTATTTCTATCCATAAAGAAATATATTTTGAAAATTAAAGCCTTTCTGATGAAATAAAAAAGATACATTAATACTATTGCTTTTCTTTTCATTTGTCCTAAATTTTAAGTTATCTGTTTAAAGATACTGTGGGCATTCTGGGAACTCATCTCGTTCTCTATTTTTGAATAGCTAGCCACACATTTGCATATTTAGAAGCCTTTTTTTCCCTAATTTCCTGTGTTTAAACCACCTGCTTCAAAAATATCTTTTAAGAGTTTGTTTACTCTTTGTGGTCATTATGTATGAACATAAATTTGAATGTGAGAGTATTGTCAGTATATACAGGGCACAGAGGGCTTGAGGCTATTCCTTTTATGTTCCTAGCAAAAATCCACAGTGTCAAGTGATTCAGAAAGACAGGTGTGATCAATAATTTGTCAGCACAAAACTGATAGCCATTTTCTCCATTTCAGTATTTCTCAAAAGGCACAGAAGAGACAGTTGTGCTTCATGCAGTTTTATCTGAGGGATGCCTATAGAAAACTTCTTGAGGCCCAAATTTAAAAACAAAATAGAAATAATTTTTGTTGCACCAAAAGTGAAGGTAAGATATAAACAGTTTTGGGATGCTGCTGTTATTTAGATGCCTTTAATAGCAATCACTAGCTGAATTCCAAAGTATCATGAAGCTGAAAGTATCTTGAAGTATTTTTGAAGCTGTAGATAAACTACTAGGGGAGGTGTCCTTGATTTTCAGATGCTTTGCCAGAGTTTAGGAAACACTGCATTTTTATTACAAAATTCTTAATGGGGCTTCAATGATATTGTAAGCTTTCTGAAGGGTCACTAAGATATGAAGACTCAGAACTAGGTTTAATATTAGACATAATATAATTTTCCAGAAATTATTAACCATTTACTATATAAACAATATTAAGAATTCTGTATTCTACTGTATCTAACACATGTCTACACATTTTAAATGTTAACCAACAATTTTGCCATTGAAATGTTCAGGCTTGATTTAGATTATGATTACAAATATTATTAATTCTAGTAGAAAACAAGAGCTTTGAAAGTTCAGCCATCCTAAAACATCATGGCAAGAAAGTGCCATAACCCCAGTACATTACTCTACAATAAAAGTAATGTACTCTTTTGACATATCTTGAATGATTGTGTTGAAAGCTATTTTAAAGATTATCTATTCCAACCCCCTTGCCATGGGCATGGGCACCTTCAACTAGACTAGTTGCTAAAAGTCCCATCTAACCTGGCCTTTAACATTCAAATTCACTGTGATCAGATATAGATGTTCTTCAGAGTGGTATCTTTTTCTTTTTTGCTAATGGGATGTTTGCCCTTGGGGTAACTGGGGAGGCACAGAGGCTTTATTTTCATGGGATATGAATTCTAGACTTGGGTGGAGAAGAGGGAAAGGCATATATGGGAGGACTTAGTGTGTGTGAGCGACTAAAAACTCAGGTTGTTTGTGAAAGTAGTTCCAAGGGTTTTGGCAATATGAAGAAACGGTTTGGATTACTTAGCAGAGTGAGGAAATATTTAGGAAGGACACATATGACAAACTTCCTAATTTACCTTTGATCTTGAAAGCTACATCTGTCTGTTTTTTGATTATTCCCTCTATGGTTTGCAGCTTCCACTGGTTTTTTCAGGTCTGCTATTAGACATGTAAGCTCCTCAGGGCCTGGAATGTGTTTGCCTGTGTGTTTCCTGAAGGCCATTCTGAGCACTACTCATAAATAATACATTTGTGCAGTCTGCACACTGTCGTCTGACCCAATGTAAGTTCTCTTTTATTAAAGACATGCGCACATACGTGCTAAATTCTCTTCTCTCAGAAATATGAGAAGACCTCTTTTATGTGGAGCAGACTCATAGTCACCTCAGCTGTCAGTAAATAGTTAGAATTCTAGCTGGATCACCAATCAGCCACACCAGCATTCCAGTGCTCAGCCCATGTGCCTCTGCTTGAAATTAGGCCTTTACAACACTGGGCAGCTGCTGCTTTTCAAAAAGTATGAACAAAATGTAGTCAATGAGGAACAGAAACTATACAAACAATTTAAAAAATGAGTCTGAAAATCAAGTGTGACTCATAAGCTTTAGCCTAGCCAGGAGTGCTGCAGAAACTCATACCAAGAGACAGTAAAAGACATAATCCAAATAACAAAAATAAAAAATACTGCTAACATATATACAAATCCTATTTAAAATATCATATGCAATTGAAAACAATATATAGAACTGTGTTCCACTTTTTTTTCTGTACATTTAAATGCAAGTAGAAAAAACTGGTCTTCCAAAAGGCTTACAATTATGCACATTAGAGATGAATTAGAGATTATGTGTTCTAGCTTCTTTTAAGTGAGAATCACTTGATCATCTTCTTGAGTCATTTACAATGATTTAACTTTGGGTGACTCCAGATTCAGTCTGGCACCCTGGTCAACACTGAACATTGCACACGATTAGCTAAAATCAGGTAAATTGTTCAGCATACAAATGAGACTTTAGAAACCCATGTATGTGCCCAAAAATTGAAATCCATGAGTTAGGAATGTCCATATTTTTCAAAATTATTCTAAACGTTGGTTGTACAAAGAGATGAACACTCAGAAAGCAGATTGCTTTGGCTTAAAACATTTTGCTGCAACATATTATTGGCCAGAATAAGAATGTTAGAAACTACTCCACATGTCTGAAAAATTGCAAAGGAAGAAATTAAATATACTGGACAGGACTTTTAATTTCTGTTTCTCTTGATGACCAAGCAATTCCTCTTCCTGTCCCCCATATAGCAACCTTTGAACACAGACTACTCTTCTGCATTTTGTAAAATTTTAATATATTTTGTAAGATAGAATGTGGTTTACTTTTCCATACATACAGGGAAAGCCCCTGTAGACCCCATGCATGCAGGTGTACTCTAAAAGGCTGTGTGAAATGTCAAAAGGGCATATTTAATATTTTCATAATCTAATTAGATTATTTTGCATTTTATTAAATAAAGACAGAAGCAAAGAGCCAAAACCCTTGCTACATCACATGGGTACTCAGTGTGTCATGGTTGGTGTTTTAGACACATAAAAATCTGTATGTCATCCCCCAGACATCATGGTTGAAGAGCTACTTCTATTTGCATTGGCCTTTGAGCAACCTTCCATGGGAAACTCATTGAGTGGAGAAGCACAGTGTTAGACTTACTCTTTCCAGGTTCCTTAGGCACTAGAAGACAGCCTTGTCTGGAGATACATCAGAAAGGTGCCCTTCAAAGTAACTATGCATGCTGCTATCCAGGCTGGGATTGCTCTTACAGACAAGTTCCATATAACTTGTAGGTTAGCTGGTATGAACATACATCTACTTCTTTTTTTATATAATTCAAGAGGATAGTATATACTAAAAAAAATAAATAAAAGGATCATTTAATTAAATAGATTTATACTGTCAAATTGTAGTATCTGGTTTAAATTAGTTGAACTTCCATGCTCAAATAGGAAGTGTTCAGAGATTTAAACAGCCAGCAATTTAACTTATATAGCAGTTATGACTTCAAAATGTCAAGAGGGATTAGCAAAGCTGTAAAGGAATACCAATAGTAAAGCTGACCCTTTAGATTGGTCATTTACCCAAGTAAACAAGATAAATATAATTTAGAGACATAGTACAAATGCTGCAATTTTGAAAAACAAGAATCAGTTGTTACTTGGAGGAAAAAAAAGCTTGTATGAACAGAAATAATCCTTGATTTTATTCTAGGCAGTGCAACAGCAAAGTTCTATATGTAGCTTTTAATGAACCATTCTCTCACAGTGAATGTAAGGTATAAAATTCATCATCTTGGCTGTATGAAAGGAGACGTAAAAATGTACATAGCATTATCTACATGTAGGAAAGGCAATCAGATTAAAATGTGAATGCTAATTACAAATACATTTTAAGTATCAACTGGAAAAGTGAAACCTAGATTGCTGACAGCTAACACATCAGTTGTTCAGTGTTCATATGTATCCCTGACTGAAAAAAATTAAAACACCAAAATGGAAAGAAACAAACAGACATATTGGTAGAGTTTAATGGCAATCTAACAGACGATATTAAAAGAAGGAAGGACACTGTTTAGAAATAATAAATTGTGTCAGTATTAAAAAAGTAATGAGTGAAGAAGAAACACTGGCAAGTTAAATGAAATCTCTTAGGAAGTGACAGTGAAATTATTTTGACAAGCAATTTGCTGAATTAAAAATAACCAACCTCTTTTTCAAATATGTGAGAAGCTTTCCTGTGAATGGAAGTCAGATATAGAGATTTTCTACTTAGAAAGAGATGACTGAGACTATAAAATGAAAAAATGAATAGGAAACAAGTAGTCACCAATACCCCCTCAGTATTAAGTGCATCAAAAAAACTCATGATGCAGAAAATTTTAATACAATTAAAATATTTTTGCCATTCAATTTGTAATGAAATTATGAATTTTCTTGCCACAGGATCTTGATAAGGTGAAAAATACAGGAGCATTCAGAAAAAAAGAAAAAATTAACCAAATTCATGCTGACAAATCCACTGGTTTCAATTGAAGATGATGGCCTGCAAGCAATTACCAGCTCAGGAAGCTCTTAAACCATTGCTGGTTGGAGTATAAAAGAAGCAGACTCATTCTATGTATACTTGTTCTGTTTTGTATATGCTTGTCTTGAGTACCCATTTTTAGATTCCCTTATAGATTCAAGACCATATATCAAACAGCCCTCTGATTTGAGCTGGTACAACTGTTCTTGAGGTCTTACATTGAAAATATACAGCACAAAGTAAAAAAACAATTTTCTTTCTGATTTGCTGTGATAGATTTCATTCTTTTTTTTAAACGGAAAAATATGAAACCCCTAAAATGCAGCTGATATTTATATAGCTGGGAAAGAGCACTGCAAATTGTTACTTCCACAGAATATAGCCACATTATAATGAGCTATGATATTTAAACTAAAACATAAATATTGTTTTCTAACTTTCCTAGCATTTTGCATGTGGTGAGACACTGGTCTTCTAGTTGATAATTAACTCTTCTGAAAACTGAGACTAGAAAATTTGTTTTGCAAATTTAATTCCTAGGAAGGCTCTTAGATGCTGAAATGTATGCAGAGGTTTTCATTAAAATCCTTCTCATTTGTTTTTACAGGTATTATTCTTACTGTTTACTTTGGTGTCATGTATTTTAGAACTTGTTTAGGACTGAGAATGTGTTTGGCACTTCATGAACCAGAAATGTCGGTTCTCTGAAAGGAAATTAAAGCTGACATTACTGGGGTAGTGGGAGGATAGGTCTAAGTACAAAACATTTGAATATACTTTATCTAAATCTTAAAGTACTGTGTTGAAATACCTTTCCTTATTTTGTACAAATTTATATTGCATCAAATCATCCAGCAAAGACAATGAAGAGGGAGGTATAATTTAGTAAGTATTAAACATCCAAACATCAGCTCTAAGTACAACACATACTTTTTCTTAAGTATTTACTAGAGCCCCTATGTAAAGTAAGCGCAGGAATTGAAGATATCCCAGCAGAAACCCTGTTAGTGATTAGGTATATTGCATGTTCAACTAGTGCCTTATTAGTAGGTAGTAGGGCCAAGAAAGTTTTTTTTCTGGGTGTTTTCCAGATAGGTCAATAAGGTATGACGATAACTTGATAAAGAAATAACAGTGATAAGTGAATCTATTTATTCTATATCATGGAGGCCAAGATATCACAGAGAATCCTCCTCCTCCTCATCATTAGAAAGAATTAATTATCTACATTTTATAAGAAATCTGTACATGTACTCTGACAGTTATAGCTATTTTCATAAGTAAAGCATATGTTCTTATTTTCCACAAACCATCAGGACTTCCAGAGTTTGTGAAGCAAGCGCTTCACATCATACACAGGTAATATTTCAATAATGTTATCATCTGTCTTTTAGAATGAAGAGGGTTGAAGAAATCAAAACTCAACAGAGGTGCCCTCCCAGTAACTTAGGAACTTGCTGCTTCTGGCAAAATAACCCAAGTACTTGTCTTCATTAGCAGTCAGAGCAGTTCTGAGTGTATATGAGCTTCAGTTACAGGGCCATCCTCTTAGAAATGACAATGTATACTTGTTTTAAAAAAAGAGGTGGCTATCCACTGCAGTAACTCACTCTGATATGTGAATTTGGGGGAGCAAACTTTTGCCTGCTCATAGGTTTGCCTGAAAGAATCCTGTGAGGGATGATACAGGAGAGACCTGGGCTCCACAAGAGCTGGTTTTTTCAGTAATAACTTCCTTCAAGCTTTAGAACAGTTCTTTTCCATACAGGAAATGTAACAAAAGTGGATAAACATGGAGATCCTGACTAAACTCAAACTGATCTTCCAGTCAGCATCCCCAGGGGAGATCCAAGCAGAGGGTTTGAGTCTGCTTACCTTCAGAACGCATGAGTAATCCTGTTGCTGTTCAGAACAAAGGTAAGCATGTGTGAATTGCACAGCCCAGGCTGTTCAAGGAAGGCTATGCAAAGCACTGAGTTCCAGCCCTGAGTGGATGCCCTTCACAAAGCAGTGCCTGAGAGCTCAGCACCCCGTATGGTCACTACAAGGACTCATCCAGCCTCCTAAAGTCAAGTGGTGACTTCATTTCTTTCTTTAAGGCTTTTGGTCAGGACTGCATAAAATCATGTGAACAACAGATCCATATAGTTTAAGAGTTAACCAATCCATCCCTATGCCATATTCAATTTGGTGTATGTATGTCATGATTGCTGTAGTTTGATCTTATATTTAATACTGTTTTCCACGTGGTTTTAATCACTTAAAATTAAACATACTTGAAGCATATTAATATATGAATACAACACAAACTTTTATGCATTCAAATACATGTTATAGCTGAGTATGTCACATCTGAATATGCCATGAACTAGAAAAAACTAAAAGAATATAAAACTACTCAGTCTACAGTTACGCAGTGGGGCTTTTCCTGCCATCTACTTTTTGTACCACAACAATATAGAACTGCTTCAGCTTCTTATCTGAGATCCTGGTAGTGCAAAAGAAGCAGAAGATATTAGATCCAGGTGGCATTAATAAGGGTCACAGACAATTCAATTTTCCTTGTTCTTCTCTGGCACAGGATCCACCTTAATAAAAACACCTTTTTTAGAAAACACATGCTGATTTACAATATCCTGTACCTTCCCTAATTTTAAAGTATGTAACCTGTTTTACATGAAAAAGTGTGTCTTCCAGCCTAAGACATTCAAACTCCCTTTGGATCTTTAATAATTAAGATGTAGGTACAATAAATGTAACTGCTGAGCTGTTTAGGGTTTATAAAAAAAAAGCTTGTGTCTTTGAGTATTTGTATGAGGAATATTTCAATACATGTGAAAGGAAAAGAAGAAGAATGGCCTGATGCAAAGTTTTTAATAGTTTTTACTTTTTGACAGAAACTACTGGTTATTACCTTCACTTTTGTACTTTTAGTGCAATTTGCTGAAGTGAAAAATATATAAAATAAAAACACATTGAAAAACAGGTATAAAAGCAAATTTATTTTCCTCAGCATGTTGTGGATCTTAAATAATGAAGAGAACATGTGCAGTTCAGTCCAAATAAATAATTTTTCAGGACATTTACTTATGTGGTTAAAGGGAAGGCAAACAAGCTTTTACAAAATTGTGTGCTTTAAACATGAGAATGAATTTGCTTCACCACTTCTATCCTGGTTTGCAAGGTTCTTAAGAAATTGGATTCAACCACAGTACTGTGCTCTGATCGGCCAGTGAAGCTTCCTTCAATATGACATTTAGAAGGCAAACATTGTATTATGTGATTTGTAACTTCAGGCAGGATTTGCTAAACTATATTTTTTCTCTAAATATTAGTAAATCCAAGCTGTAAATAGGCTTAAATCTTTTGATGCTTAAAGGTGAACTGAAATTTACTTTAGATGATTGGGTTTGATGCATGGATGGCTTACACATGCACTATTACTTTTTTCTCTTAAAATAAATTAGAACAGTTTTAGAGATAACTTTAAAGGTTATCTGTTAATTATCTATGCTGAACATCTTCAAATGATGTGACATATTTCAGAACGAAGTACAACCAAAAGTGGTTGTTGAAATGATTGAACTTTATAATCAAAGTGATGGCAAATGGTAAAGGTTTACCTGGAAAAAATGAGCAATATTGACTACTCAGGTGACAATTATCTTCTTTTCTACCAAGGTGAGTGCCTTGTTTATATACCATATTATTCTTTAACCTTTTTCTTACTTTTTTTTTTCCTCTTTTTTTTTTTTTTGTTCTGGATACAAGGAGCACAAACAATAACATCACTCACAATTCTGAGTTAAATTAATGCTGGTAGGAAGAGTCACTCAGTAATGACAGTGTATCCTAGAAATACACCTAATGTACCTCTAAAATAATTTTTCTTCTTTTTTCAAATTCGAAACTCCCAGCTTCTCTTTGTTTTGTGATGTTTTTCTGAGGTTGCTGAAAAAACAAAATAAACCAAATTCTTTAAACTTCTATTTTGAACTCCCTTACCAGATTTAAGGGTGATTAATGATTTAAATTAAACCATTTTTGAACAGGTATGTAGAAATCTAGAAATCCTACAGTAACATGCATTCCAGCTGCAACCAAAATACATGAATAGTGTGAGCACATTTTGGCCATCTGCAATGTGCTGGTGCTTAGGGACAATCTGGGTCACTATATGTACTAAAAAAATGTTGCAAATATCTTTTGCATAGAGTTTTGAAAAAATAGATATTCTCAGAGCCAAATTTAAGATTTGGTAGCTGAGCACCAAAAGGGAAGCATGCAAAATTACTGACCATTTCTAAAATTCTAGGATTTATCCATCTTAACTTATCTAGTTAAATATGCATTTCATTACAAGGCCTATTTTGCACTTTCTTTCTCTCAGTATCATTTCAAAATTCCTTACGAAAAGGCTGTATCCCCTTTATATCATATTACTGTTCCTTTTCCCTCTCACAGCATGACTGAAGTAAAATAACATCTATTTCCTAATAAAAATAAGCTTTTTAGTCAGTCATCGGAATAATTATGGAGAAACTTACTGTGTTTTGAGCCTGTTCATAGCAAATAGATCTGTATGAATAACTTCATGGGGAAACAAAAAAGTAGATCTAAATTGCACTACTGAGACCCAACCCTATTTTGGACAAAGTTCAGATCTTCAGTTTTAGGAGTGAGGAACTGAAGCAGAAGGGGGCAGACCGTGGACACCACAGTATCTCACTGGATGAAGGCTGTGTGTCCCTGCAGAGTGGCTGACCACTCTGTGGACCAGAATGTGAAACTACACATCTGCACCATGAGCAGACAGTACAGGACCAAATGCTGGATTCGGACGGGTAGATGTGTTACATTCCTGTCTCGGTCTCATGCTGTGCAAGAACAGGAGGCTAAAACTAACCAGTACACGTACCAAATTCTACATACATAAAAGATAAATAGAAGTAATCAACTTTTCCTTTGCAGGCAATCTTTAAAACTGGTGCATTTAAAAAGCCATGTCACTTTGCAAATGAACATCAAGAATTAGCTTCATGATCTGCTTCTTAAGGGACTTATCGAAGTGGAAACCGGAAGTGCAGTGTGAAGCTGTGAGGCATTTTCAATGACCTATGATGAGTATAGATAAACTCTGAGTCTCTTAGGCTAGAAGTTGAACCCCATCCCTAAAGTTAGACTGTTCTCATGTGATGAAATATGTTTTGTTCCATGATTAAAATCTATACCTGATATTATTTTCCTGGAATCATTCGTGACAGTGTCATTAATTTACCTTAACATTAGCAAAAGGAAGATATAAAAATTTGTGCAAGATTATTTTGACTTAAAAATTGGAGATATGTTTGAAAGGGTCAAGTCTTTCATTTCATGCTGATTATATATTTACGTAATTAAACTTGTTCTGTTAACTTGTCTTCTTAAAGTCACATTTAAATTCTACTTTTGTGTGAGTTGTTGCAGTACTTCCATTCATTATCTGATAGACTCCCAGAGAAAGTACATAAAAATTCAGATTACCAGATACATTTCTTATCTCTTTGAAGCAAGTCTGACTGTAGTGTA
The DNA here is from genome assembly GCA_013396655.1 of Campylorhamphus procurvoides. Classification (NCBI taxonomy): domain Eukaryota; kingdom Metazoa; phylum Chordata; class Aves; order Passeriformes; family Dendrocolaptidae; genus Campylorhamphus; species Campylorhamphus procurvoides. The sequence goes on along the minus strand of WBMV01006539.1, from coordinate 980,938 downwards.
GTTTTCTTTGATTCTCTTTGGTCACCGAGGATTTCAAAATCCTAAATTTATCTACATCTACAGATGACATTTTTATATAAATCAGAAATGTGCCACTTTGTGGATAAAAAACACATTAGAATCTATTACTACCATGTGTATGTGTTATCTTTCTAAACATGTGCTATTTGCTGAGGGGTATTTCTACTGTATTTGCACAGGGTAATGTAAGAAGCTCCATAAACCCCTTGGATCATGTGTATCTAGTATCAAAACTATCCGCCTAAATCTATCTGCTTATTCTGATTGAAGAACCTATTTCTGAAATCTAGTATATAATGATTAATAACTTCTCAGGTGCTAACAGGTACTAAGCTCCTTATACACATTCCTTACCCCCCAGTTCTCACAAACATTAGTAGAATATGAAAGAATAGGTTCTTTATTGGCATTATTTTATATTTGGATTCCTGACAGAATAATTTAAAATATTTTCATATATTCCCAAAAGATTTTTGCTTAATATATATCGGAGCAAAGATTGCACTAAAATACCAGAGATACCAAGATGAGACCTGGCAAAATGAATCATAATTTCTTGAAATAGGAAAATCAATCAAATTAAGTGAGCTTCCTCGAATTCCAAAAATGTCATTACTGCTTCTGCCTGACTAGGGTGCACTTCACAGCTATGTTTTTCTGATTTTGCAGCCTCAATTGTGTGATTACAAATTAAAGTTCCATCCTAACTTTGTTTCTGTTGTTCCTGTTCTATCAGTTTGTTGTGGCCTAAATCTTTTTTCAAAAAACATGCATGGATGCATAAAGGCAACTTTAAGTACTCCCCCCTTTTTTTCTGTTAAATTAGTCTAGAGGGGTTTCAAAGTAACAAGGAGCCACCTCCATACGACACATGGCCCAATTGAAGAACTCCATTACACAGCTCCTTCAGCAGAGTTAGGGACCACCTTCTACCCCACTAATCTTCATCCGTAAAATCAATTGTGCTTGTTCAGACATAGCAGAACTATGAGTATTTAGCCGTGCAAGTTAAAACTTAGCAAACTTTCTTTAGAGCACATGGATGTGGGGAAAGTGTTTTCCCATATGAACTCAGAATCACTATTATTGCTTGTGCTTGTAATTTAAAACTACATTTATGCCTGGTATCCATGCACACGCGTGGAGCACCGAGTGTGACACAGCATTCAACACTGTGAAAGCAGTTTTCTGGATGACAGTCAGTAAAGGATTACTCTCCAAAGAGCCATATGTCGAAGATCCAATTTCCCTACTGAATCTCTTGGTCAGTGATCAACCCATTGCCTATCAAGTTGAAGATTTCTTTCCAATCAGTTATTTTAGGAAAGGGGAGGCATTTAGTGCTTTCCCATTAGGTAAGTAATAGTTCTCTTTAATGATCATTGGTATAAGTCCCAATAATAAAACTGTCCCAGCAACAGATCAAAGATATTATGCTATTACTACCCTTTCTCTCTCTCCCCAAACCAGAAAGAAATGTAATTTTATTTATTCTAATAAGCAATTAAAAGTCCTCCAAATCTACTTTACCTACAGTCTCTAGTGCCCTTTTTTTCCTGGCACTTCTGCAGATCAGTGTGCAAACAGCATGTCATATTTAGAAAGTCTAAACAACACTTGCAACACACTTGTCTGGGGCAGATTGCTGAGTACAGACACTGGTGAAATGCAGGCTGCAAGAGCTTGTACAAGTGGGAGTTGTAGCACTGTACATTATCTGCTACTCATGAATAATACCTGCAGCCATCCACTTTTAAAGAAATTATATAGCTAAAAATTCTAATAAAACCTGTTAAGTGCTTTATGAGTCAATGGGATACTTTTAGTTTCATGTGATTGAGCATGTGCTGAAATAACCTAGTGCAGTATCAGATGAGTTAATACTGTTGTACCCCACAGGTAGAGATTACTTACAAATCTGGAAAATCATGGAAGTTATTCAATCAATTCTGGACTGCTTAGCGAAATATATAGCAAAGGGGCAGGGGCAGAATTCAGGGTGATCTAATAGGGATCTAATAATCCAATGCTTAGATTATTTTGTAGGTGAGAAAGCAGGCTGTTTTATTGAAAATATCATTTTTAGTAAGGGGACAAGGCCTTTGATATATTTCTCTTTCTTCACATGAGTCTTAATAGTGCTACTACTCATGTGGAAACAACGAGGCAAAACCTGGTTCACTTTCCTTCTCATCCAGTTTTTCAGACCAGAGTCAAATAGGAGACCTTATTTAAAATTATCATAGGGGAAACCTCTCAGACAGTGGTCAAATCCCCTGTCTTCATATTACTCAAAGCCCTTGCCAGCTGGAATTTAAACTCTGATCTTCAGCTTGATGGCACAATGAACTGCCACAGGACCTTCTGGCTGGCTCCAATTCTGGCTCCAATTAAAATCTTTCAAATATTTTGCACTTTTTTAAGACTGCAAATCTTCTACAGCCCTTTGCAACTGCTTTATTCCCATCCCCAACATTCTCCAGGCATTTTGCTTATCAAGCAGCCCAACACCAAATGTGCTGTTTTTGTTTGACCTATATTACAATGCAAAGCTACTTGGTTCTTTAATTCACTACCAAATAAAGCTGTTATCTCTGGATAAAGGGAACTAGGCCAAATGGTGATAAAGTCTCAGGGATAAATGAGATTAAACCAGTTCTACCTCACCTTGCTATTTGCTAATTATATATGTGCTGGTCAGCAGAGCTTACTATCTATCTAATCATATGTCTAAAGGTCAATTTAAAGGGGCTAATGCCCACAAATAAATATTCAGTGAAAAGTATTAATTGGCATAGGGGTTATACTTGTCCTTTTATTTCTTTTTGTCTTTTCAAGACATTTTCAGGACATGATACATAATGCATAAAATTGCAGCATGTTTTTAAAACACAAGAGGATTTACCCTTTTTATTTCTTTAAAATTCAAAGTGATTTGGCAAACACAATTCTAAGGCAGAACTACAACTAGGTCAAAGAACTAACTCTCATTTCTCTTTTAATTAACACTTGGCAATATTGTTAAGGAAAGCATTACTCAGAGTGTTGAAGTCACGTTAGCACCAGAAACCTCTCCAGGGCATCAAACAATGATGAGAGGCTTCCATAGAAGCCCTTTTAGAACAGTGGGTCACTTTATATCTTTGCTGTCACTGCATAAACAAACACAGATCTTTCTTTAAAATGGTTGACTTATAAATAAACTCAGTAAGCAAGTTTTTTTGGCTTGTTGAGGGGGAGGGAAGGGAAGAGCTAGAATTTAACAACTCCTGGCCTGCCCAGTTTGAAAACACAGCCAATAGAGGAAGCTGCAGACAAGGGCAGCAATGTAATCAGGAGACACACTGCTGTTTTCAGATCTCCACAGTGTATCCAGGCAAACTGAGGGCTGCCCCTCCTGGCTTTTTTTGACTCTACCCCCGAACTGCTCTTTCACAGACATTAAGGCACCTGAGCTAAACAAGTGCAAGCGGTAAGAAGATCAGATCCTCTTGCTGTCCTGCCCCAAGCAGCTCCTCTGGAGGCAGCATCTGCTGCTCAGCAGGTGAAGGGAGGATTTGCAGCCTCACAGCTGTTCTGCTCTGAAACACACACCTTGCCGGTCTCACCCCAACCCCATTTCAGAGGAGGAAGTAAAAATAGATGGGGAGAAGTCTAGTACACAGAGGCCACGAGTAAAGGAAAGAGAGCTGAAAAGGCAAGGAACAAGCCAGAAATGCAGGAGGGAATGAAAGGCAGTGTAGAGAGGAGAGAAGGATGCAAGAGAGGTGCAGGGGAAAATTATATCAAAGCATTAAAATGGGCAAGTTTATACACAACCGGTCCTTTGAATTTCAAACTATTCGCAGGTTAGGAGCAAGGAGTGGGGCACTTAGGTTCAAAATAAAATCACTCACAATCTGAAAGACAAAAACAGGAAGAAATACTAGTTTCAGGCACTGTAATTTCTTTGAGGCAGGCCACATATGGAATAAGTTGTCATCAAAGCAATGAGCATAAGCAGATGTCTAGACATCTTTATGAAAAGAGAGGCACTGTTGGGTATAGCATGACACAGCAAGGAAATGAGATTGCATTTAAAAGTGGACTTGTCTTTTTACCAGAATAGTTCCCTGCATCTTTTCAGGGGCAGACTGACATTCTTCTTGAAATCTAGCTGCTGTAAATTTATAAATTACTGTTTCTAATAGACTGTGAGATCATTCAGTCAGAACTGCTAATGCAGAAATTTATATTCTTCTAGCAGACATTTTCACTATTTTTCAGATCAGAAAAGAGACCAGAGAGTCTTCTTTCAACCCAACTATATTATCTGCCTTCACTGTCACTCATTTACTACTGGATACTGGATATTTTGTTGAGAGGCATCCACTATCCTTACGTAGTGACACACTTATGTGGTCTATACATCCCTGGTATTCTGCTGCAGTTAACTGGTCACCATCACTGCTTACACACATGCTTTAATTTCCAATTTGCCTGGTTTCAGCTTCCAGTCTTTCAGCCCTACTAGATGAAGGAGCTGGTTTTGCTTTTACCCTTTGGGCTCAAGCAGGGGAAGTCCTTCTTGACCAATTTGAATACCTTCTGTGATGTATAAACTGGCTTGGTAGATGCAGGGGGAGCAGTGGACAGCACTCAGACTTCAGAAAGTCTTTTGACAGCGTCTTTCCCATCATCCTCATAGAGAGGACAAGAGAATTGGGAATTGGATGAGTAATTAGTGAAGTGTATTGGAAAATCTCTGAATAACTGGTCTCAGAGGGTAGTGATCAATGGTACAAAGTCTCCTTGGAGGCCAGCTGCTAGTGCTGAACCCCAGAGGGCAATACTGGTACCAACACTGTTCAACAACATTATTAATAATATTGGTCAGGGGACAGAGTGTACATTTGTGGTGGTTTTGGAATGGTATTTTCCAGTTTAGTATTCCCACTGAAACTGCTCCAAACCATGAGTTTGCTCATTCACCCCCTCCGCCTCCTCCTCCTCCCCCTGTGGCAGGCTGGAGAGGAGAAATGGAGGCACAAAAAGCTAAGATCACATGTTGAGATAAGAACAATTTATTGGAAACAACAATGAGATAAGAAAACAAACCGTAACAGCAACGATATTAATAACAAAAGCATACAAAAGAGAGAGCTGAGCGATTCTCATGCTCAGCATGGAGTCCAGCAATACCTGGCAGCTCCCTCCATACCTGCAATGAGGTAAGGTGGTATAGAATACCTTCCCTGTCCTAGCCATGCCCCCCTGGGCTACTGTAAATATTAACCCTGGCCTGGCCTGAAACAGGACAACCCTCAGCAAGTTTGCTGCAAGAAGTGGCCAATACAGTCAAAAAGTTGTATTGCCAGAGGGGACCTCAACAGGCTGGAGAAATAATCCCATGCACTAGTACATGCTGGGGCCAACAGTATGGAATGGAGCTTTGTAGAAAAGAACCTGGGAATCCTGATGGACACCAAGTTGAACATGAGCCAGCAATGTGTCCTTCTGGCAAAGAATACTAACAGTGTCCTCACCTACATTAGGAGGAGTGTTGCCAGCAAGTGAAGGGGAATGATCCTTCCCCTTAATACAACACTAGTGAGACCACAATTGGAGTACTCTGTTCACTTCTGGGCTACCCAGCACAAGAGAGTCATGAACATATCAGAGAGAGTCCAATGAAGGGTCATTAAGATGATGAAGAGTATGGAGCATCTCTCCTATGAGGAAAAACTGAGAGCTGAGACTGTTCAAACCTGCAGAAGTGAAGGTTCAGGAGGGATCTTGTCAATGTATCTAAATATCTGAGGGTAGGTAAAGATGGAGCTCATTTCAGTGATGCCCAGTGACAGTGTAAGAAACAATGGGCACAAATTGGAATATGGGAGATTTTTCCTGAACAAAAGGAAACATCTTTTTACTGTAAGGATGACTGAGCCCTGGAACAGATTGCCCAGAGAAGTTGTGGAGTCTCCATCCTTGCAGATATTAAAAATCAATCTGGACATAATCCTGGGCAACCTACTCTTGGTGGCCCTGCTCAAACAGGGGAGCAGAACACGATGACCTTCCAACCTCAACCATTCTCTGATATGATACAGTCACTTTTTCTGCAATTGACCTTATCTAAGGGGGGCAAATATTGTAATATTGATCAAATTGAATATGTGAAAGATTTTGATGTTTGACAAGTTTCAGTATTGCATACGAAAGAAGCAAACAAGCAAAATATTCTTATTCTTTATTTAATTCTAAACAACCCATAGAAAATGTGGATTACAGAAGTGTTTTGAAAGTCTGTTAGTGAATATTGGTGGTAAATGGCATTGTATTGAATGGGAAGAAGCAAATAATAGTATGGAAAGGAGTCAATGTTAAGTTGCGGTAGTTAACATCTTAATTAACTGGAAAAGGGATTAATGGCATGTTAATGAAACTCACAAATGAGTGTCTGTAGACCTGTTTCATATATATATATATATATATATATATGACAAAAAAGCAGTTAAGGAAATTATAATTTATGAAAGAGAAAAATAAGTGAGGTTGTATCTGTACATGTGTATAGATTGTGTGTATATGCAAAATGAGAGAGTAATGTGAAGGAATGATGTTAAAAAACAAGAAGGGAAAATAAACTAACTCAGGTTTAAGAGAGAGCAACACATAAAACCATGGAGTTTTAGGCTTTCTAACATCTCTTGAGGGTTCTTAATTATTCCTCATGCCATAATACATGGCTACCTTGAAATCTCCAGAATATTCAACCATGTTATAGCTTTGTGAGGAAAATACACAAAGACAATTTTAAGACAATTATTTGAATATACTATTATTTTGAGCTTATAAGTAGGAAGTCTATGGATACAGGAAGATTAGTAACTAGAACCAATAGAGGGCTTTCCTAGTAATTATTGTGTTAAAAAAGATACTGATTGACCTGAAGTGATTATAGCAAATTAATGCAAGGCACCAGCTCTGCTTCCTACCCTTCCTCTCTTCTAGGCTTGACTAATTTAATGGTGGGAACATTTTCACTGCTGGGAAACCAAACTTTGATCACCTCTGTGTAGACAGTTCTTCCTACCTGTGTGTTTTAACTTGAATAAAAACTAGTTTTTGCCACAAAGTACTGGCCAAAAAAAAAAAAAAGGACAGAGGAAAGAGAGAACAAAGAAGGACTGAGTGTTTGAATACAGGCCATACAATATATAAAACGTATTTGATTACAGAAAAAAATTTTCTTAATTAGTCTAAGTATGGAAATAAAATATAATTTAAATAGACATAACAGCCAGCTATATTTTAAACTGCTCAACCTTTTTAATCAAGAATCCCTAAGAGGGGAATTGTGACCCCAAAGTGTAAATGCATCAGCACTGACCTAAACCCGTGTTACTCTCATGAATAAAATTATTGAGATCTTCGTGATTCCCTCTTCACCTACCAGAACTCTGCCTTTAATTCCACTGTTAATCTGACTGTAAGGCTCATAGACTGAGATGCTTCTGTACCACATTGTCAGAGTTTCTGGTCTCCTTTAAGAGTCTAAGTCTTGGACTGAAGTATTCTCATGTCATATATTTTTATGAACTCTGCCAGTACCCTTACATCTATGACTGAATGAATATTGTTTATTTAAGGGGCTAGAGGAGGTCTTGGGTTCACTTTAAATATTTGCCAGACTGTTGGCTAGGAACTCTTCAAGCCAAGCAATTGCATCCACTATTAAAGGTTACTGAGGGTTATTCAATCCTCCTAACTTTAGGCATATAATTTACTTGTCTTTCAAAGTTAAATTCCTCCTCTGAATAATCCCCTGGAGGAGCTTGTCTTTTTGCAATAATTATATAGGAAGCCTGAGGGGACTAGCCTCATATCTTTGTCATACTTAAATGTCTAATATTGAATGCTGTTAAGGTTCCTTTCTTGTGTTTCTCTTTTTCTAACTAAGTGTCCTAATTACTTGTTTGTTATTATGAGGGGATGTTTCTTTAAGAAATTGTTGCAGATACCTAAAAAAGAAGAAGCATTCAGGTCTGTGGAATCTAGGTAGAAGGAAGTGGTATTTCCTGAATGGAATGCCAGTAATGGAAAGGAATGTGGTTTCAGATATGCATTATACTTCATAGGCGTTTCCTCTTGAATGACAGCCTATACCACCATATCCATCCTGACTTCCCCATCCAACAGGGAATTGAGTTTGGTAAACTGCATGTCTAGAGAATAGGGGCCAAGGTCCAAGAGTGTTTTCATTAAGTACCTGAACTTTGTAGTAGCAATCCTTTAGATGGGTTTGTTCGTGTTATTCACAGCACTTCATTGTAGAGATTCCAGGTCTGGTAACAGAAGTAGACCTATCCCTTTGTATCTAATTGGAGATCAGATTCTCACCTTAATTTCCAAAACCACATGAACACTGAGAGATTAGATTCATACGGATGGTAGTGAGACAGCTATAGCATTAAAATACATGACTATCATGTTCACTGAGCACGACTCCAGACATTATGGAGAAGAACCAACCAAGCAAATAGCCACCTTAACACAGTGTGGTGGCTATGCTAATTCACCTGACACAGGTGTATTATAAATATAAGAATGTAGTTGATTAGACTAAATACAACACTTTTCCCAAGCTAGGAGTCAAACCTGGAATTCTGCAATCTGCTCCAGAAAGGCACGTGCAGCCATATGGGCTGCTCAGTGGTCACTGCCCTGCCCAGCAATGCAGGTTTGCCTTAAGGACCTTGTTGTCATTTGGCCTTAAAGGATTTACCTGAAATTATGGAGGATATCCCTGTTTTTTCAAAGAAATAAGTCCAAATCTTTTGAGGCCCAGGCTAGCAACCGCTGCAACATCCTTTCCTGACAAACATTCTTGCACCTAGATCAAAGAGTTAATAATACTTTGATATGTAACTATTTAGATCACACCCTTAAACCAGTACAATTGGTTCTGTCTCCCTGCTGGTGAAGGATATTGACAAGTTTGAAGGAAACAGCAAAAAAAGTCACAGTATTGACAAAAGAGCTAGAGGAAATGATACATGGTGGAAAGATTGAAAGAACCAGATAATACATTAGCATATTTAAATTTTAATCAAGATGGAACATGGAAAGAGCTTACTAATATTTAAATGGTGCAAACCCCATGACAAAATACTGATTATTTAATATAATCAATGGGTTTGTATATAATATAATATAATATAATATAATATAATAATATATTATAATATAATATAATATAATATAATAGGTTTGTAGCAATGAAAAATGGGTCTAAGTAAAACCTGCAAGCAAATGTCTGGAAAGTTACAGTATTGAGTTGAGTGCATATCAGAACTCCTGTGCTGTAAAATGTGTGTTCCAAGTCCCTGTTACCTACCAGAGTGTGAAACTGACTCTTGAGAGAGGAGTTGGGCTTGTTCTGTCTCTCTCTAACATTCAAATTTTGCTTGGACAAATTGCTGGGGAAGACTTGGACTAGATGAGTCTTGTGTTATTTGACTGTCTATTTCCTGCAACTAAGAAAGAGTTTTCAAGATTCCTGCAGGCGCTGACTAAAAAATATTGACTCTGGAATAGAACATAAAAAGTATCAGCTCTGCAATGTGGCTGTTGATGCATCAGTGAACTTTCCCTGTCCAATTAAATTCTCATTCTTCATGTGGGAAGAGTTTAATCCCTGTAGGTAACTAATGATCCTGTAATGAAACTGACAAAAAAGAAAGAATCCACATTACCTATTAGAAGGAGTTGCAACCTCTTTCCTATTTCCATAATTTTTATGCTGTTTTCACCAGGCAAAGAGATTGTTCTTTCTTCTATACCCAGCTGTTAGAAAGAAAATGCACTTCCATTCCAGGTCAAGATCTTGGTCTTTTGTATTTCATCCTCTGTCTCAATTCTTCTTTCATGAGGATGGCATATTTACAGTAAGGTTTTCTTCCCTGGAAGAGTCAGAAAATCTATGTTTTCTTTCACACTTCAACAGCATCCAAGAACACAAAATCTGATAAGAAAAAGCAAAAAATTAAAATTGCTGAGGACATATTCCTGAAGCGTGGGGACTCCCATTAGAATCACAGAATCATAAAATTGTAGAATATCCTCATTTGGAAGGGACTCAAGAAGGTCATCAAGTTCAACTCTTGATTCCACAAAATGAAGCCTAGAAATAAAACCATATATCAAAGAACATTGTACACACATGTCTTAAACACCAACAGACTTTGGACCATAAACTCTTCCCCATTGAGATTATTCTCATGATTGACCACCCTCTCATGAAATTACTTTCTCCTAGTAGCCAATCTGAACTTTCCATGATACCGATTTTCAAGCCATTCTTTCCATCCTATCAACAGACACCAAAGATAAAAGATCAGCGCTTCCTGCTCTGATCACCTTCATTATGAAGTTGTAGACAGCAATGAGGTCACATCTCAGTCTCCTCTTTTCTAAGGTTAGCAAACTAAGTATCCTCAGTCACTCCTCCTGATCTTTGTTGTTTCCCACTGGACACATTCTACAATTTCTATATTGTTCTTACATTGTGGAGCTCAAAACTGCACTCATGACATGAGTTGAGGCTGCACCAATCCTTATATTGTGGGACAATCCCTCCTTTCCACTGTTTAGCTATTCTGTACTTCATGCACTCCAGGATATGATTGGACCTGTAGGCTGTCAGGGCACATTTTTGACTTTTGTTGAGTTTGCTATCAACCAAAATTCTCATATCCCTTTCTGCACTCCAACCTCTTTCCCCCAGTTCTACATATATCCAGGATCACATTGTTCCAGGTACAGAATCTGGCATGTGCCATTGTTAAATTTCTTATGGTTGGTGCCTGCTGAGTGCTCTAGTCTATCAAGATCTCTCTGTAAGATCTCCTTACCCTCAAAGAAATCAACAGCTTATCCAAATATTGTATTGCCAGCAAACTTAGGGTGAACTCAACTCCAGTGTTCAGGTCATTGATAAAAGTATTGAAGACAATGAAAGGGACCTAAAATTGAATCCTGTGGAATCCCACCATTGACTGGCTACCAGCCAGACATTACTCCATTTGCTACAAACTCTTTGAGCCCAACTCTTTGAGACCAATTCTTCAGCCAGTTTTTCACTCATTGTAATGTGTACATGTCTCATTGTATGCTGGACATTTTGTCCTGAAGGATACTGGGAAAAACAGTCTGAAAAGCTCTGTTAAAATAAAAAAACAACACATCCACTACCTTGCTGTCATCCACTAGGTAGGTAACCATGTCATGAAAGGATACTCAGTAAGTCATGACTTTCCCTTCATGAACCCATGCTGGCTTTGACAGATGACTGCATTGTCTTTCAAGTGTTTTCCAATAACTCACATAATAATCTTCACTACAGTTTTTACCAGGCACTAAAGTAAGAATGGCAGGCCTATAATTACTGGGATCTGCTTTCTTGCCCCTTTTTAAATCTGAAATAATCTTTTCTAGCTTTCACTTAACTGGGATCTTTCCAGATTTTTCAATACCTTTGATAAATAACTGAGAAAGGTCTCACAGTAACCTCAGCCAACTCTCTCAGTACCCTGGGATGAATTCCATTAGGGTCTATAAACTGGTCTTAAATGCTTATACTGGGGCTAGCTATGTAAACAGGTTTTCAGATTTTGCTTACTTTTACTAGCTATTGAAACATGTCTTAAATAAATTTGTTGCTTTCAAAAAATGTTTAATGATGTTTACATTTAGAATATGTTGGAGACTTTCAGGGTTATAAAAAAAGTCTCAGAGCTTCAGCCTTCATCCAGCTGACATATTCAAAGTCTATATAATACAGCTTAGGTTTGGGTTTTATTTTAAGGTTATACATTGGAGTCAAATGTGCCCAATTGAACATATTAAAACATCAGATTGATTATACAGGCAAGCTCCTTGCTGTGCTTCTGTTATTGTCAAAATCTTGGTAATGACAGTCACAAAATTAAAGTTCTTCTTCATCACCACATAAGAGAGGTAAATGGCCTGGGAAAATAAGCTCTAACTTATTACTCATCATTAGTAATAATTTAAATGCTTCCTTAGTTCCATTCAGGGTGTATAGCATGAAAGTAAGAATGTTTGTGACAAGTTTGACTGTGCAGTGGAGCAAAAGTATTATGATGTAATCAGTCACATAAACTGATTTTATGTGTAATTGCTAAATTGCCTGTTGTGGGTATGGAATTCACTAATTATTTTCAGGAATCACAGATAAGTGATTTGATAATTATGTCAGGTTTTGTTTTGTAATTGTTTTCAGAGGCCTTGTTTATATCAAGTAGCCATGGTCCTGGATTATAATCAACATTGTGCATGTTTCTGCTTGTTACTGTTCTCTTGGTATAGACTTGAGTTGACTCTCATTCTGCCGTCTTCAGGGAGCTCCTTAAACAGATATACAGTTTGTTTACAATACATTTTAGATAACTATTTAGTGATCACTCACATGCCTAAGGCTACAGTGGTGACACTAAAATAATGAAGCAGATCTTTGGCCACTGCATTTACCTCTCTGCCTTGGGAACACTTCCATACTCAAAGACATGCACTTGTCTTGACAGAGTTTATACTTTGCAGCACTTTTTTTTTGTGGTGAGCAAGTTCTTTGTAGAATAAGGAATAACGAATCTATCTATCTATCTATCTATCTATCTATCTATCTATCTATCTATCAATCATCTCCTTTGCCTTCCTCCTTTATCACCCACAAACATATCAAAGAGTGGCTAAAAGGAAGGTAAAATCTGCAATAACTGATAGCAGATTCTAGTATAGGCTGAAGTGACTGCAAAAGTCTGCAAAACCTCTCTAGACCAGTCTGCCAGGAAGGTCCAGGAAATCTCTCTTTTCCTCTGAGCTTTCAGAGTTCTCTACCAACCTGTTTTTTTTTTTTTAATCTACAAGTTTTTTAGTTTTATATTTTACAGTTTAATCTACAATTTTTGTGGAAGACTCCTGACCAGTTACTTCAAGAAAGTAAGAGACTATGTTTTCATAGAAGGCTAGTAATTTAATTTCCATATTTTTAAACTAAGCACTTAATTTTTAAAATTTATCATGTGTATATATCAAATGGCTGTTTGGGTTTATTTTTTTTTAAAAAATATCTTGTAATTAAGATACATTAACTTAATAAATACAATATACAAATGTGATCTCATTGTCAAGTTCAGTGAAATAAATTATTTTGCAGTAACATTTTAGCTTTGTAGTTTGCCAGGAGATGCAAAAAACCCAATCCATATTGGTTCCACATTAATCATTTCATCATCTATTCTTAGCCTAACAGAAAACTATATTATTTTTACATTATTATGTCTACCTTGCCTGCAGTGTTTAATTTTTTTTAAGCATCCAAAGAGAAATTCTACTGTAGCAAGAGAAATTCTACCATAACATAAATAAAATCCACCAGTGTGAATTAATAAATAAAAGCAGACAACAAAATTGGTGAACTTCCCATTTTTTTTCAGTGGAGTAAAATCCTAAAAGAACTACTAGATGCACAAAAGTATTTTAGTGTTGGGTCTCAGACTCTGCAATCTCTGAGGGTCCATAAGACTCTGGAGAGTCCTTGAACATATTCATAAATCTAAATGAATCTATCTTATCTGAAAATAAGATACAGCCTTTGGGAATTGCATGGTAGTGCTTGGTTTGGTTAAAAATACTCAGGTGCCTTTTAGGAAACTGTCAGAGGATACTAAGCGCAGATTCCTGACTGAAAATTTTCTCTATTTTTTCTTTTTCTGATTTTACCTCAGGTACAAGCAGAAAGAAAAAAAAATAGGTGGGGTTGAATTATCTGCTTCATTAAGATGGCTTGATATCACAGACATTTATTATTGTTTATTTATTTAAAGCCAATAAATAGCACTTCTAAGAATTCTCAAAGGACTTCATTTGTGTTTCATTATCAGATTAAGTAGGCCTGCTACATTAAATTAGACATGAATTTAACTCAAATTTTATCAAAAATTTTTGTTTGTTTCAGTTTTGATATGTTTTCTGACTGGCAATAAATTTCTGTTTTCCCTTGGTGCAGGTGTGAATTCCAGTCTGTAAAACTTTTCCCCTGGCGTTACAGGTCCATAATCTTTGAACAGCTCAGCTTGAGATCATATTATCATGTCTACTTATGCTTATTTGCCTATACTGATCCATTTGAACTTATTATCATAATAACTAGGCATTTCAGATATGCATAAATGTTTAGATGTGACTTGCTGACTACTCAGTTGCTTATAAGTACTGATGTCGTGCTCATTATCTTAAAATTATCGTGAACATTCAGAATACAAGCATATCTTTTTAGAAAATGAAGCTATGTCCTATGTCCCAAGAAGTTACAGTTTATGCAAATATCCCCTTAAGTAAATATGCCTCTCTCTCTCTCCTCCTCACCATTAAAAAACCAAAAAAAATAATTCAAACAAAAATTATTTCTTTAAATGATAACTGACTTAAATAAAGGCAAAGACCCTCAGCATAGACCTTCATCAAGTCAGGATGGAAAGGGTGTATCATAAGGATAAAACACAGATTGGCCACCAATCTCATCCTGAAATGACTGCACTGGAAACAGAAACAAACTTTTTTNNNTTTTTTTTTTTTTTTTGTGTCTGGTCTACTAGTAGGTATTCGGGAATTGAGTGAAGAATTTGAAATAAGTTCCTGTCATGCTGGAAGTTTCAACTAGCAAATTAAATATGGTTAATTAATGATATTTGCAGCCCATGTTGTGCTAATTAAAACCGACTAATTTTTCTGTTATTATTTGCATACTGTTGTTTTGCAGTTATGCATTTGGAAGGGTAACACTACCTTGAGATGCCAGTTTTTTGGCATCACTCTGTACTAATGAACAGAGTGAGACAGTATATCCTTAAGCTGTACTAGAGCTTCTTGTTCTTCTGTTTCAAATAATTTACAACTAAAGAACTATGAAACAGTAACTGCTTCATAGACTCTGTTGAAGAACTGTTTGTTTCTATAGTGACAAACAAAATTTACTTTGCAAACCAATTCTCATAACAAAAAATAAAGTCCCTGTAGTCTTTCCAGATCAGAAATTAGTTGGGACTGGCAGAAAAAACATTGAGGCACACTTAGAGAGGAAAACAAAAAAGCAGTAGAAGGTCTAGGAGCAGAGTGGACAAGGAAGTGCTTCCAAGTCTCTATATCGGTGCCAGTTTCTATTGTATACTGTGGCAGGGTGGAAACGCCAGAAATGACTGTACCTATATAGGCACCATAGGACTTGGAGGATCCATATTTATCTGAGTACCTCCAGATTTAAGACACTACCAGATCAAAATGCTCAGAGATGAGAAAAATTCAGACGAATGAATTAAGAGAACTGATTTGTGAGTGCAGCTCTGGATTCTGGTCCTCTTGTTTTTTCAAGTCACAACAGCAGTGAAAGATATCTATTAAATTATGTTAACCCTAAATATTTAGTCAGACTTAAAACCTCTTAACAGTCTAGATAAAGACATGTAAGAAAAAATAAATTTTTAGTAAGAAGCAAATTTACAAGTCTAGTAGCATATTACATAGAGCAAGGCAATAACTGAATTTTTAAAGTTAATTATATTAAGGCTATCTTAATCGATAAAGACCCTTCAAGACAGTAGCTTGACATCCTCTCAGTTGCATGAGCTTGCTCGATTGCTGTGGAAGTGAGTTTGAGCCACCAACTTCCATGACTCCTAGTTAACTGGGAATTTTATTCAAAGTCTACTTTCTCTTTTTCCCTGTGGCTTTACAACTGATGTATTCCATTTCCCCACACAGGTAAGTGTATACACAAGAGCATTTAGCTGATGCTAAATGCTTTTATCAAAGCCTTTTCACCACAAATTCTTTGTGCAGGACAGAATGAAGAGGGTGGCCAAATTAAAAGAGACAAACATGCAAAGCATTCTTTAACTGGGCTAGTCATTGACATCTCTAATAGCTCATTGAACCTATTGGCATCCATAATTAATTAAAGTTGCCAGAAGCCTGGGCAAAATTGCTAATTATGGTAATTATATGCTATTTTTTAAATTTAAATTGGCCATGAAGGAATGTCCATGTTGTTTCAGTTCATGGACATTGATACATTGGAAAGTTTCTATATTTTTCAAAAGTGTTGTGCTGTCTCTGTGAAGATCAGTAGCATGGCAATCTGTACAACATCTTTCTTCCTGCACATGATTTGTCTAGGCTGAGAAGATTGCTCTGTGGTCTGCCACAGCGAGTGACACTTGTCAACTGAGACAAAATCTGGTACATCACAGAATACAGGGCTTAATAAAGGTATGGGTGTGAAAAAATATCTCAGATTGTTAATTGAGTGGCTTCTGAATTATCCAGAATTGTTAAATTGTGCACAGCAGGTGGGAAAGCATAAGAAAATCCTTTAAAAATAATAAATATGGTTTATGAACTTGCTATCAAAACAACCCACAATGTATATTTTTTCAAAATAGAGAGAAGAAATTAAAATCACTACAACAAGTTAGATGAAGCTATAAACCTCTTTAGAGAAACAAACCAGTTCTTCCCTGAGAGGAGGAACACTTTACTTGTTTACGTTGGACAATAACGTCAAGAGATTCTGATCTTCTGAAACTCCATCATATTCCCTGAGGGTAGCTTTCACAACCACCAATTGCATTAATACTGCGTTTGTGTGGCTTCTCTGTGAGTCAAAGTGGCAGAGGGCTGACTGCAGGTAAATAAATCCCTTGTTTTTCACCTGAGTCAGAGAGCTGATCTGACTTGGTAGATGTACAAGTGTGACATCTCAGAAAGGGAGGAGAAACACTGCTTGTGGCAGCAGCTCAGTTTTATAGCTACTTAATCCAGTGATGAAACCGCACCCTTGGAGTATATTTTCTTTCTTATCTCCCATCTTCTTGAAATGTCTGTGGCTGCCTGTTGGTCTTTGCCAGTTTTAACTTTTAACCCCTTTGTAAGAATAAGATTCTCTCATATTCCTGTTTCTCAGCAGTTGTAAAAATAGACTCAAGCTTAAGGGTCTATAAAGTCTTTCTCTTCTGAAACAAACTGGATGTGTCAGCATTGAGACAAAATCTATAACCAGTTTCCATAACCAATTAAAGTTAATCATGGTTTTGCATGAGAGTCAGATTAAGTTCTAGATGGCTCTATTAGCCTGCAGAAAAAGCAACATATTTTACACAATTGAGTTACAAAAGCATTTACAAAATTTACTGTAATTGCAAAAAAAGTATGAAAAGCTTTTGAAAAATATATGCCAGAGTCATTCATTCTGCTTCACCTTACCATTTTCTCAAATGAGAACTGCACTTGTCTGGCTTATTAGTAATCTCCTACTAAAGAGCCATCTTTTTCCCTTCCCTAGTATGACTAATTATTTAAGTGGTGTATCCTTAAGGACGAGTTAGAAAGATGCCTGTGATTAACACAGAAGACTGAGATCATATAATGAAGGATATATTTACATCTCTTTGATCAAAGCAAATGCTATAATGAGGGGATCAGGTCTTTTTTCTCACTAAAAGTGAGAATACAGAAGAATGACATTGCTGACATTCAGATGTTTTAGGGGAAGTGTGATGGGGTGGGGAGTAAAGATGTATATAATTGGTTATTCAAGTAAGTGGGTGAAAGATTTATTACCTAGGAGGTGTCAGGTCCATACAGCACTGCAAATAGATATCAGTGATATCCACAGAGATACTTAGGGTGCAGCTATAGAAAATGTAGGGCAGGTGTCTTCACCTCTGCTTTTCTCATTCTACTATTCCTCTTCCTTTATATGGTCTTTGGAGCTTAACAATGAAGGGATTTGTCATGAAAACAGTAAAAAACCAAACCCTCTTTTCTTACATCCCAAAACAAAATCATAGAGCTGCAGTATTGAGTCAAATTGGTTAAGGAAAAAGAAAAAAAAAACAACAACAAAAGAACCCCAAACAACTAAAGAAGCTGAAACAAAGAAGTTGAAAGAAGCAGAGGAGCAAGACCTTTTCTTTTGGTAGTAATTGACTTGGCTGTCTTGTATAATTTCACTCTTAAGAATTATTTATAGAAAGTGTTTCCTTCCTTGCAAGGTTTTATTAAGAAATCATTCTGCTTTACCAGAGACAACTCTACACAGCTCTATACTGATCTGGATGGCATCGGCTGATTTTTAATTGTCTTGGTTTTTTTCTTGAGAGGTGTTTTATTGTCAAGAGCAAGTTAATGATTTTGACCCATAAACACCTTGTATAACTTGTATACAAGTTATACTATGTGAAGCTGTGTCAAAAAGTTGTAGTAGTTTAACCACAGTTGGCAACTAAATATCATGCAGCCACTTGCTCTTCACCTTCCCCAGTGAAGAAGAGAATTGGAAAAAAAAGAGTAAACTTATGGGCTGAGATAACAACAGTTTAATAATTTAAATAATATATACTAATCATACCACTAATAATAATTATAATTAAAAGGAGAGAAAGACTGGAATGTAACACAAGATAAACATGATGCACAATTCAATTGCTCCTCCAGTTCATATAATGGGCATGACGTCCCATGATATGTAATATCCCTTTGGCCACTTCAGGTCATCTGACAAGGTCATGTTCCCTCCCAGCTTCTTGTGCAGCTCCTCTCTGGCAGAAGGCATGACACTAAAAAGTCCTTGACTTAGGGTCAGCACTACATAGCAACAGTCAAAACAGCAATGTGTTATCAACATTGCTCTCATGCTGAATCCCAAACAACATTGTACCAGCTACTAAGAAGAAAATGAACACTGTCCCAGCTGAAACCAGGACAGTTTTTCTGTGCAGGACTGTCCTGGTGTCATAGAGATCAGGGAAAGGGTTTACTGGAGAAGAAATTGATTGCATACAGATACCACTAATTACATATGAGGAACTAAATGCTGTCAAATTGTCCTGAATGAACCTAGCTCCCTCAATAAATATTACAATGTCCATTGGTGTGACTCCTTCATTTAAGTGATGTTCCTTTGCACATTCCTTCATTTTGCAGCATTCCTTCACTTTATCAGTATTCCCCTTTGGTAGTGAGGATATTTTGAAAAGGTCTTTGCAGATGTCACGCCTTTATACATCTGCATAATCTTACTGTACTGACCAATCATTTCCATGAAACCCAACTCACAGAGACAATTTAGGAAAGCCTCTTTATATTACTTGGCCTGCAGAAAAAGTGTAGTTATGCTTTTTTTTGCCTTTTAGACTTTTCTTTCCTCTAAAACTTGTCTCCTTTCTTACACATACAAACACACAAAAAACCCCCATGATCCAACCATGTGCTTTAAACTACTTTTCCTTAATTGTCTACTGTTCCTACTCATCTTCCTACTCATCCTTCATCCTTTCTCCCACCAGGACAACCCCTATCCTTAAACAGTTCATATTCTGATCTTTGATAACCCTTTGGAAAAGGATATCTGTTGGACTTGTTTGTAGTGTTTATGAAGGGAATGTGATCTCTTTACTACTCATCTCTCATCTAAAAAGAGCACTTTCTTGTAATGCATGATAACCTGCAAAAGAAGAGTCCAAAGAAGTGAGGAATTTAACTCACTATTTTATTGACTCCTGTCTAAGTAGTTAGCTCTTAAATTCTGTTATTCTGATTGAATGGTGTACAAATCGTGTGAAAAGCCACAATGGTTTGCATTTGCATTGTCTACTTGAAACCAAACATGCAATCTTGAGAGGATCAACCTTTCATTGTCACATGAGTAACAGTAACAGTTTCATTTTTTTTAAAAAAAACCTATGAATAAAGTGTCATGGTTAATACATTAATACATTTTAATCCAATATTCAAGAATAATTATTCATCTGTAATGTTGTCTGCAGTTATATGTACTTAATGAACTGTTAAGAGTGTGGACTAAACTAATAGTCTTTAGTCATAACAATATCATCAAGCTATTACAACATCTTCAATCTTCTGGAAAGAGAAACTGCAGTTTACAGTTGCAACTCCAGCAATAAAATTTGTTAATGCTTTAATTTCTAATATAAGAAATTGCATTGCAAGTGGTCCTGTACAAACATTAAAACTAAAGTGGTAGAAATCCGTATCTGTGGTAAGAAAAGCATACTGAAGGTGAATTCCAAACTCATACATGAAGTAGCAGGAAGGAAACGAAAACATAGGTGGTAGGTATGTTGCAACAGTAAATAACAGGGCAGTTCCATGCCAGGGAAACTGCAATTCTCATAACAATTTCTTGGTTTCAAAGAACGGAATTTCATGTCAGATCACACACCCTAACAGGTAAATTTTGTGACAATCAGACTCAGAATTATGCATCCAGGAATTTCACAGTCTGGAAACCAATAGGTCATCACATTCTTCTCTATTGCTATGTGTAAAGTTATGGAAGTGCTTGATGGAAACATGATTTTCTGAACTTTCCTCTCTGGCAGGGTCTCAAAAATTCATCATTGTCATCATCATCGTGGCTAGGCTTCGTGAATGAAGATTTGGGAAGGGCTCTACCCATGCTTGCTGCAAGTGCACTGATGGCTAAAAAGGCCAATGCGAGATAGGCAAGTCCAGTTGCAAAAAGCACAGCAGAAAGTCTCCATCAGCACTACCGGCGAGGCACGGTTCTTCCTGCATTGCCTTTTTTCCACCAGACTGATTCTGCGTGTGTTCTCAAAGGAAGCTGCAGTGTTATGGATGGTGTGTCTCCATTTCTCCTGATTGGAGGCCAGGGTGGACCATTGATGCTGGTCAATATGCCCAAGGCTGAGGTATTGTTTCAGGGAGTCCTTGTATCTCCTCTTCGGGGCTCCTCTCTTGTGGCAGCCAGTGGCGAGTTCACCCTAGAGCACAGTCTTAGGGAAGTGGTGATCTCCCATCCTGGAGACGTGCCCTGCCCAGTGCAGCTGTGTTTTCAGCAGCATGGCCTTGATGCTGGTGATCTCTGCCTGTTTAAGGACAAACACATTAGACACGTAGTCAGACCAGTGGATGTCTAGGATTGTACGGAGGCAGCGCTGATGGAAGTGCTCGAGGAGTCACAGGTGGTGGTGGTAGATGACCCATGATTCAGACTCATACAGAAGAGTAGACAGTACAATGGCTCTGTAGACACTAATCTTGGTGCTTTTCTTCAGGTGTTTATTGTGCCAGACTTTCAAAAATTAATGTCCTAAGTTAATGTAGGATACTTTGTTTTGTCAGGGTTCTTGATTGGGCAGATAGTGGCTCATGTTCTATGTTTAAGTGAATTATAAAATTAGTGATTTTACATTCATCTCATATTTGCATGAGAAATATGTGATCCAATAACTTGCATGTCCCCAAAATAAGAAAAAACTTGAATTAAAGGACTGTGCATATTAACACAAGTAAAATCTCTAATGTGTTATAGATTCCTTTTTGCTATTTTGAAATATCTTGATGCTTTTGTTTTCTGTTACAGGTTTTGTAAGTTAGTCAAGACTAAATCTAAATGAAAACTAATTGTATAATTATAAATTTGATCACATTGCATAAGCTTACCACCAGCACTTGGCATAATCAAAAGGTAACTCATATTAACTTCTACTTAAATATTCAGTAATAGATTCTTTTTATTTTTTTTTAAAATTTCCTCTCTGCTGCATGGCCATGAAATAAAAGACAGAAACCAAAATATGATATATCATCACCTAAAGGGATTTTCTATTTTACTCAGCATCTTGCATGTATGTGTCTACTGAAAGTTAAGAGAAATGGCAATGGTTCAGGAAAAAGAGAACGTTGAAGATCTGAAAACAGAACCCAAAACCCAAGGAAATTAATAATTCTGGAGTGCTTTAGTTCCTGAAATAAAAAGAGAATTCCATTGGATTTCCTCTTGGTAGGCATGAGAAGGCTGAATGAGGCAGAGCTCCTATCCCATGTCCTGAATCACTTCTGCAGTTTGCACTGATGGCTGAGGAAAGATGGCATGATGTAAACATGCTAAAGAGCTGTGGTTTATAGGTAAAACTGGTATTTGATAGTTGTATGAACACACATACTTTAGTTAAAACAAACCATTTTAAAGATACATATGGAGGCTACATATGCCACATAAGGAGTACTATAACTAAAATATACAAGAACATTTCTTTAATAATATTTATGTTGGAATTAAAAGTGGTAAAACAGGAGTAGACAAGTCTCTGGTATGGCCGAAAAGCTGACACTATAATCAAATTTTAGAGGAACAAGGAACAAAGGATAACAGATACTCTGAAAGCCCCAGTCCACTGAAGCCTGTGATAGAGGAAATTGCATTGAAATGAGTCTAGGAAAAAAGTCAGTCAAAGGGCACTTCTGCATGGGACATTGTAGGAAGACAGATTCTTATTTCATGCAATATTTGAGTGAGAAGGACCTGGGCAGTGTGACATCAATCTGAAAATCATGTTGTTGTTTTATTGAAGCAACACAAGCACAAATCTCTGGGTCTTCTCAGAGTAAATTATTTCAGGATCAGCAATACACTGATGCTATGATGGCCTTCGTCACAGTGACTGTTTTTCAACTACCTGCAATTTACCATTCAGACACAGACAAAGGCTAGCTTCATGTATTTTTTCTAAGAATCAGACCAGTCAGGGCAAAACCACAGGAGAACCTATATCTTTGACTCTGTTTTGGTATATTAGAATGGCAGTCTGACACAGAAATGTATGCAAAAAGATTGTAAGGTGAAAAAGTGCATGCACTCTAATTGGTGTGATCAGGTATTTCAAATGCAATTTTCTCTCTTCTGTAGGGACAATACCTGATTATAAATAGAAATAACTTCAAATATGAATAACAACGAAACATATGACTCTTCATTGGACCAAAGAAAACCTCCACTGTTTTTACCATTGCTCAAAATAATAGAGTAATCTTCAATCTTGAGTCCAGAACAGAAAGTTCTGTTTGGCTAAATGGGGAGTAAGTTCAGGACTTTTATTCTTCAAAGTTTCTTAAAAGTGTCTATTTTTTCTTTTTTTTAATGTGTTTTCTTTCTTTCTTTCTTTCTTTCTTTGACTGAGCTATCAGGTGTCTTTAAGCATTTATCCATGGTTTCACTTTTTATAGCTTTTCACCCATGTTTTACTATTTCATGCAAGGTTCTAGGAGTTTGCAGCATAATAAAAAAATGCAAATAATTTATTTGAGCAAATTCATTGGATTAATTACTCATGATGAAAAATTGAACTTATGTTTTGGAAGTGCATATTTTCTAAGCATTTATAAAAGCTTAGAAATAGAGAAAAATTGACTGAAAAATACAGCATGTGTTTGCCAAGTTGGACAGAAGAATATGATAGAAAGAGGGAAAGAAAGAAAAGAACACACAGCTACACTTGCTGCAATCCTCCCTTAAAGTAAATACTTACTATACTTATATCAAATCATGTAAACCTGGACTGTATGCAAATCTCCTTCAGTGCAGTTAACGTGAATCATCTAGCTGAGTAATAAAAGAAAGCTATTAATCATTTAATCCCAGTTTTCAGCCTCTAGCAACTGCAAATGTAACTATCTTCAGCTGGAATCCTCAACTAAACACAGATGCTGAGAAGCCAAATATTGCTCAGGAGGTTACTTTCAGCAAGTGATCTTTCATTGCCTGATATATATTACTTTGTAAGAAAATCTGCTACAAGATGTGGCCATAAGTATGGCAAGCTCTCCCTCCTGATGACTGTACAGATGTATGCTATGAGCTTGGTAGCTCCCATACTTCTTCCTCTCCTTCATACACCGCTTACAGTAAAAGGGTCCTATGTTAAATGCAAGCCATCATGTCACTTATTACTTTAAATATTCTGATAAATTAATCTGGATTCCAAAGACAGAGAATAAAAAAATATGTGTTTACATATAACTATTTACACTACATAGGTCTTGAAACAGCCCTGTGAAGTTGTAACACCTGTATCTTAACCCAAGGCAAAAAGCAAGAACTTTTTACCTGCTGGCATACTGCTTGAAATAAAGGTCAGTCTCCCTTTCAAAATAAGACTGATGCAGCAGACAGAGTTTATGGACTCATCTTGTTTTCCTGGTCTTAACTACACATTTATGTACCACATTTACAAAAACACTTGCACTTCCCTAGGATTGAGAAATAAAAAAATGTAAAAAGGTGCAGTGTTACCTGACACTCCTGTAAGTATTGCCAAAAGTAACCCAAGGCAAGATTATGTTCCACAGAAAAACAACATGAACCAGAGAAGGAAAGTTTGCCTTTCCCTGTGATTTTCAAAGTGCACCTCATGGCCAAGACAAGAAAGAACAGCCTTCCCTACCTGATCCAATTACTTGTAAAAACAGGATTATAATTTTATTGATTTTCAGATGAAAAAAACTCATAGTCTTTAATGTTTCCTGCCTCAGATACCTGGGACATCTAGGTCACTAACAAACATTGTGCTAATAAGTACACAGGTTTTTCAGCTGCATCTTCCAGCTTTGAAGACGAGTTGTCAACAGAAAGAGTGTAATTTCACCACAGTGAAAAGCTGGACTGGTTTTACCTGTTCTGGCAAAGAAGGAACCTTAACCAGTCACAGATTTAGTTGGGAGGGAGGATAACAGTGTTGTAGGAAAGTGGGAGAGGGAAATGTAAGCAAAACTGCCTACTGCTTGCGTTTCTAATTCACAGTCAAGTCACACTGCTTTCTGTTCCTTTCTCAGTTCATAGCATCAGGCCTTATCTGAACATTTATAGGGTAGTTTTTCAGCCTATTCACCAAAAGGGAAACTAAGACTAAGGAGTGATTCTAATGATTGCGTAGATTTGTTGTCATTTGTTTCTATGCCAATCTGGCAAAGTCAGGAGCAGTTAAAGATCCTTTCCTGGGAATTAGGATATAAGTGTTTTAACTCCCCAGAGAGAAAGAACTGAAACTCTCTCTCCTGTATCCTTAAACCATGAAATTATTGTGTGAATGTGGTCGCCCTTCCTTCCCTTGAGCTTTGAATAAAAGCAGAGGGACCTCAAGACATTTGGATTCTGTCCCTAGAGGAATATGAAAGGATGTCCTAAAAGCAGGGTCCTAAACATGAAAAAGCATGGAAAAGCTTCTCTGTAGATTCTAGATGTGAAATATATAGAAAGCTCATTAGATCTGATAAAGGTGAAGTAGTTCTGGAAAACTGTAGAAGGGGATTAGTTATTTAGTGGGTATAGTGATAAAAGCTAGGATACTTAAAGACTTTTCCTACCTAAAGTGTTTGAGAGAAAATTTTATTACAGCAGTGATAAACTTAAAATGCCTAAATTAAGTGAACTTGTCCCTTGGTCCCTTCAAGAAGATTCCTTTAAGTTCTGTTCAATATGACCCAGAAACAGACTTTTATGTATGTTGGCATATGACTGTTTAAGGGTTGGGTGCTTTTTTCCAATTCAGTTGTGCAAGCACTATTTGATGAACAATGTATTTGCCAGATTTTGTCCATATTGTCAAATAAATTATTCAACAAATCATTTTTGCTTTATTTGATCAACTATAACAGCCTTTCTGACTCTTCTGCAATCTAGATATCTTTTAAATAAATAAGTAGGCTTGTCTCCAGAGACTTCAGGAGTTGAACAGCTGGCTTCCATCACCATGGTAAAAGCCTCAAGGGTGATTCTGGGTGAATACCATTATTTTTCCCTGGTATAGGACTGTGTGTAAAAAGAACTGCAGAAACTGTTTGTATTTTAGGTACACAAGAATGTTAGAAAAAAATGAACTCTCAATTGGCCTTTGTTCGGAAAGAGGAAGATCCTGAATCCTGGTTTAATAAAAAGCAGTTAGGTAACAACAAGGTGCCTCATTTCTTAAAATGGATGAGGTGTGGGGTGGCAGGCAGACCTGAAAAGTCAAGCATTGGAAACTGAGTCTGAAGAGCAGTCCAGACAGGTGATACCAATCACTGAAGGAAGGAAATAAACTGTTAAAGGTACTCATGATTTATTTTTTAATAAGAAACATAAAATTTTTATAAAGAACCTTGAACAACTTTTTTTTAATGAAGTATTTTCAATCTTAACAATCCACTTCACTATTCTTTTATTGGATAAATGATAAAAATATGCATCTCTGATTCCTAGATATTGACGTTCAGAGTTATTTAAGCTTAGGATGCCATGTCCAGACTGCTATTGTTGCTTATAAATGCTCACCACAGCAACCTCAAGGAAGCAGATGGCTGCAAACAAGAATATCATCATCTTCAATTCCTAGAGGAGACATTGTTTTAGTAATAAAGGCTTACAATTTTTTTAACCTAACTTGCAATTAAAATATCATTTTTCTTAGTAGAAAATTAGGATTAATAGGGGAAAAATCTGTTGAAGGATTCTTCATGGTTATCATCAGCCTCAAGGTTGTACTTTACACCAAAGGTAAATGTATACATAATTTATTTAGAGTTCATTCATTATTAATAAAAGTTTCAAGTGTGTTACAGGTGTATGTGGTATGTGCCATGGATGATTATGAACACCTCAGTAAAATGTATTATATTCACTTGCTGTCTATGACTACAAATGATAAATTCACTTGTCTGCAATATTTTTTTAAATAATAATTTATTAACCACGTGATAAGTACCTATTATGTGTTGATCAGTTATTTAGAAATTTATCTTTAAAATAAATTTTATGCCCAGTTAGCAGCTGGACAAATATCACGTGAAGATATACAACATGACTATATTTTACTGATTCGTTTTTTGAAAAATGCATTTATTTGGGATTAACATATGATACTATAATTATCTTTTTGAAGTATATGTGCTTCATTTTGCTGTAAAATTTGTACTGGTAAGTAGAACACTGCTAGACAGAAGATCTGGTTGTGGTTATTTTCTACTTCAGTGCTTCCTGATGCACTGCTAGACGAATTGCAAAACTTGAGCACTGTGAAGACAACGA
The DNA here is from genome assembly GCA_013396655.1 of Campylorhamphus procurvoides. Taxonomy (NCBI): domain Eukaryota; kingdom Metazoa; phylum Chordata; class Aves; order Passeriformes; family Dendrocolaptidae; genus Campylorhamphus; species Campylorhamphus procurvoides. Next base: position 953,970 of record WBMV01006539.1, on the reverse strand, counting down.
ACAAATGTGTACACGCTAACTGAAACAGTGTGAGTTCCAATCTCACTGAATCCTTTTGGATAAAGCAAAGACATTTAGATTTATGAGAAAAGCGTGTGTTTTCCTACAGTCAATAATGAGAAGGAGACATCTTCTGAAGGAATCCCTTTCTAGATAGGTCCTTTTTCCAAAACCATATGGTTTGATAATAGGGTTGTGGCATATGTGCCTGCATGCATATATAGATGCAAAGTGCTATGTGGTTGCAGCTGTCAATTCTTCAACTCAAAAGTAAGAGTATGCTATTGAGGACAAAAGGCTGGGAACCTCTTACAAACAGATGAACTTCAGAACTATAAAACCAATATTTATATTACAGATAACAATGGCTTTAAGCAAAGGTTTTATGATTTTTTGGGGTCATTATCAGCTGGAAATGATGAAAAAAGGAGGACAAGTCATGACAGTAGATGATGGAAACTCATGTTTAGATTAAAGGTATTGTAGACAGATCTGACTTTTGGATGCACAAGGTGAGATATTTCCTTGTGAGATCAACATAGGTCCACTACCAGAAGTGAAATGATTGCTCTTCACAGTCATGAAGAGATAAAAAACAAAAGGAACAGCCCTAACTGTCTTGAACTTCATGGTAACTGTTCAAACTTATTTTTCCACTCAAGTAGATTCAGATTTATGAAGAATTTCTTCATGAATTTGTAATACCACATGCAGATGTCTACATTGTCAATGCCTGAACCTGATGTCATCACCTTAGAGCACTTCTATAGCAAGTAAAGAAAAATTGCTACTTTGATCAGGAAATAGATTTGACTTATTTTAGATGTGTATTTAAAATTAGTTGAACCCTACAGAGGGGAATGGAGAGACCTTGACCACTGGTTTGGCAACTTACCTAGAAGACATCTCTCCCAGTTTTAATGCCCTTTTTGCCTGATTAAGGCAAGCATCACCTAGGCTCTACCACATCTCAAATCGGTGTTCTAAACATCCTGCTAATGATTCTTGTAGAGAATCCTTTCTAGTTTCGCTGGCCAGGACTTCTTCCATCCTGGTGCAGAGCAGTCACAGATGAAGGCAGCTACTTCTTAGAGAATCACAGAATGGGCCAGGTTGGAAGGAACCAGAGTGGGTCATCTGGTTCAACCTTCCTGCTCAAGCAATGTTATCTAAGAGCAAATTGCACAGGATTGCATCCACACAGTTCTTGAATATGTCCAGTGAGGGAGACTCCACAACCTCTCTGGGTAACCTGTTCCTGTGTGCAGGCACCTGCACAGTAAAGAAGTTCTTCCTTATATTCAGGTGGAACTTCCCGTGCATCAGTTTCTGCCCATTGCCTCTTGTCCTATTGCTTGGAACCACCATGAAGAGCCTGTCTCAATCCTCTTTACACACTCCCTTCAGATACTTACAGAAATTGATGAGGCCCCCTTTTTGTCATGTCTTCTTGAGGTTAAACAGTTCCAGCCACCTCAACCTTTCCTCATAACAGACATGCTTCAATCCCTTAATCACCTTTGTTGTCCTCCACTGGACCAGCTCCAAGAGCTCCATGTTTCTCTTGTACTGTGGCGCCCAGAACTGGACCCAATGCTTCAGGGCTGAGTAGAGGGGCAGGATCACCTTCCTCAACCTGCTGGCAATGCTCTTCCTAATTCACCCCAGGAATTTGGCGTGAAAAGGAATGTCGCCTTTTGGCCACAAGGACACACTGCTGTTTCATGAACAACTTGTCCACCAAGACCCCCAGTTCCTTCTCTGCAACTTAGCTTTCCAGCGGGTCATCCCCCACCCTGTAGTAGTGCCTGGGGTTATTCTTCCCCAGGTACAGGGCCCTGAATTTGCATTTGTTGAATTTCAGATAGTTCTTCACTGCCCATCTCACCAGCCTGTTTGAGGTCATTCTGAAGGGCTACACATTAACAAGACCATCTCTCAGGAACCTCTGACCCAGGAGACTAGGGTAAAGGAATGTTGGAAGGAAGAAATTCCTTTGGTCAGGGAGGTTTGGGATAGAGAACATTTGGGCAAACTAGACATCTGCAAGTCCATAGGCCCTGGTGGGATGCATCCATGAGTGGTAAGAGAGTTGGTGGTCAACATAGTGAGGCCATTCACAATCATCTTTGAAAGGTTGTGATGACCAGGAGAGGTGTCGGAGGATTGTAAGAAAGAAAACATCTTCAAAAAGGCCAAGAAGGAGGACCCAGGCAACTACCAGCCATTCAGCCTCATCTCAATGCCTTGATAGGTCATGGAGGGCCTCATTCTGGAGGCCATCTCTATCCATATGGAAGACAAGAAGGTGATCAAGAGCAGTCAGTATGGATTCACTAAAGGTTAACTGTGCTTTACCAACCTGATTACCTTCTACAATGAAATAACTGCCTGGATGGGTGAGGGGAGAACAGTGGATATTGTTTTCAGTGAGGCTTTCAATGCTGTCTCACAAGATCATCATGGTTTAATGGCAGATCCCAGAGGGTTGTAAACAGTGCCACAGGGTCTTGTTGGACACCTGTCACTAGTGGTGCTCCCTAAGGTTCAGTCCTGGGCCCAATATTGTTGAAGTTATTCATCAATGACTTGGATGAATAGGTAGATGCTTTCTCATCAATTTTGCTTATGACACAAAGCTGTAGGCTCTTCCAGGCTTCTGAGAGACCCATAGACTGGTCTGCACATAGGACTCAGTAGAACATACGGTAAATTCCTGGTTACATTTTAAACACATTTTTATGATATCTGTCTCACAACCTTCATCTCCCTGCTTCTCCACAGTGAATATTGCCTTCAAATGTGTTAAGGATCCTTTAAACAATTAGACATCCAAGGGCCCTTCATCATACGGTTCATTTTTGACCTTCCAATGTGATTAAACATGGCACTGAAGTTGACATCAGTTTGAATTATAAAAGGAACATTAGCACTGTCTGTCAGTAGAACAGTCATAGTGGCTCCAAATTGATTATTGTGAGGTAAATTATTTTTATAATTTTTTTAAATTTATTATGGGATATCATAATTGCATAAATGTACTAAAATTAATAATAAACAGAGTAAAAATCCACAACCATTGCTATGGATTTTGAAAATAACTGAATAGGCACTTCAGTAAAATATGACCTCTGTTAACAACCTATCATAAAGCAGTTGTCTTGCAGAAGATTTTGTGTGTACTGAATTCAGTACTTCATCAAGTAGTGGAATTCAATGCTTGCCTATGGTACATAAAACTTCAAATCTAATAGGTATGTAGCTTCTGAGTGACGAAGAGGAAGCACCTTGTGGAAATTCTAGAGAGAGAAAAGCCAATATTTTGTTTTCAATTTAATGTGCAAGTGACGCATAATTTAACCCAGACTTTAAAGCAATTAAAAAGAAATATGTCCTGCTCTCTGTGATTTTTAGATAAAATAATCCTGAAGGTGTTTCTCTAAGGTATAGATTAAATGTTCATTGTGTAAATCTACTTCCTCATCAATCTGTTCTTTGTTCATTTAGATAAAGTGTAGTACACCATTTAAATGTCAAACAATTCCTGCTTATAAATATATAATTCTACAATGAGATACACTTGTCCACAGTACATGAAAAATTGGAGAAAAATGTCAATAAATTGACAATATTAAATTTCAATCAACTTACTCTGATTGCATAATTAAGGGAGGGGAAACACCAGCAGTTCAAAAGGGTGCGAACAATTGCACATAAAACACCCATAATGTACCAAAATGTGCCCAAGAATGACAAAAAATGAAACATTACTTTTATGATATAATATCAGTATTATTGCTGGTTTTAATAACAAGAAAAGGAGGTAATTAGCTTGTGTATTTATGAAGCATTGTGTATTTTATTAAAGCATTGCAATGAGAAGAAATAATATTGTTTTACATTAGCTCCATTTTGTTTGGAATTGTGTTTCATGGGTTCAAATCAACAACTTTTGAGAAAAAGAAAACAGTCACTGCAATAGGCACTTGTAGAAAACTCTGTCCAAAGAGAAAGTTTTTATCTAATCATTACTCTAAAAATGGTTAAATTAGTCATTGGGGGAAAATGTATACCTATTCTGTTTTGGAGGTGTTTTGATTATTCAGACACTTTCCTTCAGCATTTTATTTATGATATTTAAAAGGTAGAAATATCTTTGCATTTTACAAAATGTTTCTCATCTGAAACCATGTATAACCTTTAAGAAAATGGTTAAGCATTTTTTTTGTTTTTAGTTTTCCACTGTTCACTCTTGCACAGAAGCTGTTATTAACAGAGAGTCACTTTGTTCCTTGTCTTCCTATCTCTTAGAGGAGAAGTATTTCCTGGAAACCAGATACTGATTTCTAACAGAGGTTTTTGAAAAAGAAAAGGAAAAGACATCTAGGTGTTTGATATTTCTTTGTTCAAAGATTGTTGATTAGATTCACAGGATAAATTTGGGATTATTCTTCTGAGACTACAGAGAAATTAAAAGCTGAATAAACTCTTTCAACTGTATTCTTTGTCATGTTTCTGTAATACAGAAAATAATGCTGGCTGATGATCAATTAAACAGTATCACTCAAAAAAAAAATAAAAATAAAAAGCCACAAATGTATAGTAGAAGTAAGAAGAACAAGCTAGTCTTTGGTTACCAAACCTTGAAGGTACCCCTTAGTAGTTAATATTTAGATATTTACAATAAGAATATACATTTGCACATATGTTTTATATTTTTTTAATTATCTTATTAGTGTCATTTTTAATACAGCTGACTGAAAAAACAGAGATCTGGCTGAGTAGCACTAAATATTCTATGTTTCACTTAAGCATTTATTAGGCTACTGCTAATTAGACTGGAGGTTTTTAACTATAATGGCACATGTTCCACTTTATTATACAATTAAGGATGCAATATGAATATTTCATGTTTTCATTAGCTTTGCTGTCTACAGAAAGGATTGCATCTCCCACAAGCAACAAAATCAAAAGATACCAAATGTCCAATAGGGAAAAATCAAGTTTAGATCTGTATTAATGTAGATTCAAGGTCTGTTGAAGAAAATACTGGGAACCAAACAAATTTTATTTTATGCCAATGTTTCCATATGCACAATGCAAATAAACATAAAGAAGAGGAGAAAATAGAAGGAAAATGAAGTGAAACAAGCTATTCAGATGTAAGCTGGGGAGAAGAAAAGCTGAGAATGTTCAATTTTCATCCTTTTTGGCAGCCCCAAAATTTATTTCTTTGGTTTCTTTGCAGGTGTCACGTCACAGGTAAGGCAGATTTGAAGACACTATAAGTCAGGAAGGTAGGTGGCCTTGGCCTATGATGGTGTCTAAAAGTCAAATTGTCTGGTTGCTCAGGCAGGAAGCAGCAGGATGCTATCAAGCAAGCAAACACCAGATTAAATTTACCTTTAATGTATATGGCTCTTTGCCACTGGGTACCAAAAAAAAAAAAAATAATTTGCAGGCATGAAAGAAAAAATGTTCATGGAAAACTGCAAAACAACGTAAAAGGATTCTGTTCACTTTTTAGGTTTCATTTGCAAAACAAAATAATAAAGGAAATGTTGCCAAATATTGATAAATGTGTGGACTTCAAAACATACCTGTGGTCTAAAACTTCCACAGGTTTAGAATTAATACACGTAAGATGCAGTGAAAAATACTATAGGAATCACCTTATAGCTGGCACTCTCACTCTCTTCCCATATTCTTCTTCCTTTTACTCTGTCCTCATCCTTTACTGCATTTCCAGTCTTCTGTCTTTCCTTTCAGTCTCATACCCCTTCCTTCATGCCAGTTTGCACTCTTACATGGTTGCTCATGTGCCAGTTCATGTACCCCTGCCTGCTACTCAGAAATAGTTTGTAGTGTAGTCAGGTGAGCTTAATATAAGCAGCAGAAGCTTGCAAAGGGTTAAGAGTGGGAAGAGGGCCTCCTTCTTTCTGTAGTTATGAAGTAGGTATTCAGGTACAGCTGCCTCCTGAACACTCAGCCTTGGAGATACAATTCTTCTGAAATTGTCTGAAATTGAAGTTTTATCCCACTCTCTGTGCTCTTACTAATTACCACTTCTGGTAATCAATTGTATTTCAGTGCTCTTCTGTTTGATTCCTCATAACAGGTTTTATAGCTTGCCTAGGGAATACACAAATTACTTTCTGACACTAACACTGAGGCCACCCTAAAAGCCAGACTGGAAGGATGTGGAAAGTAATTTGTGACAGTAGACTTACAATATCAAAAGTGGAATAAGTCATGCAAGAGATGGGTCTCTGAAGAAAATGAAGAAACCAGCCATAATACCTTAAAAACAGAGGCTTTTACAGTATTGTAAAATGAATTCCTTGCCTTTTTCCCTTGAGTCACCCCTCTCCTTCCCACAGCTCCTTGAGAAAACTTATCTCCCTAGCCTAGTATGCAGACATTTGTCCTGGCAGTACTATGAGAAGCCCCTTTATTGGTCCTTTGTTAACCCCTTGCCCACTGGTTGTTATCCCTCGATTTCTATTGGTTGTAACCAAAATTCCCTAAAAGCCTTTAAATACCCCTAACCATGTGAATAAACCCACTCTCTGCATCCTCCCCTGCGGTCTCTCTGTGTCTCTTTCCCGGGGCATCTCAGGGACCACGTGGCCGGGGGGGAACGGGAAGGGGGAGCATTCCACCACGCTGTCGCAGTAATTAGCATGCTATCAGTCACAGCCCAGGAGATGGCCAGCAGTGAATCTGCAGGATCACTGACAGGGGTGCAAGGAACAGCACTACCGCGTGTACTGGGTTTGGAGACAGCTTTCCAAACAATACAGATCTATCCAAACAGTCTAAGGGAAACCTGTGTTTCCTTTCTCACTCATGTGTGAAGACGACCAAAATCCAGAGAGCCATTATAGTTGCCTAGAATAAGTGGGAAGAACTTCCCATACTCAAAATCTGTCTATGATTTTGGGGTACAGATTTCCATAACAAGTGGTGTGATACATGTTTTCCCACTGATTTAATTGTGCATCTTCCACGTGATGCTTTTTTCTCTCCCTGTCATTTTTTATTAGTAATGTTTCTATAACCTTACTAAATACTCTGTCATGAGCTCAGTGATAAAAATATCCAAGAATATCATCTATCCCTATGAATAGGCAAGTTTCCCTCTTGAGTGAAAAAGACTTCCTGAGCAGTGGGGAGAGATGGAATGACACAGGGAGAGACATGGAGAATACTCTTTCTTTTAGGGACAGGTGAAAAAATATTTATCCCTCAGATTTCTCAAGACTCTCCCATTTATAACGTAATTACTATAAATGAGGTAGAAAATGATAGTCAGAGGGGAAAGAGGCTGGCTGCCATCTTATTATTCTTATTTTTATATCTAGTGGGCTTGATTTTTTTAGCTCATCTGTCATTTAAACAGTAGTTAAAAAATCCTCTTTGTATATTTGCTATCCAAACAAAATAATTCCTGGGCCTTTTCTTCCCTTCTCCTTTTAAGTGGTGACAGTTAAGGAAACATTCTTAGGTGTTGGAGAACAGAAAATTTCCGAAGCAGTCCCCAGCTGCAGCCACTGAGTTATATAGTCTTGCTGCTTCTAAGATGGAGATGGATGTACTTGTGGCAGAGATTGTCATCCAGTAGTATCTAAAACTGATGGTGTCTAGATTTAATGAGGAGAAAGTTTTCTTTTATGAATTATGTTGATCAGGTCTGGATAGAATACTGGGGTACTTTCTCACCTTGTATTTGCTTTAGATCTGTTGAGTTTTACAGGTTAAAAATTATCCAAAATTAAATTTAAAAAAAAGTGTTTAAATGTTTGCCCAAATGGAGGCACAAGAGAAAGCTTGTAAGGGTCAGGAAAGATAGAAAATTGGGAAACCAAGTGATCCAAGGTAAGTTTTTTCCTGAGTTTTAAAGAAAAGGGTCCTGCCATTTCATTTCAAATGAAATATTACCTACCCATATTTTGAGTGCTATATTATTTTATCTGTTTTATTTATTGATGGCAATGTGTTAAACAACAAGAACTGTTTTGTTTGTTAACTGCAATAAGTGTGAGAATTAAGAAAATATTCACCTCTTACACCTTCAAGTCTTTATTCTCCTTTGACACATCTCTAAATATTGAGATGCTACTGAAATACGGTGTGACTTGATAGTTATATCATAAATTCTAAGAAAGCACACAATTAATTAGAACAATGGAAAGAGAGCGGTCAATGCAGATTCTTCAAAGAACACGTTTTGATGTTACCAGGGGTAACTGATCCCTCATGCTCAGTTTCCATTAGAACAGTCAAGTAAAGGATTTTTCATATATGGTCTTACCTCAAATCTCATCTTAACAATTTTCAGTAGAAATACTGTGGAGCACATATAATCAGTCTTTTATCAGTAAGATAAGATGTCCCCATTCTGTCATACAAAATCATCTCATTAGTATACTGTCATCAGTAAAGGTGCTTTCACATGTTGGGAGCTGTTGTGAGCTGTTCACCAGTACTACCGTCTTCAGACAGAAGAAAACATTGGTGGGATAAAATGCATCCCCCAGCCATATATGTTTAATATCTTACCCAAAGTTAAAGTGTAAAATAGTGGTAGGGAGACACTAATAACTGTGAGCCCTAGCAGCTGGTGTCTACTGCTGGGCCAGCCTGTTCACAAATTCATCCCAGTTTGGGTGACACTGCCCGGTCTCCACAGGTGAGTTTTCCTCATAATTGCAGAAGTCACTGGAGGAGCCACCAGCCAGGCAGGAGCTGGCAGTGTCCCCACACCATGTGCTGTGTGTCAGTGCCTAGTCACTGCTGGCTGCAGGCTCTCTGAGGGGAGGCCAGGGCTGCCCCAGGACAGGCACAAGTGATTCCAGACAGTCCAACACACCCATCGTAGGGCACAGCAGAGCCCCTCAACAAAGGTGGCAGTGCCTCTGGGAAAGGACAAAGCGCAGGATGACCTTGAGTGAGAAAAACTCATGTAAACAGACCAGTTTAATGCAGAATAGTTTAGAGACAGTGTGCAACTAAGAGCAAAATGAGAAAAACAGTTGATTGTTAAAAGCTTTGGTTTATTTCAATGACATTATTTTAGTTTTCTTAACATGATTTTTTCCGCAGAAATTATTTACTTCTTTTCTTTTTATTAGTATTGTTCATAGATATGGATTTCCACAGAATCACACAGAATATTCTGAGTTGGAAGGGACCCACAAGGATCACCGAGTCCAAAGTCTTAAGCTAAACGGCCCACACAGGAATCAAATTCACAACCTTGCTATTATTACCACTGAGTTTGAACCAACTGAGCTAATCTCAGTGCTTCAGACTAGAATAAATGATTTCATGATTAACAGAAATGTACTTGAAGTTGATGAAGAAGCATTTCAAAAAATATACTGCATGTGACACAGTATGTTAACTTCTAACAACAGCAGAAACACCAGATTTGTACCAGGTTTGACAAGCAATGAATGTGTTTGTGCTGCTACTAAAACTGACCCTGGCTTAAGCACACAGCAAAGGCTTGTGTCACACAGCACAGTCCTGTGTCTGAACTGATGCTCCTTCTGCTATCTCCCAGCATAATGAGCATTGCAGTGGTAGACTATATGTCTCAAATTCTCAGTTTAGGGACCATGCTCTAAAGTACATAATGTAGCTGAGATTATTACAATACCTTTGTCTTTTGCTCTCTGGAAACATTGTTTCAGGAATATCTGCTTCAGCTGTCTTGGAAAGAATATTGTTTCAGCATTTTCAGATGTCTGAATCCTTCCTGGGTCATGCAGTGGTTCCATCTTTTTCTTGACCTGATGACAACCGCTTCCTCACTGGAGTTAAACATATCTGATCAGGTGGTGAAAAAAAACCCAAAAGTGAAGCAGTCATGCATCTAAAACATTATTCTCACAGTTGTGTTCCTCTGAAGTGAGTTCTTGTTTACAGTCATCAAGCATCAGCGAGGTGTTCATCAGACATGTAAACAACGTGATTAGTGGGAGATTTCTCTTCACTCTGTGCCCATTACTAGAGCATCCAAGCTACACTCCAAATGGTTTCTTGGCTGCATTTATGCTGGGGGTTCTTTTTAAGTTTTGGGATTCAGAAAACTGGATATCTAGTCTCAGGGGAAGAAGGTTTGGTCTTACTTTGCCCCTTAGTCCAGATCTCTGTCTGCTTCTACTTGATTTGTAGGCTGGATGGAGAGAGATAAGATATGGCATACCTTCTTTTACCTATCATGTGCCACCTCAGCCCTGCAGAGACTTCATGGGTGGTATAAGTTAGCTCTGAGTAACTTCCCAAGGACAAAGAAGGATCCTGTTCAGGCTGTCTAGAGAGTGGGAAGGCCTCATGCAGAAAGGAAACAGTAGTTTCATCTACTGTTCACTTAAATAGCTTGTGGTCTTTTAGGAAGTCTAGACAACCATGATTTTGAGTCTAACCTGTGAGAGAAAACAATCCTTAGGCTAAATATTGAGTGAGTTTATCCTAAAGGTGAATATTGTCTCTTATTGTATGTTCATTGCAAAGTTTTGGTAGTGGGAGCTGCAGAGGTGGCCTCTATGAGGAGAGGTTGGGACTGTCCCATGCCGGACACAGTTCCAGCCTCTGCACAGCAGAGAGGAGTGACGGAAAAGAAAGTGTGAGAAACAACCCTGCAAACACCAAGGGCAGAAAAGTAGGATAGGTAAGAGGTGTCCCATGTGCTATAGCTGAGATTCCTCTGCAGCCTGTGGAGGAAATCATGGTGGGGAAGGTATCTACACTGGAGTCTGTGTAGGACCTCATTTCTGAGCAGGAGGATATTCCCTGCAGAGATTGCAGCACATGGAGAGGACTCGTGAGAATGAACAAGCAGCAGAGAGGACCTGTTATAAAATGACCATAATGAGTCATAACTACTATTATGGATTGACTATGGACAAGGTGTAATGGCTTTAAACTGAAAGAGTGTAAGATTATATTAGATAACAAGATAAGATAATTAGATAAGAAATTCTTTACCATGAGAGTGGTGAGGCACTGGAATAGGTTCCCCAGAGAAGTAGTGGATGCCCCACCTCTGGAAGTTTTCAAGGTCAAACAGGGCTTTGAACAACCTGCTCTAGTAGAAGGTGTCCTTGGCCATGCCAGGGGCATGGACCTAGATGATCTTTAAGGTCCCTTCCAACCCAAACCATTCTATGATCCCCTGATCACAAACCATAATTCCCTATCTGCCCTGCACCACTCAAGGAGAACAAGGTAGAGGAGCTGGGAATGAAGTATTGAAGTTGATCTTGGATAAAAGGAGCTAGGTGGGGTGAAGGTGGTTTAGCTTTTGTCTTCATTTTCACACTATCCATCTCTGTTATTAATTGTCAATAAATAAAATTAATTTTCCCCACTTTTTGTCTGTTTTGTCTGTCATGGCGGCTGATGATGATCTTCCCATCTTCATCCTGACCCACAAGTTTTTCATCCTATTTTCTCCACCTGTCCTGTTGAGGAGAGGGAGTGAATGAACGGCTGGGTTGGTGTCTGGCAGCTGGCTAAGAATAACTCTCCATAGTTTTAGAAACCAAATATTTTAGAGAGGTTATATAGTTTGTTGGGGCTGAAAGTTCAAGGAAGTTAGGTCAGAGCCCATCTGCCGACTATTTACAGCAGGATATGTTGTATTCTCTCAAATTTACCTGACTGTTAAGCATGTATTTCTGTGTCTTAAACACGTGATCTCATTCATATTAAATATGTCTTATTAATGGATTTAACATGTTGCATGTATAGTAATTGACAAACACAAGCTGAAAATAATTTCTGAATACCAAATGTTGAACTGTGTTCAAATGACATATTTGTCAAACAGTGAAAAATCAGAACAATAACACCAACACATTGAATTTCAAAATCTGTGCATGAGGAATATGCCAATGGCAAAATGGACGAAATGCACCTAATGAAAGATAAAATCACTCTAGAGGGTTTTTAAATTGTTAACTTTTTCCCCCTCATACATTTTGGTAAATAGTATATAAAAAGAATTTATAACAGCTTACAAATTAATATGCACATTTAGTCTGAAAATTACTGAAATTCTGTGTAACTAAAATAACCCCTGAAGAGCAAAGGAAACCCCCAAAGAAAATGCTAATTCAGAATGAGGCATTTAATGTGCAACTTTAATGTTCTTTCAAGAGCAATTGGGTGTCTAAGGTTTCAGAGTCCTCTTCATCATCTATCTATGAATGAAAGGAAATGCATGTAATTTGTGTGTCACTATCAGTATCCAGCTGAAAATCAGTTATTCAGTATTCTATTCTAGTGCAGATGCGTGTTTTCCCTTGTGTGACACCATAGGCTTTCACTGCGAGCCTTATCCATCAGTATTCATATTATGGCAGTAGTCACTGAGTGACTGAGAAAAAGCTTTGGAACATGTTTTTATGAAAGTTTGTATTGAGGATTAGGGAAAGCTTAAATTTCCTAGGGCTCTGCAAACTTATTTAAAGGCTCTCTGTTAGAGAGAAGTAATCTGGGACTTCACATAATCAAGTCAGCCCTTTTCTATTGCTGGTCTAGTCTCAGTTAAACTATTGACTATTGTATAAGGGGGTTTAGTTCAATATTCTGATTATGACGATGCCTTTAAACTGTAAATCCATGCTCATTGCTACCTAGCTGTCTAATGTTTTTTATGAAAGTTCAATATAAACTTTGGATTTCAAAACCTTCACCCAAGATTTTAAAATGACAATTTTCAGGGTTAAACTAAGGTTGATTTCTAAATTGCTTGTCAAATAGTTTATGGTTCCAGCCCTAAGGTCCTATCATAGTTAAATCTCCTGTTGACTTAATGGAAGTCTGAAGTACCACAGCTGAAGGTACAATTTTTATTATCACTTCATCCTCAGATACAAAGTGAGACAAGATTCATCTCTGCATGTACTTCTTTTTCTAGAAGATGCTTTGCTAATTGCTAATTACTAATCTGAAAGAAAAATTGCTACTTGACAAGGCAAGCAGATGTGTCTGACAATGGAGGGGACTCCAGAGCTCTCTTTGAATTGTGGGGATCTGAACTCACCTGCATGACAGAGTCCTTCTTGAACCAATTTATGGAGACATACTGTGAATGGGTTGTCTGTGATCCATTTTTGGTACAGATGGGAAGGAAAGGCCTCACTTAACCCTAGTCATGAATGGGGTAAATTAAAGTCATCCTTCTGTAGATTCTGGTGTGTTGATGGAACAAAGACTTTTCAGACTAGCTCTTAGATGTAGAAGTCTTTTGTCAACCTCTTGAAAACTGCACCAGGGAAAAATACTCAATATATTTAACACCACATACTTTCTGGTTGTTATGCTTCATGCTAACTACAATTAAATAGAATTAAATAACTAACAAGAGCATTGTTGCACTGCAGTCTCTCAACAAACAGTTGTTCCAATGGGAGAGGACAGTAAGACCTTCAAGCAGCTGCAAGATAGAAACAGCTGAAAACCTTTGTTGGGTGTAAATGTGAAAAGTACATTCAGTGTACTTGTTTTATCTTTTGTTCTAACATCTGTGACTTAGTCTATATGCCACCAGCAATTACTTGTAGAATTCTGGTAAAGAAAATAAAGTATGATTGCAAGTAGGAAAGCAAATATGATGAGTTATCATGGCCATTATAGAACAAGAATACTGATCTGGCACTCTTCAAATTGCTTAACTGCACTGCAAATGCAATCAATCAGCTTTATTTGTGTAATATATTAACTCCTTTTAAATATTTTTTTAAATCTTCTAACAAAATACGTCCTTTATTATATCAATTCTCATTGTGTACACCTCTTTTTTGGTGTCTCTGGTTCTCACTCTCTCTCAAAGCCTTGTTTGTAGGAGAGCTCTCATATCAAAAATATTGCCCCAAGCTGTTACCACTTCATGGTTCATCTGGCAGGAAATGGAACTTCAATTGGAAGGGAGAATATAGGTTTTCACTAATGCCTTTCACAACTGAGTATCAAAATTATTTATTCTGTACTCATTTTCAGGGTGATTAAACTGTGTCAAAGACTGAGAAGTATTTGGGTGGCTAGTTTCAAATTGCATTGTCGCAAGGATGTCTTATGGTGGCGTCTCTATGTTTAGTAGCATGTGCAATAACCTTTTCTCCTCCTGTAATTGCTCTCACTCTTTAATTATCCCTCTCTACTGCTCCAAATGCCAGGTTTCCAATGAAAGATGCTCTTGCTAAAGAAGCAATAAAAAAAATAAATAAGAAGGATTTTCCACATCGATGTGTAATGCACTAAAGAAAGGTAGAAAAGAGATTGAGTTTCAGATGAATGAACAATTGCTCTGAGCAAAGCATGCTTGTAGTCACCTGAAGTGTGGATTTTTCAATTAAAAAACTGTCTGCAATATGTTAGTAATTTTACACTACATACAACAAGAGTATGTTATTTTTTATAGTTTTTCATTTGTTGGGTTCATTACTAATTTCAGTAAAAGTGATCTCCGCACAAAAATTGTTTTCTGTATCATGTTCTTTCCCTGATTTACTTGTATAACCCAGAGATTGACTTACAGTGGTATTTTGTTACAAAAGCACCTTTCTAAGTGGAGTTAGTTTTGAGACATCAAGAGTAAACATGAGACAATAAACTTTCAATCCAATGTAACCTTGTGATTCCCTTTACACTATTGATGTCTGTCACGTCTGTGAGCTGATATTACTGAGTCAAGAGTTGAAGAAAAAGAGCTACTGATACTATGAAAGGGGTTAATTATTGTTCATTAGACTTTAATTTTGTTGTTCAATATACACCAAAAAGCAGTTCTTTGTAATTTTCCCTTACTAACATTAAAACCATAAGGATGTAATCTACTTCAACCATAAGAATTCAGGATGTGCTGGTGCAGGTTTGATCCTTTTTATGTCAGTGGTGTTATAGCAGATTGAAAAAGAAATCAATGTGACATTTTTTACAGAAAGAGCAGTCAGGCACTGGAATAGCCTGCCTAGAGATCTAGTAATCACAAAGGTGTTAGATCAAGGGTTGGACTGGATGATCTCGGAAGTCTCTTCCAACCCACCTGATTCTATGATTTGACATCATCAGAATCCTCTGACATAAATATACCATCCACAATGGCCTGATCATGTCACCATTATTCACAGAGTATATTACTAAAAGTAATACAACAAGTAATGCCAATGAAATAGAAGAAAGTCAAAAACAACAAAAAAACTGACAAGCCCCCATTAGGCTGTGCTGACTTTCATCAGATAGATTCATTAGGGAATTAATAATTATTTTTCACCAGATATAGTGTAAATATCAACAAAATAAAATTTATTACATACTGTACTGAGATGTACTGTGGCTGTGATGATCTTGGTTTCTGACACCACAAAGATGCAGTTATTGTGTGACCCCAGTGGCAGTTCATTTTGTAGAGACCTCAAATTGCATTACCCCATAAGAGTGCCAAGAATACCTTGGAGCTTCCTGAAAAGAGAAAACTCCCAAGAAAGGCTTAATGTATTTTGTGTGTCTGGAAAACAAAACTCGACACTGAAAGATATAGGAAGAATAGTTGTGGTATGACTGAAAACTGGTTGATCAAGAGAGAAGGAGAATTCATTCTAATGAGGATCCTTTTACACCATGCTTCAAACAGACCTGTTTAGGGAAGGAAAACTGATGGAAGAGTTTAATGTCTAAATTTTTCCAAAGGACAGACAGACATAATATATTCATACTGCATCTGAGGTTTTCAGAGAACTGATACTAGATCTAGCATTGAATTGCAAGATGTCAGAAAGTTCAAATCCCTGCACTACGACACCCCTTAATCTGCAACTATCTCTAGAATAACACAATAGCTTTTTTCCCCTTGACTTCTTAAAACCACAAACGAGTTAGAGGTTGTAATCTCTAGAAAGCTCTAAGATCTTTTTTTCCCCTGTAACTACATATAACACCTTTAAGCCATGGGCTTACCTTCTGACAACATCTCCATCCAGCATTACGTGCAAGACAAACAGCGTCTGCTGTAGGTGATGGATAGAATGGGTGCATATACATTAGCACTCAGTGCACAGGGAGTGTTCCTCTTTTTGGTGTATATTTGCTTTATATATATAATCAAGTCTTGAGATATGTCCCTGAAAACACCACTGCCATGCTCCTAGTGTTTTCCTCCATTTTGGATGCAAAGTTCAAGACACAAAGTAGAATAGCAGTTAGTGGGAACACCACCCTTGCTACAGATGCAGATCCTTTTACAGTTCATGTTCTTTGCATGGAATGTGGGGACCTTGTACCAGTAACTGGTGGGAACTTCAATGCCAGTGAAGACATGAAGTGGATATATGGTCCTAGAACAGCAAGAGACCACAGTGAATCAAATCCCTCTTCTTCCTTGGTTGGACTATATTACTCACTAATGTAGGCATACCCTTTAAGTCAGCTGCTGGTTAAGTGTATAGTTTTGTGGCAAACCAAATATTTATTTCAGATTTCCCCATGATTTTTATTTATTTGCCTTACAGCATTTGTATTGCAGTACCAGTTACAAGACATTAACCAGATAGTTTTAAAGGCAAATATTACATGTATCACAGTGCTTACCCATTACAATGCCAAAGAAGGAACTATGAGAGTAGATTGCCATTTCGAGTGTCTACTACATGAAGCTGTATTGCACAGGAAGAAAAAAAATAAATATGCCACATAGCTATACCTTTCTTTGTATGCAAGATTTGTCCAGCCAGCGACCTATCTACAGGAACACAGACACATTCCTGGTTTAGTAGCTTAAATTCAGCATTTACCTACTACTGTTCTCCATTTCACTTTCCCTTCATGTTTGCTCTATTTTGGATAGGAAAAACTGATGTTCTCTTGACACAATCTCTTCATGCACTAGACACTGCCTCGCTACTACTGTTGGACAGAGGCATTGGCCCAATGCTAACAAGATATCAGTAGCTTGCTTGCTTTGCTAGACCTCTGTTAATGCAGAAGTTTTTTCTTCAGACTACAGCTTTCTCAAGCCTGCTGAATGCTATATGATTTAATTATATCTTCAGCTTTAATGTAAATAGGTATACAAACATAAAAAAATGAAAACTATGCACCCATCTGTCTCCATTCTTTTTCACTCAGTGGCTCTAGCAGTAGAAGCTAAAGTAGACTTCATGAGAATTTATTATATATTTCATCCAAACAAAAAACAAATGCAGATGCTTTTTGATCCAGTCTTAGACTTGCATTTGATTTGATCTCAATCTGAAATATGGCAAGTACAGAAGTAGAACTTTAAGCGGATATGTTTTTCATTCTGAATAATAACTTTACAAGAAAAGTGCATTAATTTACCAGCAATTACAATTATTTTAAAATAGGAAGTCTAGAAAAAAGGAGGTCCTGACAGAAGGACCTGTCAGAATATACAAGTTGAAATTTACTTCTATTTGGACAGGTAGCATAACAATAATTTGCTAAAGAATCTGCCTGTCCTATATGAAATTACTTTGTGGCTAAGAGGATAAAAAAAGATCTAATACTTCTCCATATGTGTGTGTCTATAGTTTCATTACCTAGCAAAAATTAAGGAAGAGCTTTTCAAGTTCTCAGAAACTTTTTCCAGACTGCAAGGCCTAAAAATCATTCTGTCAGTAGAAAATTTAATAAAGAGGTGGGAGAATAAGGGTGATCAGGAAACAAGGAGGTCCAGGACAAATATAAGGACAATAAGTTAAAATTTTCAAGGGCTGAATGATGGATGAATAAGGCTTTGAAATTCAAATGGCAGTCCTCTAATTCCTTACTATTCATGTTGTTGTAAGTCCCCTTTCTTTTGGCCATCTGCATGGTGAGAATCTGTGCCTAAGATACAGGTGAATACAGGTTCATGCTTTTTTAGATTTGGTTCTTTTTATCGTGGTTTTTATTTGTCGTGGTTTGACCCTGGATAAAAATGCCTGATGTCCAGCAAAACCCCTTCAAGGCCTCCCCCACCTCCTTTCACCTTCCAGAGGGAAGGGAAAAAAAAACCAGCTAAGAATTTACAGCTAGAGATAACAACGGAAGGAGGAGCTTTGATTAATACTGCAGGCAAAGCAGAACTTAGAATAATGCTTAAATTTATTGCTAACAAACTAAAAACTAAAACTAAGAAATAAAAACAGGTTAGAAACACTTTCCCACCACCACCCCTCGATCTGTCCATGCCCCCTCCTTCCCCTGATGGTACGAGGGACAGGGGAATGGAAGGTTTACAGTCAGTTGTTACTGGGTCAGCCATTCGCAGACCTAAGTCCAAAACTCGAGCAACAGTTCTGTCTCAGGGGGTTTTCCTGTGGGCTGCAAAGGGGACAGCTCGCTTCACCACAGTCATCACCACGGTCACAGGGGAATTACAACTTTGAGTCCTTCCCCTGCACTCCGTGGGGTCCCCCCCACAAGAGAGAGAGATCCTCTGCTCTCTCGTGGGTCATTCCATGGGGTGCAGTCTCTCACGAAAAACTGCCTGTACCTACTTAGTATGGGATTCTCCCTTCATGGGTCTCAGCCGCAAATCTCTGCAAGGCTCTGCTCCACCTTGGGGAGTCTCCTGCTCAGCGTGGGTCCTCTCCCTCCGTGGGTCTCCGCTGCAAATCTCTGCGAGACTCTGCTCCAGCTTGGGGGGTCTCCTTCTCAGCGTGAGTCCTCTCCCTCTGTGGGTCTCGGCTGCAGATCTCTGCAGGACCTCTGCTCCACCCTGGGGGCTCCTCTTGCTGAGCATGGGTCCTCTCCCTCTGTGGGTCTTGGCTGCAAATCTCTGCAAGATTCTGATCCACCCTGGGGGCCTCCCACGAGGTAACAGCTTCTTTCATGCCTCCCCCTGCTCTAACAGGGGGATCTTTGCACCCCAATGGATCCCATGGACTTCGAGGAGACAACTCGTAATCACCATGGTCATCACCAACGTATTCAGGGAATAATAGTTTTAAGTCCACTCCCTGATCCGTGGGGTCCCTCCCCCTCCTTCTCCTCTTCTCCTCCAGCACTGACCTTGATGCCTGCGTTGTGATGTTGTTAACCCATGGCTCCCAATTTCTAAATGCGCCACAACTTCTTAAATATGTTTTCACGCAGGGGCATAAATTAATGCTTCAAAAGCAGGAAGTTTTCCTCGGAGCTGGCCCTCATTGGCCCTGCTCTATAGGACGGAGGGAAACTTCCAGAGGCTTCGAACAGAAGCCAATCTTCCTCTTATGTAAAAATAAAAAAACCCCAAACCCTAACCAGATAAACCCATGACAATATTTGCCTTTTTTTTTCCTTTTTTTTTTTTTTTCTTTAAACTGGTTAGATACAGACTTTTATACTGAGGTATGATGCTTCAGCAATAAGTTGATAAGGAAAGAAAATTCAAAGTCTACAGAATACGTGGAGTCCCGAATGTAGTTGTTACTTTTTTTTATCAACTACCCCTTTTGGCCTAAATACAGGAACAGAAATAGGGTGTTTCCAAAATCACAATATATCTATGTGCTACTGAGCTGAAGCTTTTGAGACATTTCAGACTTCAAAGATGATTTTGAAGAGCTTTCTTTCACTGTGGAGTTCTAACTGACTTTATCTGCTTATTTCCAGAAATCACATTGTGGCATGTATCATCCACTGTCCCTGGAGCCTACGAATCTGTATGCCTCAGAAGGCATAAGCATATGAGACACACTTAAGCTACCTTAAAGTAGCTGCCATGTCTTTAAGACACAATACAGCTTCTGAAGAGGATCCCAGGAGTGATACTGTTATGTTGGCACAGTGCTGTGTCACTTGAATTTTCCTCCAACACTAAGTAGCTGGGAAGATTATTTTAGGCTATTTCCCTGACATAGCTATATTATTTCTATTTGTAAGTTAAACTCATTCCAAACACGGTACTTCATGTATCCTTCCTGAAATCCAACTGTAGTCAATGTCTTCTGTTGGCGAGTTAGGGTCCTCTATCTGATAAATGTGGAGCCCTGGTTGGTGTTCTACATGCAATCCCTGCTGGAGCATCATCAGTGCCTTGATCCAATCTACTAACCCTAAAGTAGAACAACTTGACTGACAGTAGTTTTCAGAGCACCAAACAGTTGTTAGTAGACAGGAACATGAAGATACTGTAAAGATTAAGTATGTGTCTTTTATCAACAGTAATTTTCTGATGCCAGCAACAGGAGTGAGGCTGATAAGAGCTATTCCACAAGATCTCCATGCCAGAGTGGGATCAGTGTCCTTTACCTGGCTGTTTCCATTGAAATGTGCTTTTGACATTCCTTTTCCATTGCTGTTTGTTTGTAAGAAAGGATCTTCTGAAATGTTCGTTAGGAGAGCTCATGCTAGTATAGAATGGCAAGAGCACTAACTCCTGAAAAACAGCAGTTGTAAAATGCAAAACCTGGATTATATATGGATTTTGAGGGAAGCGAGACATTTGTAAGAATTAAATGAAAGAAGGAAGCAGGTAAAGTGGCTTAGCAAACTAATGCTTTTATCAGGAATACACTTCAAGCAATGTGATGCTACCAGTTTTTCATAGGATGAAAGAGAATATCCTAAATTCTAAAAAAGGAAAAAATACACAGTATAAAGTTTAAGTAGTAGAAAACATACACTCAAATAAATCAGAAAAGCTATTTCAAAAGCTTCTCTTATTACAGAGGAAAATACAACAATGATTTGCCTCAGAGTCCTCCAAGCCCACTGTGTAAGTAGAGCTATTACTGTTTAGTCTCAATTTTCATTTGCTGTATAGGCACAAAGGATGTCATGGTATAATATGTGACTTGGTTGATATAATATGTGACTTGGTTGATAAAAAGTAGTGAATGCTTTAGACACACCCCGCCTTTCAATCTGCAATTGAGCTTTTGACATTTGTACTTCCCCTGATTTGTTCAGTCTGGTGTTAACAAACATGGTTGGGATGACAACATACTGTAAGCAAATCATAGGCTTCGGGTCACATGCAAAGGTTTTGTTTGCAAATAAACACACAAAGTTTCCAGTTAATAAAGTTCTGCACCACTGAGTTTCCCTCCAGGAAGTTGGCAAGGCACTGACAGGAATATGGGAGCAAAGTTTCATTAGTAAACACTTATGTCTGTTGCTATTTACATTAGAGTAAAATAACAATAATGGGTTTAAGAATAGACCACACCTAGGTAGTGCATACTATATTTGCACAGCAATAACAATCTCTGTGTCCTGAAATAGAACTCTGGGTTGTATCTTAGAATTCACATAAAAAACCAGGGAAAACTTATGGATTTGGTTTGGACTATCTGTAATTCAATGCTTCTGTTACACCAGATGTATAATGTATGCCATTCGGGGCCAAATCCCTTTATGGAAGTCCCCAGACTATTAGCAGTTTCTACACAGATTGGATTCTTGTGCTGATGGCTTGCCAGAAGTAATTTAGGATTTGGGATGTTGCTATCTTCAGCCCTGGAACAGATTAATGGAACTTCATTTGATTTTGTTCCCCACCCTAGGAGGTATTTATTGAGCCAGGCTATAAATGCACACATTCCCTTCACCAAGCTATTTCACAGACCAATAACTTGAACTCCTCTTTCCATGACTTCTGACCAACTCCAGGCAATTACATGAATAAGAGTGATTGTTTATAAAGACTTCATATTGTTGCTCCAGAACAATGCTTCAGTATCACAGGAGAAAATATATCAATCCATTTTCTCTCAGATATTTTTAGTGGTGAGATAATTACAGGACAATGGACAAAGTTTCTAAAGAACAAAAAGGAAAATCTGATTTGAAGAAGAACATTTTCAGAACTCCGCTTCTGGATCAAATTTTAGTTCTGAGCTTGTGTCAGGTTTTGCAGAAAAATCCACATCTTATTAAGTTGCCATTGATTACTGGACAGGAATAGAACCACTTACTTACCACTTAGTTTTTGGCCACTATCCACTTTTTCTTTCATGAAGCACACAATTACTGAATTATAGTAATGAATAGTTAAGGGATAGATGTAGCATTCTGATCAGACTTGTAGTCACAGAGGTGGTACTTGACTAGGTTTGCAGACCTGATTTGTGTAGTATTAAAATGAACATACCCAGGATCATGGAAATTGTGCTACACGCTTCATGCAAACTACATTTCCTATGAATCTTCCAGTATTTTCTGGCTTAAGTCTGTCGTGGAAATACTACAAACACAGTATTTTTTTTTTTTTTTTTTACTTTTTTCCTTTTCCTTTTAGTCTTCTCTTTCTTCTTCCATTCCCAGCTGGATATGTTCATCTTAACTGAATAGGGTGAACCTCCACCATGACACGCTATGTAATGAGATAATAAGTCATGGTGTTTGGAATTTGGCTTTACCACAAGGAAGAACCATTCAAAACACTGTGACTGTACTGAATACAGGCTTTTTCCCACAGTATTTGTTTCAGACACTGACTTCCTCTTCCTTCCTCTTCTCTATCTGTTATTATATTCTTTATATGCAGGGTGGTTCTCACCTGTTCCAGAAAGCCAGCAAACTTTCCACATCCCACTAATAGACTGCACCTAACCATCACATCACAGTATGAAATATGCAGCCTGTGGTCCCATCAAGCAGACTGGATCTCACTGGAGACACAAATTAGGTCAGAATTTTATGTGAATTTTTCACTCTATCAAGTCCGAACTCAGCAGTGTATAAAGTTACATAAATTCTGAATGATTGCTGTTTGCAAGGGAATCTACCAGATGTTCAGTAGTTGGGCACAAGCCCCACACCAGTGGGTTTATTCCATGCTTCAGGTTTTGTGGGACAGCAGCACTTAGCTTTCTGTTACAGACTGAAGTAACTACTATCACAAAAAGGAATTGTCAACTCCCCAAACATCCACAGCTGCAAGGCTGGCTCTTCTGAACCCCTGTAAAACTGTGCAGCTTATTCAGAGCTGTCACTGGGTGACAGCACTGGTGAAGTCCCAGTGTTTTACAGGACTGAGAAATGGGTGTGTCCCATCCTCCTACGTGCCTCAGCTTTCTGTATTTGGGAGTGTGATCAGGAAGGAAACTGGTGAGTTCACCAGCCCATCCTTGCAAGGAATCAAGCTATATTTTAACGACAGAGAATCCAAACATAACCTGCATCATTAAAAACTGAGGAGCACTAGCTAAATAATAAGATTCTTTTTTCTCAAAAAAAAAAATTATCTCTAAGTCACCATTTTATTACCCTCGTATCATATTATTACTGACAAACCAGTCTTTGCTTCTAAATGTTTGAACTGGATAAAGTCAGCACAAAAGTATTTGGAATAGGTTCTGATATATGCTGAAAACAAACAGCATCTCTCAGAGTTACTGCTGCAGCAGTATCATTTAATCACCTGTCTTTCCATTGACACCTAGTAATTTTTATACCCCCTTTAGTTATTTGTGGAAATATACACAGACACAATTCTGTTAACAATTCATCATTCACTTATCTCAAGTGGCCAACGCCCCCAGAAGCAAAAGAACTGACTTAGAAGATATGCCTGTATCCTTCATTGTAGCATTTTCTGGGGTCTGCGGTTTGCCCTGTGAACAAAATGAGCAGAGGTTACAATCCTCTCTGTTTTAACTTCTAAGAAACCATGGAAATAGAGGGGACATCTGCTCTCTGTTTTACACACAGCTCTCCTGGCTCTTCTCTTGGTGGAAAGTCAGGGAGAGAACACAGTATAATCAGTTTTTATAGCAACAAAGAAAGATTCAACCTTGCAATTGATTCTTCATGAGCCTGATGTGCGGCAACTCAGCAGACAGCTGCTGACAGCCTTACTGTGTTCTCCTCCAACGAAAAGGACTTATTGGAGAGTTTACAATTAATATGAAGTCATAAATCCTTTCTCCTTATCTCTTTTTTTTTTTTTTCTTTTTCATTACAGTCTATTCATGATGAAGTACTTTGTCCAGGCCCAGGAAAGCAGATGGGAGCCTTTTAGTTGATTTTCATGAACTGTGTTGTGGTTTGCTGGAGATGTACAAGAATCATGCAACACAGTGTGTTTTTTTTTTTCACTTACAGTGGATTCTTGAGGGCTTGGGAGTTTTTAGTAGCCCACTGACACTCCTTATTAGAGCTCTGTTTTCAAAAGATAAAGTGGTCTTTTCAGTGGTCTTTTTGGGTTTGGTTTTCCTGGAATTTCAAGCATTTTTTCTGCAATGCAGTATCCTTCAAAAGAGGAAAAAAAAGTCAGTAGAGATATATTCAGCTGAATGCTTAGCCAAAGAGAAGTAGATATTTTCTCTGGATGTTATTTAACTACTCAGTAAAAAGTACTATAGCATGGTGTTTCCTTAGGCTTCAACCTTTCAAAGATTTTTTTTAGAATATTGAAGTTAACTATGCAAATATCCATATAAGGTTTAAAAGGGAGATTTTACAAAATAAATTATGTTTGAGTGTTTTGTATTTTAATCAAATATATTAAAGTTTCACATGGCTGAAGATCTTCAACATTTATTTATTTTTTTTAAAATTGTCCTTAAGCTAATTTTATTACCATCTAGACCGAAAGACCAGGGAGGTAATTTTGATGTAGTTAAAATATCTTATAAAATTATAACATCAAAACCACATCTGAAATAATAATTTGCACTAATAATGAATTTATCAAGGTTTTTCCCTTTGCGACTTTCAATTAAGCATGAAAAACATGTTCCTCAGATGTCTCTCTTGTACAATATTTATTGTGTAGTTCCAAAGAATAATTATTAGGCTTTAAATTGTGACAAATAGCCTTTTAAGAAAAAAACAAAATTGTTGTCTTTTTCTGAACAGATAGTCAGGTGTGTTCCATTGTGCAGTTAAAGCACAAAACATGTTCTTCTCGCCTTTTATATCAAAGAGCATTGTATATTGAGAGACCAGGTTCTGTTCTTCTCTACATCAATGGCAACCAACAGATGAATTAATGTTGGAAAGTGTTATTGTGGTTTTTTCCTAGGCACTTTTGCTGTGTTATCAAGTTGCTGTCTACTCAGTGGGTGGTATTCTGTAATCGTCTATTATTATTAACTGCTATTAGCAGGCGTTTCCCTTCTTTCATAGATAAAGGTAGTTTGTGCTTTCCTTATGCATACTTTTGCTTTCTAGGGGAAATCCTCCTCTAAAGAGTTTGTGTTTGCAGTATGAGGAGGCAGACGTCCTCTGCAATATTGCGGCACAGGATATTCAGTGAACTGGTCCCACATTCACTTACTCCAGGGCTGTAGCTAATATTACAGCATCTGTGGAGCTTTGGAACTATGTTTTTTTGGGAAAAAAAAAAGAGATCATTTACTCAAGTGAACAACACAGGAGAAAGTGCTTGAGAGAATCACAATTCTTTCTTCTAAGGAAGGAGTAGGCTGGGTCATGGTTAACCACTGAACTTCTTCACTGCTCTAGGTGCTCTTGTAAGTGGCTCACATTACTTTTCCATTTCAGAAAACATTATTTCAGATAGGTGTCCCTTTTCCCCCAAATTTCACAAAAAAATGCAGCTCTTTATAAATGGACAGGACTCATTTTTAACACAAAAAATTTTACTTTAATACTATCCCTGCTTAGAATGTAAATTAAGGACTGGAAGTTACGAGAAAAACCACTGGGGCTGGTAAATCATAGGAAAGAAAACGGAAGAAATAAAAACTATTTTTAGCTGAAAAGGTATTACATAAGGAATAGTACACATTTTAGTTATTCACAAATTATTATTAACTTAAAATTATAAGGGTAATTTTAAAAATGCATTTAGAAAATTCTTCCAGAATTCATAGCTTTGCCAAATATACTGGGTATAGAAGCTCAGCTAACTCTGTTCTGACGTCAATGGACAATTTAGTTATCATTTCTAACTGAAGACCTGCTGCAGGAGGCTCAAATAAATTCAAATAGGTTTGCAATACACATTTCCTGATTGTATCTTTAATACTTTTACACTTTTTTTCCTCATATTTTTCACTAAAAATAGTATAAGAACAATGAAATATATTGATACATTTTCAACTGGATCGATAATAAATTTCACCCTACTCTATTCTCTATAGACAAATGTATAGAATTAATGAGAGCTGTTAGCTCTACCCAGTGACACCTCCCAATAACCTGCTCCTACCAGGATCACAGTCGCACAATGTGATTACTATTTTCATTGTTTTGCAGACAACTCTTCAGGGAATTTCTTTGAGAACTAAAGAGAACCTAAAGGAGAAAGATTGAACTGTTAAGGTCAGGCACAAGCCAGGTACCACTCAAATTCAAGTGCTCTTTAAAGGACTGGGCATTCATGGTGACCTTCTATGTAAGGATCAGGCAATTGTTTTTTTTTTCAAACTGTTGCTTAGTTTACTCCAGGTCTTAAAATAGCTCATGTAAAGAAGACCAATGTCTTCAGAAAGCTCACCTCTATAATAATATACATCAACAAGAAAGCACATGTGTATGGACACACATACAGAGACAAGTGGACTCAATTTCAGCTCGTCTGAGATATTTTCATACTCTGTAATAAAAGTTACATTTTCAAAGGACTTCCGTGCTTTTTTATACTAATGGCAGATGGTTTGAGTGGAGCAGTCTATAAATGAATTGGTGTTGACCAACACTGGGCACCATTTATTTACTTTCTGTTTATAAACTTTAATGTTTGTTTTCCATGCATTCTGCTCCATGAAGATGATCACTAAGTGCAAGAGTTCCTTTAAATCAGCAGTGAGTGTGGTTTGGCTTTTCTTAACAATGCAAGTTTATAGCCTGGTTGAAGACATTCCAGACTCCACTGCCTAGTTCTTTTCTCTTTTTTTTTTTTTTAAAAATTCCTTTTATGTGTGTGTATCTTTATATAACCAATGTTGATTTTGAGTATCTGACTTCAAAAGCAAGGCGCAGTAAAAGAAAACAAAGAAGAAAAATTATGGTTTATGTGGTTTCTTATATTCAGCATACAAAAAATGAGTAAAAAGTAATCACTATAAAGGAAGTCTCACTTGATTAGATGATCACCTTCTGGTCTCTACATGATAGATTTCAACAGCTATGTCTACAAAATAATAAAGGCAGAAAAGCATGACATTTCTGAACATATGTTCAGCCCATCAAATTTCAATTCTGGCCTTTCTTGCTGTCAGCACACTCTGACCTCTAAATCATCTGTCTGTCTGGAATCACCCTAAATCATCTTTGTCAGCCCAAGAGGCGACTTAACAGTAAGGCAATGTTATACATGTTCTGGAATAATTCTTAACAGCAGGAACAGAGGTTGAAATTTCATAGGTGATGTTTAGACCTTTGTTGATGAGGAACAGAAAATGTGAATACTGCTGGAAGACAACCTAACCACTGTCTTGGAAGACAGTGACTCAGAGGTGCTCAGTGAAGGAGTTAATTTATGAAGATTTAGTATTTATGAAGATTTAGATGGATTTGTATTATCACTTTTGTCACTGTTTCTTTTTGTAGAACACAGTGATTTTTTTCTAATAAGTATCACAGAGGAATGAAAGAGAATTCAACTTTTGATGGTTGGGTCATTATGGGTCCCACCTCTAGCTGGGTCCCACCAGTAGCTTCTGTCAGGGATATACCTGGTTTCCAGGGTATTTGCATGCCATGTGACTGCCTTAGGAAAGAAAAAGTGTTCAAGGTAGCAGCTCTCAGATTCTCCAAAGTTAGATGAGCCATCATCAGTGAGTTTCTGTCAGCAAGTTACAGGATTCCAGCTTGGAGAGGGTTTTCAGGCCAGAAACAGATTTTTGCCCCATCTTGCCACTCTAGCCTAATCTCACTGAATGTGAACCCCTATATGCTCTGCTTCTCAGGACGCAGACACAAGCGGAAACAAGTGGGGACCATTTTGTCTCTCAGCCGATTTTCCTACTTCAACCTTTTAGCTGAAGTGGGGAAAAATTAACTTGGTTTTTAATTACCCTCTTTCTTTGGAAGTAGATACTGGCTCATAATTTCATGGACTGCTGTAGCCCAGGGAAATGTACATCAAGTTTACCTGCTGCACTCTGAGTGTTTATTGAACGATGGCTTTAAGTTCAGACCAGACTGACTGTTCTATGCACTTAAAAACGGTCAGCTGGTGTGTATTAGTCCAGTAGCAGAAGCATGGCCTTGTGTTAGTCTTTAGCTTTGGGGGCTCTTGTCTCAACTCTCATTTTTTACAAATTACTTCAGCAGCAAAGCAACCACTGATACTGGGCAGCAAAACATTGCAGCCACAATTGTCTAATTTGAATACCTCTGCAAACATAAGACATACAAACAAGTAAACATAAGGTAACAAGAGTATCAGCTGACTTACAGTCACTGTTTACAAGTACACTCTTAGCCTCTGGCAAACACAAGGTAGTACAAGTGATGCCAGTTCATTTATTTGACTATTTTAAATGAAGTCCCAAGATTTGTCTCATCTTCTTAGAAGAAAACTGTGAGTGCCATATGAAAATGCTAAAAAGCACATTGTTCTGCTGTTTTTACTCAGAAGTACTAACTGCTAGCTAAAATACTAGGGTTTAGGTACTTAGCATTTTGTGGCCTTCCCAGTGCTGAATCAAGTACTTCAGCTGTTTATATCATGTCTGTGGTCAATTTGTTACTTAAAAGTGGGAACCATAACATTCAGGACACTAACACAGCTGCTTACACAACGTACAGTGAAGTATCTTAATCTTGCAGCTACAAAGATGTCTCTAAGTCTGAGGAGCAGGGAAATGCCTCCCTCCACTTAATATTCCCATATTTTTATTTTTTTTCCTTGAGCTAGGAACCAAAGCCAGTCCTTTCTCACCACACTTGGTCAGACAAAGAAGAAGTTCACTCGACCTATGTCAACATGAGCAACTTGAATAGTGCTGTGGCTCTGTATGGGGAAACAGCTGTAGCCGAAGGCCTCACAACTATGTCAAATGCGTCAGGGGTTTACTTTGGCTTGGATGTTGCGTGGCCCTGGGTGCTGAGTGCCCGTTAGTGGCAGCAATGTGACGGGTATGCCTCTGAGGCTCTGCATACAATTTAGTTTCATCTGAAAGAATCCATACTGTGGGTTTTAAGAGACTTTCACAATGTGTGCAAAAGTATGGTGAGGGTGATTAAGAGGTTCACTTCACGTCCACACCTCTGACCTCAAACACAAAGCTAAGGCTTGTGTAACCTCAGTACCTCAGTGGTTAGACAGCTGAGTTCTAGAGGCTCATACTGAGTCTAAGGTGAACATCTGAAAAAACCTATACCATCCAGAATTCATTCTCTAGCTGGTTAATTCACTGGAACTAAATACACAGATGCATGTTTTCCAGTTTCTTTCCAGTTAACCAGAATTTATTTTCCCATGTGCTTCTACGTAACTGGCCTTTGTTTAACAAATGGGCCTTTGACCCCCATGAACCTATGATTCCCTTTTGATGAAAACAGGACGTGCCACTCTGTATTTCAGCTGAGGCCCAAGACTCAGCTTGTTGATGATTCTGTCTTAGAATTATACATACATATTTTTTGCATTTTTTTTCTTTTTCATGATTCTTTGGTTTTCATTGCATAAGGCTCTGCCAGAGATTGCTACCTTGTACACATTCCCGAAGTTAGAACAAAATTACTGTTTACAGTTGCACAGAGCATTTCATAAACCAGCCAGTGTATTTGTGAACACTAACTTTTCTGTTTCCAGCGGGTTTCAGAGGAACAGGGACAGCACTGTGCTTCTGAAGCATGTTACAAAGAACAGAGAATCTCTGCAAGGACTCCTGTACTGGACTATCGCCTGCTGTCATAGTAGAACCTTTTATTGCTCACAAAACTATCAGTGGAAGCTCAAAGGCACTTCAGCAGTTACAGTATTTGTGCTTTAACTCCTAAAAGAATAGACCGTAAATTGCAATCACATACAACCAAATCCCTCATTATTTGATGTCTTCATCTTCTTCCTTTCTCCCCAAACTTTTATGTCTCTTACTAGAGGAGGTGGACAGGACCAAAGTCTGGGAGAGCTCTTGGCTGGCTAGAAGCATGAAAACAACATTAGTCACCAGATCCACCCATATCATTACCTACAAGAAAGACTAGCCAAACCAGAAAGGGACAAATGTAACCTGAAAGTACTTTATGTAAATCTATGGAAGTTTGTTTATTTGTTTGTTTTTCTCCTTTAAAAGGTTGTCACTTTCAAACATCCCCAAACATAAGTTTCTGTAAACAAAATACAGTACTTTTTCCAATATTTTACAGTACCAATTTTACAAGGTGTACACTCCTTATTTATTTGAAAAGTCTGACACCAGCCCTGTTATATTTTCATTTTTTCTTCTGATTTTTTTTTTTAAGGAGAGAACAAAAAGAAAGGTAGGCACAATGAATAACAGATTTAGTGAAATTAAATGTTTAATAGGGCAGTATCTGCACATTTTTTTCAAGTTTGTAATGTATTTTTCCACTGTGCTTATAAACAAGTATTCTATTAAGCTGATTAAGTGTGGAACCATCTATCTAACAGTACTTATGATTCTACTTGTGGAGATTTCTTGTATTTTTATTGCAAAACTTGTCATGAAATTAGTAGTGAGGCCAGGTCTCTGTGAATGAATGCACAAAGTTTGAAATATCCTGCTTTGGTGGTGTAGGACTATATGAAATTTTTATTAATTTTCTGAGATGCAAGTCTTGGTTTGCTAGAGGACTGGCTCAAGTGGAGTTCTTCACTTACGTGTGCATGGGAGTCGCATGTATACATATGTAACTAAAGGAGGAGTTCTTAGCAATTTAGCACTCATCATGCTGTTTTACAGGCTAACACTGGATATGCTAGACATAAACATATGTTGAAAAAATGTCAGTATGCCGTCCAAAGTTAAAATATGCAGCTCTTAATTTTTTGACAAATTGCTGCATGGTATAGAAAGGAAAGTCAAGCTCCCACCATGATCCTGATATTCTGTGAATAAGAACATGTCAATTTATCCACTCTGTGGATGACTCTGTGGCAGCACGACGTGTGAAGGAATATATTCAAAATTTCCCCATAGATCATTTATCAAGCATACTGTAATGGTGATTTCTAGGAAAAATTAAATATAGCTCTCAGTCAACCCTGAGACCTGCCCACCACCAAGGAGAGGGGGTATATGACAACCAGTCTAAAAGCTCAGCTTTTTTGTTCTGCCCAGATTATTGGTTGAGATACATCATTCGTCATGCTGAGAAGATGTAAATCAATCTTTTCCAGGTACTGACTCCATTCTGTTCCCTCATTTTCACTGGCATGATTAAGGCTGTACACAGCCTGTCTGTGATACACTTCCTCCTGTGATGTTACCAGTTGGCACACTCACTGCTCTTTCGTGTTATGTCTAGAGAAGGAGTAAGACTTTGTGGGTTTTTAAGAAGTATTATAAAGAAAGTCTTTATTTTACTCACCATATAATTTACATGTGAAGTCTGAGGTAAGTTACTATGAAGGCTAACATTTCCCCTCCAAGATTTCAACTCTTATTCAGGAAAAAAAAAAAAGTTATCATAAGAAGAAATGGAAAAATTTTGGCTGAAGTAGCATTGTTACAGGCATTACTTGTCTGAATGTTGAGGGGTAGAGAAAGGAATTTTCTCTCTATGCATAGAACATTCTAGTAAACACATTTCAGGGATCACGCCTTTCCTTGAAGCATCTGGGATTTAATATCAAGAGGGTACAGAACTAGAGAGAGCATCCAGACACAACATGTGGTGACTGGTAGCTAGGGTATTCCAGCAGATGCTCATATGCTATCATAATATAACTGGCTAGGTTCTATTGCAATTCATAACCTATGAATGCCTTACAAACAAACAAACAAACAGGGAAGAATAAGGTGAATGGCCTTCCACCAGGAAGAACTTTAAATACAAATGAATTATAAACATTTTTGTACTCTTCCCTTCTGTGTTTGGCCAGACACAGTGACATATCTTTCTTTCCACCCCTGACAGGTTTCATTGCAATAAGTGCCAATAACAATTATGCTGAGCTTGGCTGAATGCAAATTCAGTCTGAATTCCCGCAGCTCTTCAGACTTTGACAACAATATCAGTTCATAACAGACCACCTGTTTCTTTTGTAGTGCCTGCCAAAACACATAAGTGTTAATGAGGAAAGGAGATACTACTTAATATGTGTGTATATTTATATAATATGCATATATTCATACACAGTTAACGTACATATTTCTTTCCACTGGGGCAGATAGAAGATAAACAATTTGATTGCAAGGTGAGGCTGGGGTTTTTTTGTTTGTTTTGTTGGGTTTTTTTCCCCCTTTAGTTGTGTTAATGAGTTTATTTAGCATCAGAGTGCAATGTGGGTTAGGGAGAAGAGTTATAAACCCTTTAATGCAAAAATTGCAGCGTATCTTTCCTGATTTCAAACTCCATGATGTAGGCAGTAGACATCACAGAGTTATCCACAGATTGCATACCCTGAAGTCAGTGGAACTGTGTTATTTTCAGCAGCTGTGTTATTTTCACCATGTACCGATCATATGCAAACAAGCATGCACATGGCATCATTATGAAAAAAATAAACCAGTAGAGAACAGGTTCTTTTTCTCTCAGAACATTACAAAGTGTACTAAAATTTTCAGTCTTTCCAAATATCAGACAATGGTATGCATTGAGTGAACCACATGCCTTCCAACTTCTTTCTCTAGTTTTGCCACATGGCACTACTCCTGCTCAGGATCTATTCATAGCTACATATGTTTCGTACATGACCTAAAAGACAAGCAAAGAAAGTGAAGACCAAAATTTACAAGAGCTTTTGTCCCAACACAAGGTACCAAGTGCTGGATTTTCAGAGGTTCTTAGTAACTTCATCTCTCATCTGAATTCTCATTAGAATTTAAAATTATGAAGACTATTGATTGGAAGAAGTAAACATAAACCAGAGAAATATAATAGGAATAAAAAAGGAAAAAGAATAAGAGGGGTGAGAAGGCAATTTATGCTGTATCATCAGTTAAAATTAACACACCACAGTTCATTTCTTCCATTTGAATTACAGCACTTCAACTGTTTAGAAATATGTTTTTAGAGCATAACAGTAAACACCAAAGTTTTAAATTCTGCATATTGTACATTTGAACTTTGGAAATTAGTACCTGGCTTTGCAATTTGTGTTCAAGTTGATGTGTCAAATGGCATTTCTGTCAGGCAGTGCTTAAAATCAAATCTGGATTCATGCAACAATGCTGTCTATTCTGAAATAGAATCCCACCTATTGTATTCTGAAAAATGTCTGTAATTCAACTGATGTGTTTTTAATCAGATTTGGAAGAAACATCTGAGACATGTATAGAAAGTGGCAAAAATTCTGAAAAGACTGAGTGTCCTTGTCCAGGTCATCAAAAAGCAGGAAGAAAACACCTGATCATCTCAACATTTATTGACTATTCACATTTGCTCAATAAATTTTGCTGTAGTGTAAAACCAGATTTCTACATTTTTTATCTCAAGACTTTAAATCGATGTGTCCTAAATCTTCCTTCAACATATTATTATTTATACCCACAAATTTGAAATTTTAATATAAGCAGTGCTATGCATAGCCTTGAGCTGTTGGCATTTACCAGTCTTCAGACCCTACATCGTAACTATTTCACGCGCTAACAGTATGTACACCTTTAAAGTATGTGCAGTCAGTATAATTTAAAAGGAGATGAGATACCAGATCTTTGATAATTTGAAAATGCTTTTCTCCCTTTATTAAAATTTATTTATTTTCTTGCTTGCCTTCATGCATTCTTTTCCAGAATTAAATTAAATTTCGCATGCAAAATAAACTGGATTTAAAAATTAATTTTAACAGGTTTTGAAGCAAATTAGCTTCTTTTTCTCCAGAATAGAGTAAAAAAAGGATTAGTAAGGATTAGCTTTTCTGCAGTAGCTATTTCTGAATAACTTCATATTAGACTGAAACTAAAAATAAATTTGCAGAAAGGCCTCAAGATAGTCAAAGTACTTCTTATCTAAAACAATACAGTTAAGGCCAGAAGCAAATAATGCTGAATGATTACGTTGCTGAGAATGGTAGAACAACCCTGAGAGCTTCCATTCTGTACTGCAGTATGTGGTGCAGACACATTCTCATCATGACCTTGAACTAATCTTTTGTTGTATGTCAGTGTCTCATCTTTAGAAACAAGACTACTGTGATGATAAAGTTCACTAATGAGTACGAGATGCTCAGGTGGTATTGTGATGAAGTAATAGAGCATGGATTATGCCTACGTGTAAGCATTTGCTCATGCAAAAGCAGGAATTAGGAGTGATTTAATCTACATCAGAATAGCCAGAGAGAGAACTAGCACAAGGTATTTTTAAGGAGAAGCTGCACTCTGACAGTGTAATACTCTTGACTGTATTTGGAAAGCAATCTGACATAGATTAAGGAAGTGAGTAAGGAGAAACACCTGCCATCAGCTCACTGAAAGGGCAATTAAAAAAATTACTATTTTGTACTGGAAATTCAGACACCACCATTCTCCAGTTTCAGGATTAAATGGGTGGTAAATGGGCTAAACTGCTAATGAATCATGAAATCTCATCCCCTAATTTTCATCATAAAGGATAAGTAGTCCCCTGTAATGACTGAGACACTTTTCAAAGAAACACTATGTTAAAAATGTGTCCTAAAATAGATAGTACGTTAAAAGTTCTATGGACAAACTTAACCAGTGTGCAAAGAAAATGTTGAACTCCAAGAACTGTATTTCTTTGTGTCGTTGGCAAGTAAAAAAAGAGAATCAAAATCTAATGCTAATCATGTTAGCAAAAGTAAAGTGCTACTGGTATCATTCCTTTAAAAAATAAATCATGCTTGAATCTTAAAAATTGAAGTAAAATGCTAAAATATGGCAGTAAAATTCAGACTGCCCTAGAAAATGTATTTCAAGAGCCATGATTTAGCCTTGGAACTGCACATCATGACTATTAAAGAAAGAGACTGAATTTCGGCAGAGTGTATGTGGCTTGACAAACATAATTATGAAGTGACATGTTTTGAAGAAACATTTGTTTAGTCCCCTAAACTATAAGGATTTTGGCTGAAACACAAGGTGAATGTCCCAAGATAGTGATGGTCTTCTTTTCTGGAAGAAAAATAACATTTTACAAGTTTTAAAATAGATTGATAATTCCCATGAGTCTTTAAAATACATCTTTGACTTTTAAGACCGTATTTTTAGAGATTTGAGATGCACTGACATGCTATCTTCCATGTCAATTTACTAAGTACATATAGTAATTCTCAAAAGATATTTAACACATCTGTGTGCAAAATAACCAACCTGATGGGTCTTTTATGACAACTGGAGAAGGTTCCTGGAAGTTCAGTTACTGGTGAAGTAACTCTTTCCTTTACCTTGGTCATGGAAGCATGTGGTAACACAACCTGTGTCAGGTTTCACATTACTTTATGCTCTCAGTCTGACTTCTGGAAAGTTACTGATTAATATCTAAGCCATGTCTGTTCCATGATTTTTTCCTATCAAGTACCAATGTGCTTTTGGTATCCAGGTCCATGACTTAATAAGAATTTGGTTGATGGATATTTATAAACTGGAGTTGACTGAAATGTCTGAAGTGTGAATATTCTTGAAAATATCAAGAAAAAACTGTTGGTAAATTTTTAATAAAAATAATTGTTAGGGAGGAGCAAAAAGGAGAAAGACTTTAAAAGTGATAACTCATCACATCCTCTTAAAAACTCTGAATATTACTTTTAGCTTTTTGGAGATGCACACAGATATACATACATACTTTCCTCAGAAACAAAAATTTGGTTTTCAAAATGTCACCTACTGCAGTCTGTGTTCTATATGTTACAGCAATACTGTTAACAGCACTCGAGGTATCTCATTGGCAATTTATTGGACAAATTCCAAGACCATAAATTAATATTTACTGTCTGCAATGAAATGGCTTGGAAAATGCTGAGGAATACAAATACTCAATGCAAATAGGTGTGCCTAAGAGTTACTGCATCTCACTAACTGCACAGGGCCAGAGAAGTCATGCTGGAACAATGAATCAGGCAGCAACAGCCCCGAAGACCTATGTCTGGTATACAACCAGCAATGATGTGGCATATATTCACATCCAGAGGGAAAGACATAGAAAAGAGGACAGCAAGGAAAACGAGACCCTTCTGAAGTGGGAGCACAACAACATTCAGTATTACTCCTCTGCTGATTAAAAATGAGTGATCAATAAAGTTAATTAGTCAAAAGACTTCACTTATCAAAAAATATGCCAAAAAATGGGGCAAATTATATTAGAATAGCTTATGTGAGCTTTTTTCTTGTTTAAGAAAAGCAGAGAAAACAAAGCTTGACTCCTTACCCTCAGCTCCCAAATGTATCTTGATGAAAGAAAATATTTTAGAAGCAAAATTTTATAGGTAAAAGCAAATTGCAGATGTTTGTTTGTAATTAAAGGGGGGAAAATCGGTAAGATGGATAAAATGGCTATGTAAAAGCTTTGTTCATAAACCA
The DNA here is from genome assembly GCA_013396655.1 of Campylorhamphus procurvoides. Classification (NCBI taxonomy): domain Eukaryota; kingdom Metazoa; phylum Chordata; class Aves; order Passeriformes; family Dendrocolaptidae; genus Campylorhamphus; species Campylorhamphus procurvoides. The sequence goes on along the minus strand of WBMV01006539.1, from coordinate 917,443 downwards.
GGTTCTGCCATGAATTACTTACCAGCTATTCTGATCAAGAGCACTTCCCTTGAAATACCTGATATTTTCAAGATGACTCTCCTCTCTAATGGGCAAAGCTCAAGACAACACTGAAAAGAGTGAGATTTCACATTGCAGGGGAAAAGAATTTGTGTCAAAATGCTTTAGAAAGGGCTTCTGAAAATACAATTATTTCACATTATCCTTTCTTGTGATGCGAGAAGTGTCTTTTATCTTCAATCAGTTTTTTTCACAGTCTACCAAGTTTGAAGGCAGCTTAAGGACCAGGGCACTATGTTGCTAGGACCCCTGCTGGTTAGTGTTTCATGCTAATTCACAATAATTCATAGGCACAGTGGTAGATTTTGCACAGAGCAGGGATCATTCTCAGCACTTTTGATGATAAGTGAGATAAAATATTATCACCATGAACCGTGCTTTTCTTGTCAGGTGGCAAGTCTAGAGAAGGGGTTCTGCTCCATAGGATTTACTGCTCCAGAAATAGGGTTAAGCTCCTCTAGTGTTAAAGCATTATGTATTTTCTTTATAGGAGAAAATTCATCACTCATCAGGAAAGCATTTGAACACTTAAAAAATACTATCATTTTACAATGATTCAAGCCTTATGTTGGGTGGCATGAGGTTTGACTGCTGCTCATACAATGTATAATTCCCTTCTTGTTAATGTGTGTAGCAGAGAAATGGGACAAAACTGTTTTCCATAAAAGTCTCTTCAGATTTCATATTCTCATGCTGTTGTTCCTTGCAACTTTATTATGAAAGACATGGTACAACATTCTGCTGATGCATTCCTAAAACTTAATGGACATCATGGTCAAAATCTCACAGGAAGCCTGTCTGTGTCAAAGACAGGTGTTTTGCTCTTACAAGTTCTAGTCCAACAGTTTGGCTGACTTTCCTTTCAGCACATCTACCAAAAGCACACTAGTCTTCCTGCTTGTTTGTTGATTGATGGGGAAAGAGTTAGCTGAGATATGCTGAAGCACCATTTTCATTGGCAATTGATGTTTTCCAGAAGTGCATGTATTATCCCTAAATATCATTATAATACATAAAAAAATACACAGTCTATGTGCAGAACATGATTAGTTGTCCGAGAGTATATCTGTGGTCTATACATAGAGTCAAGAGTGTTAAACAGAACAGATGCCATTGGAAATATGTCTCTAAACATACATATGTTGCATGGGCTTTCATTAGAAAGTTGAGTTTTAAAATCTCTGTCTCTTCTAGTATCACTGTATTCTATGTTTCAGTCTGGATCATGATGTCCTTGATTGCCTTTGTTCATAGCAAGATATTTACAAGCTTCATCTGTCTGCTTAATGTAGTGAAGTTATCCACAAAATCTTTCTCCCATCTTTTTGTCTAAGGGCATTAGGACTGTAACTCTGAGACCTTTTCCATCTGAAGCTGCAAGAGGCACAGAGGAGGGCAACATATACGTGTTCTTCATCTCTTTGCAGTGATTGTTAGGGTTAAATTCACAGAAAGGAGTAATAAAAAAGGGGTTACAAACTGCATTTTATGTGGACTATTGGATGTAATGCTGGAATGTTATTTTAATCACCTACGTTAGGGGACTAGATGCCTAGGATTCCTTGCACACTCAGTGAAGACTCTACTTGAACTCTCTCTTGGGCAATACCTTCCTTCCTGCTGAACACTTGAGGGGATTTAAGCTACTAAGTGCTTCAATTTAGGCTTATATCCCACTAAAGAAAGAATTAAGTGTATACCTCTATATCACATTCTATGAGGCTAGTGCAGAGACCTGTATGCTAGCTTTGGTTTTACTGTTGCATGTTAGCAATTCATCACCGTTCTTGTCATAATGGGCTAGTTGGGGACTGGAGCAAAGTCGTGCTTGTAAAGTCCTGTGTTACAACTAATAGAAAGTAGCTGAGCAGTACCATTATCCTGCTTTCAAATGGTTTCGGAATATTCACAATCAACATAAACACGATTTATGAATTTGAGAAAAATCAAATACATCCGAAGCATATTCTGGAACCCCAAGGTTTTGCACTATGGTGGTAACTGCATTCATTTCCTCCCTCCGTATTTTACATCAAAAAAGCTATCTCAAGGGATATGATGAGGGACAACAGCCTCTTTACAATCCCTTTGTTTAGATCATAAAGGTAGGTGCTAAGCACCTACCACTGAGTTACTCAAATCTCTATTATATCATTTATTTCTATTGGGAAAACCAGCCACTAAAAATGTGTCCAAAACTACAATTACAGTTTAAGGGTTTTTTTGGCATCCTGGAAGTTTTAGTTTACCTTTTTCCTATTAGTTATATACTATTTGATTTTACTGCATAAAATGGATTAAAATGCATCTGACTCCTCACTAATACCAAAGTATGATAAGCTTTTATGATAAACTTTAGAGGGTCACGAAGAGATCTACCTCACCTGATTTAAGACAACCAGGGTTTGATTCATTCACCCACAGAGACAGCAACGACCTTAGGAGATGCCCAAGTAGTTCCAGCAAGTTCATTTGAGGCCTCTGGATAAGGCACAGCATGCACCAGGCACTCAAACCAGTCCGCACACTATTATACAGGGTTCAACTCACAGATCAAGGTACTTGAATGTTTGTAGACGTTATAGTGCCACTATAGTCTCAAATTTCTTTATTGACAAGAGAAATACATGAAGTTGATACAGTTATTGAAACCCAGAGAACTATTCAGTTAATTTAAACATTAGTTGACTGAGAATGTTTTATTGCAGAGTATTTAAAATACCTCTGTGGATGTCACTGTATCCACTAAACTCCATTGAGTGCATATGAGTTTAGAAATCATTATTGAGATGGGGTAGTCTAGTCCTCCTGAGATTCTCTAGGGTACCCTCTCTGTTCTACATCTGCCACTGCAGAAGACTGTGAGTCACCTGTAGGTCCTTCATCTAAATTGTTAACAACACATCAATGTCTCATGAACCTTTGGACATCTGAGCATACACTTCAGAGACTACACTTAGGCAATGGAAACAAACCTCATATTGCTTGCGGTATCAAACATCATAGTCACATAATAGTGGGTGTCTGAACATCCTTTCCTGAGATTTTATTGAATTCCTCTGAGCCTGGGGTAAAGAAAGGTAGATACTTAGCAGGGAATTGATAGCCAAAATTAATAGCAATTTTTAGAGTATACACACACACACATACGCACACGCACACACGCAAACTTCTGCCCTCAAGGGAAAAAAGTCAGCCTAACAGCACTTATTAGGTCATAAACATAAGATCTCATGGGTGCTGGAATACTTAGACACTTGGTTCCATCAGCAATTTTATGATTATATGGATTTTTAAGATATCATCTTTTTTAACAGATATAATCTTGGAATGTTATAGTACAGTAATACACATAGAATTGCAGTAGTCTATTCCTCTCATTGAAGCATAGGATAAGGCAGTTCAACATTTACAGCAATCAAACTGGCTTAGCATCATTGTGGTGCACAGGATAATCATATATCATAGAGAGAATTTATGTCACTATATGAAAAATAGTGATTCTTTGGGGACAGGAGATACAAAACCTCTGAATTCCACATCATTTCACTTTTTCTCACTCACTTCTAATCCTTTTCACAGCAATAAACTGCACACAAAAGTACAGAAAGCCTCTGAATCTTTCTCTTTATTTACATATAATCATGGCATGGGGGCTTTATCCTGAATTACCTTCACTTTTAAACTAATGGGTCATAGGGAACTTCTCAAGAGAACTCCTTGCTTTCCATTTGGCTGACCAACAACTGGAAAAACAAGTACAGATGTGCTCAGGAAATTAGGGATGAAGAACCCTATTTGATAATTTAGCAGCCAATCAGATCATGGTATTGACTTTATGTCAGCAAAAATGTAAATTAATTCAACAAAACAAAATGTGTTATTTGAGCATTAGGTAGTAGGTTATGTGCTGCTAAGTTGCACATAGTACATTGTGCATAGTCTAAGTTGCAATGGTACATAGTCTACCATTTATACCATTGATTTATTGATGTCAAGATGGACAAGGTCATACATTTTCTAGAAAATGAGTTTCATTCTGCTAATATTTCATATTTGTTCTTATGAGAAACCTGTTCCATCACATGGAAAAAAACAAACAAACATGTTTTTCCAGTACTGATGTATGCAAATGATTTCTGCTGAATTAATGTTCAGACTTATTTTCTACAGTTTCACCTCAGTGCTTGTCAGTATGCAAATTTTTTTCTCAACGGGATTACTCAGAGCTGTGCTCATAGAGTTGTATTTGTTCATTAATTTAGGTCTCATTAGCCAAGACTAACTTGACAAGCATAAGAACAGATTATGGTTACTGTTCAATGTAGCTTAGCTGTTTGTTTATTATGTAAATATAATCATATATTAATGTAATTTGATATAGCATTACAGATACAACCTAAAATTCAAAGTATCCACTTTATATCCACATTATATAAAATTAATCCAGAAGTGTCTTAGTCTTGAATGTGGTGCATTGACAATAATGATGCGTAATGCATAATATATAATATATGTAAATGCTGGTCTCTCTTTTGAAATAAGGTAATCATGAAAACTGAATTGGAATATATCTGCTTGGTTAATAATAAAATACCTCAGAATTTTTCATCACTGGAAAAATGTATCTACCAGGGACACCTTTATACAGCATTGGTTTTAGGTTATTTCAGAAAATAACTGGACTGCTAATGATCAATGAACAGCTGATACATGATCTTTAAAATTTACTCCTTAGAGTTTATTGAATATTTAATTAGGTCATCTTATGCCATTTTGCTATTCAAGTGCACAATTTACCTGACTGAACAGTGTAACAAGAACTAGCAGATGTAAATATTTACAAGAAAATATAGGTTGCCACATTCGTTGCTGTGAATCCCCAAGCATTAGAATACACTGTTGCTCTGACTCTGTGAGACAGTTCTGAACTCAGGCTGAATTTTTTTAAAAGCTAAGTCAAACTTAACTTTCAAATGTAACCAACTACCAATTAAACCCCTTCCATGTCCTACAGTTCCCTCAGTCACAGATGAAGATTACTATTTTTAGAGAGGAGCAGAAGGTTTATTCACATGCTCAACTAACTTGAGCTGACCTCAAGCTTATAATTATAAAGGTAGTTGGGATAAGGCTCATTATTGGGCAACAATACCTTCTTAAGGCACTACTAAATGATCTCGCCCTATCCTTCTCCACCTTCTATTGGTAGGTACTTGTTTCTGCTTGTCTATCCAAGCTTGTATCTCCCTGGGTTTTGCCAGCTTAATTCATGGGGAAAGAGGCAGGTGAAGACATTGCAATACATCCTGGACAGGCGAAAAATGTTCTAAAAGTTTGCCCATGGAAAGTAAGCACTACAAAGAGTGCAGGGCAACCAGTGAGGGATGGGAAAACATGCAGAGCAAAGAAGTGGGGAAAGTCTTTTACCAAAGTAAAATCTACAGAACATAGGCTCAAATTTGTAAAAATTAAAGGTCTGCTCAAAAACTTTCAGGAAAAAATTGTGTTGTTCCTTTTGATTTCTGGAGAAGCTCTGAGGAAGGGATGTCCCACTTTCTGTATGGCAGTAATTCAACTTTGGAGACTCTGCCTTGATCCCTCACACCTGTACGCCTGAGAGACATGAAGGAAATATTTTAAGGCCTTTCACAAGACTCATTTTTACTTCAGTCATCTGATAACCTTTCTTAGAACATGAAAGTTGATCACTTCTTGCCTTATTTAAACAAAACACTTCCTCAGAGCTATAAACTGAGAGTGAGAAAATTTCTCTTGGCAAAAGTACTCATACTTTTTGCAAGAAACATCTATTCATTCGCACTTAGCAACTCAGTGTAAAACTCCATTCCTGCCAAGGTATCTGTCTCTGCTACATACCTGAGCAGCTGCATAATTTCAGTGGAAGCAGTCTGAACAATGATAAGGCTGTACATAGGGATTCCTTCCAGAGGTAGGTTCCTTAGAAATTGTAAATTGTTTCCTGTATGTGCCAGAAGTACTGTGAGTAGGATGGAAGTGCAGAATATGATCTAACACACTCTGGAAACAACAGAAAAAAGTCTACATATGTACAGCTGGTTTCCAGAGTGTAAAGTGAATTCTTAGGGGAGCAAAGCCATACAAATTTTACCTTCTCAAGTATTTATTCACAGTTTGAGGAATTATAATATTATTTTTGCTTTTAAACACACTCCTAAGTATACGCCTCACATAACTGATGATGACTAATAGCTGCAATACTTCTGTGTGCGTGCTTGCTCTTTTGCAATATACTGAAAAATGTGAAGTCAGTGCACAGTTTTGATAGTGAGAGCTGTGCGGTGTTTGAATAGTATTGTCAAAGTAGCCTCAGTAGGTGTTTAACAGTTCTGCAGAATTGTCTGGAATGCAAAAGCAAAACTTGCTTCCTTTATTGCCTCAAGTGCCCTCTGGCAACCTCCTTGCTATCAGAGGGTAGTATAGAGATAGCTCAGCTTGACATCAATATCTTTCAAATAGCACTGCGATAATGTTGAATTGCAAAGAATTCTTTCGAAAGCTACGAAAACAAAAGAATATCCTTGTTACATATCCTTGCTTCATAGGATATGTAACAAACTATTGTTACTATTCATGACTTTTCACACATATACCTTCCATCAGCTTTTATATGTGATGTGAATTAGAGAAGAATTCAAACCTAGTTTCTTGAATTTACAGCTCTATAATTGCTCTGGAGTATTGAACTGTATATCAGCAGGTCTTAGCAACAACTGGGGAAAACGTACTTTATTCTTTTCCACACTGTAGTAGCATGTACAACTTGAAAACAGAGCTCATCACGAGCATATTGCTATATAATTTTCTGCTCTGATAGTACTTACAGTCTCTTGTCAGAGAAATAAACAGATAACATTAGCGAGGGTACCTGGTGAGTTGTCTGAAGAGTCTGTCTGTATTGAATATAAACTGCTCACTGCCCTGTGTTGGTCTGTCTGACATGCAACCAGGATTAAACAGAAATGAAGAGGCCAAAAATTAAATAGGAACCTACTTGTCAATCTTTTCTCCATTTCCAGAAGATGGCACAGTTTAGTCTTTGGTTTGTTTTGTCATGAGTGGATTTTAATTGCTGGTATAGTCACTTTTCTCAATATATAACTTATCACAGTGACTCTAATGCTTTTATGATAGCCATCATAATTGCTGAAGATATCTTCAGAAGTCATTCACATTCCTCTGAGCTGGAAGAATTCCAGAGTTTATATTGTTTTGCCAGGAGAATAGCTATAAAAATGTTATCTGCTGGAAACATTTCCTTCTCTGTTTGAACTTTAAAATTGTTATCTGATTAGCTTGCTGTAAATTGCAAAGGTAAATTTGACGCAATATGCATAGCACTCTGATCTTTAGTGGTCATTAGAATTACAAATGCACACAGTGCTGGCTCCTGACCCTGCTGCCATCTGAGAAATGGCTACTTGCTATTCTGCTTTGCTGATACCCTACACTGATAGGAACCTGGCTGACACATATGAGGAGAGTTAAACTGCTAGGCCTGTGGTTCACAAACAGCTGTCTTTTCCTGAAAATTCATTACTGTTAAAAATAAATGAAACAGTTTGCTCGTTGAATTTGCCTCACTGGTTGGAATCCTATCAGTTGATATTGCCTCATGCTAAGCTTGTAAGTACCTCTTAAAGGGCTTAGAAAGAGTGAATGATCTGGCTAAGGGATATGTAGCTGGCTTAGCTACATGTTTCACAACCCAATTCTCAGTCTGGCCCTGACCTTTTGCAGGAAGGTTTAAACACCCTTCACATTGCAGCTGTTTCAGCTTACTAATTATGTCAGAGAGCTGACTAATTTTTCACTTACTTTTTATGCTTGCACATTTGGAACCCATGTTGCACTGCTGGTTCAAAGAGGGTTCACACAATGAAGCTGCCCATGGCTTCGTTACTTACGCCTTTCCAAAAGGAACTCCTCAGACAGGGTCACCAAGTACTTTATTGGGAAGGCTCTGCAAAACATCAGACAGTTTTGAACCATAATAACTTTCGGATTACTGAGTCCATGTGTTTCCAATAAGCTATATTACCTTCAGGTGGCAAAGAAACATTGATGAGAATATACTCCTACAGACCCTGACCAAGCAGCCTGAAGAAAGTGCCTGTCATGTCCTTGTTGCATCAAGACAGTAGCTGTGCATACAATCTTTTATCTATGCAGAGAAACTTCAATGGCAGATAAATTAATACTCTTTTTCTTTCTTATACGTTTCATTCTTTCTCCTTTGCTATCCCCAGCATGTGCAAACAAAAAAGCCCTAATCCTCTAAAGAATGTGCAGTCTTATGCAATGTGAGCGATTTGGATGTTCAAACAGCAGATTACAATAATCTGAGAGTGAACAAGCAGGAAAACATATTGACAAGTCATCTTGATGCAGCTATTTATGTCAATACAAATTTTGACACTGGGAATAGAAAAAAAACATTTACCAAGAGCAAAATTTACATTTAAAAGTGGTTCTCGGAAAATTTCTGTGACCAAAACACAAAATTATGCATAAAAAGGTCTAAAAAGGAAAAATACTATTAAGAGGGAAGCATTCAAGTGTTGATAAAAGCAGAGGATTAAGATTGAAATCTTAATGCATTTCCTGGTACATTAAAGTGCTGTCTTTAACAGTTTTCAATTACTTGATCATATAAATTTTCCTCTCATGGGGAATCTGCCTCAGTAAGTGGAAAGGATAGATTGTTTTTTTTCTAAATGAGAAACTATTTCACAATTTGTTTTATTGTTCAGTGGGTGGCCCAATATCCTACTTCATGCACATTAATCAAACATTGTTCCAAAGGCAGAATATTAATTTTCTCATGAGTTTTCATTCATATTTATCACTATCATATATTAATATTTCACAAATTGAGAAACTAATCTTGGAAACATTTCAGCCAAAGAAGGGGAACAATTTTATTTGTAGTGCAAAAATTCACTGGTCTGTGTATCACAAGGTTAAATAAGTGTTGAACATTTTCACTAGTTTAGGGTGCCCCAATAAACAGTCTGGGGCTTGTTTTTTTCAGATAAATTAACACTATTAAGAACTCTAAAATGTCAACTTACAGCTCAATGTAACTCAGGAGGGAGGTGTTAAGGCTCAGTATTTCTACAGATCTGTAATAAGGATATTATGATGGGCACCTGAAACATGGAATGTGTCAAATTAGTCATTGTCTGGTAGAGTCTTGGACAACATCACATCTGTTGGAGGCTTGAAGTCCCTAGGATTCTTGTAATTTAATTCAAGACAACCCTGAATCTTCAAATCCTGTTGTTCTTTATTTAGCAAACAGTGAACAAAGCAGCTTCTACTTGCACATCCCTTGACTGCTCACTCTTCAACCTTGATTCACCTCCATAGCCATCCTGAACACTGAATGAGGCTGAAAATAATGATTGTGATATCATTAAAGACTGTCAACATGTACATACACACAAAAGAAATTAATTCAGATTTCTCAGAAAAATATATTTTTTATGTTTCTTAATCTTAATTTGCAATATTTTGAAATAGTGTAATTTTACTTGGCTATGTTTTGAAATAGCAGTCTAATATTGCAGGTTAGAAAAAAGAACAGATGTCCCAAAGGACTTTTTATCCAAAAAACCCTCTACTTGGTGACCAAATATTCATCGTTTGTATGTTTGAAAGAATGACATTTGTGAACCTGACTGCTATCATATGAGTAAGAATATTTATTGGAAACAGAAGTTACAGCAGAAACTGTCCTTTTGGCTTCCATTCCTTGACACAGACATTTAGTGTTTGACCCCACTGACCCATTCTTTCCAGTCTATTCTATTCTAAGATCTAGTTTTCATTTCTTTCTTCAATCTTATTGTCCTTTCCTGTGACAGAAACTCATTGAGTGTGACCTCATCAGTGAGAAAAAATAGTAGGGATTCTAAAATTCCAGTTAAGCCACTAGCATGTTAATTGAGAAAAACAATATTTGGCCTCTTTGATATTTTCCCTTGTATTATGTAGTCCCAGTCATATGTGTTGGTATCTTTATTCACCTTGACTGCAAAAGGAGTTCCTAAAACTTTGGATATTACCTAGATTATTTCTGTTTTCTCTGGAGTTGATGTTCCTCTCTTCATCCTGTGGCTATCATATAGATAGCATTTACACTGCCTGGATAAGAACTTAGATTCCAGTTCTCATTGTATTTTCCTTGGCTTATTAATTGATTGTATGTGTTGGAGCATTCAATAGCAGCTTTTATCAGCTCCAGTTTGCAAGCTTCCTGGAAAGGATTTGAGAACAGCAACATGAATACTATCTGTATAATTCTAGATCTTGTCCTAACCCTAATGGGTCCATCAGGTAGAGTTCATTAACCTAGAGATATGATATTTCAATAAATGAAAATATAAATAATACTAATCTAAAAGCAGTGTTTTTGAAAACATGAGAATGATTTATGGCTCTAACATTATGGTTCCAACCTCACTGAAGTGCACAGAGTTTAGAATGATATCAGGTGTTCCTCAAAGCTTCCTGGACATTTAGATTCCACATTGGCACTTTCTGTAAAATAAATACATTTTTTGCTAGACAGATACATTCAATGGAAAATAATTCCCTCAAACATAGGCATGTGGTTAAACTGATGCATGAATAGTCTCTCCCATATGTGCTTCCGTCCCCTTTTCCTACTTGCTGGATAGCACACCCTTGTCCTGCTTTGTCAGGTGAGGCCACTGAAAGAAGACTAAAGTTGAACTTCTAAACCCATGATGGGACAGCTGTTTTCTTTCTAGTCATCTAAGTTCTTCCTCTGCTCTTTCATTACTTGTGAATAAAACACAAGCAAGGTCTGACATGTAAGAAAAAAAATTAAGATATGAGTCATAACCTTGTTAATGCTGACTGAGCCAAATTTTGAACTTCCAGGAAGCTCAGAAAATTCCTGCAACACTTTATGAGGGAGTTCCCCAGATTTTCAAAGACTGTTCTTCCTTGTAATAAACAACATCAGAAGTGAAAAGTTATGAAACTACTCTGGAAAGTGTCTCAATATTTTCGATCACACTAGAAGCAGGAAATTCTTCCAGACATCTCATCAAAGAGAAGCAGATAAATATCATGGCTCACTGGATCATTTGAAGTTCATCCAATACTACCCTAAATTAAAGATTTTCCTCTATTACTTCTTAAAGCCAAGAGATGTCTGTAGAGAGGACAGGGAATCAGGTACGAGGACAGGTATGAGGTATAATCTCATCTCTTTGATGTAATGTTGAGAAAGCTTTTTGGCAGGATAAATGCAATATCGGCATCACAGAAGTATTGTTATCTAGAGGTGAATGCCTACAGCTGGTGTTCAGTTGCCCTGTCTTTTGCACCCAATTGGAAAACAAAGCATGTTATGATATCTAGTGTTGTTTCCAAAGCATCAAATGCCACCTCTGTATGCAAATGCTCATCTAAACAATTTGGTGACCTTCTATGATGAAATGACAGCAAAGGTTGACAAGGGAAGTCTGACTGATGTCATCTACCTAGATTTCTGTTAGGCGTTTGACATGATCCCACAAAACTTCCTTATTTCCAAATGTAGAGACATAGATTGGAAGGGTGGACTCTGGTCGATAAGGAATTAGCTGGGTGGACACAGACAGAGCGTTGTTGTCAATAGTTTATTTCCCACTAGAGGCCAGTGGAGTGGTGTCGCTCAGAGACCTTTGCTGTAGCTAGCGCTCTTTAATATCCTTGTTATTGACAAAGACAGTGAGATCAAGCTTACAAATGTGACAGAGCTGAGCAATGCAGTTGACACAACAGAAGGAAGGTATATCGTCCAGGGGGACCTGCACAAACTTGAGAAGTGGGGCCATGTGAAGCTTATGAAGTTCAGCAAGTCTAAGTGCTTTGATTTTCAATCAGATTACAACAGTTAACTGATTTATTTGATTTCTTGTACATTTTCTTCCTGGAAATTCTGTACAGTTTTCATACACTAGTCTTGAACCCACAATACATTGCACCAGTGATACGTGTTTTTAAACATGTACAATTACAGTAGACTTTCCAGATCAACTGAAGATCAAATACACAATAGTTGCTAAGTCAATATGCATGTGGAGTAGTTATTTATTGAGGGTTTTCTTCTGGACAGACTTCTGCCTGACCAAAGCTGAGGCAAATTTTACACTTCTCTCACGAACAAACTTTTGAGATGGAGAAAAAAAACGTATTTTGGGGAAAAATGGAATAAAGAAATCCTATCTGTGACATCCTCCCCAAAACCCCATTGTCACTGTTATTGGTTTGGAGTGTGACAGAAATTTGTACAGGAATCATTTCAATTTAAACTATTTGTGCTCTTATTCAGGTACTTAGAGTGTCATAAAACAACATCTTAAAACATGGATAGACAGCATGCCTCCATGACAGGAAAGTTCTAGGGGAATTTGGAGTCTTAAGAGAACACAGAAAATTGTGACTGATGAAAGACTACAGTTTCACTATGTGGTGTAACTTTAAAAGCATAAATGTGTTTCACGTAGAGAAGAATGCATGAATTCATCCTGATCTTCTGAATTAATTTATGTCATTAGCAGAGAAGCAGACATGCTCCTACAAAAGGATGGTGATGTAGGACTGGAAATAATCGCATAACTGTGACTGTGCGGTGTTTTAACATCAATTCCACAAACATTGAGCCAGATGTATTCAAGGCCTCGCCTATGGCTTGATGACACATACCCTTTTCACAACAATTGGTGGATTTGTGGTAACAATCAAAAGGCATTTAAAATGCTTGGAATGTGGTTTAGAAACCCGCCTTGGCATCCCGCTTTTCATGTCTTAGCATAAATGCCTCAACTGTTTTTATTGTTCTGCAACTGCTTATTTATTTTGAAAGAAAGAGCTTGGCCTGCAGTATTTGCATTCAACAATACTTGAAACAAGACATTAAAGTATTTTTCAATTATGCCAGTGAAATATTTCATATGAATAATGCCAACAGCTGGGTCAGACCTTTTGGTTTCGAGCAAGAGTTTATTCCAGGCTTGCTAAATGAGAGGTTCTTTTTTTAGAGAAAAAGTTTCTGATAAACTGCCAGTTTGGAAATATATTACAATACAGGAATGTCTTTTCAATTTGTGTTGCAGTTGTACCACATTCTTTATGTATTTCTGATTTTTTGCCCTTATGACTCACTCTATTTTGTCATAATGAATTGCCACACAACTGATGAAACAGCACAGAACTACTTTCAATAAAATCAATAAAGAAAAGAACAATGTTAATGTGAAACACATTTAGGAACAAATTACTTCATCTTGGTGGAACAAGATGGAAACAGACTTATATATCTATGGATAGACAAGGTATTACTCCATATGTTTAAAAGATAGATCAATCGATCAATCATTAGATCAGTAGATCAATAGACAGAAGGATGAAAAATCCATCTGCTACTGAACATCTTGTTTTATTTTAAAATTCAAATACAACATTTTTGGCATCGAAGAAGCAGCCCATTAGCTCTCTCTCCTCTGGGCTGCAATTTATTTGTCAATTAATTCTTAAGAATAATTTTCTCGATCTTAGTAAGAAAGAAATCAGTATATCAGATTGGTAAATCCTATCAAGATGAAAGAGGAGTTTGTTTGACCTCGGAAGGAAGAAGTCTGGCAGCTAAACTTTAACAAAAACTTCAGTGAATAATTTTTCCCCTATCACAAAACTAACAAGCAAACAAAAAAACCCAACAAAACAAACAAAACTCACAGTTTTCATGTCCGAATATTCAAATCCTTATATACATACAGAGTTGGGTTTATCAACTTTTATTAATTTTCTAGCCAGTGAAACTCATCTGCTTTTAAATCAGAGGACCAGTGTGGGGAGAACCCCATCACTGTAGTTAATCACACTGCACCACTGAGATGTGGAGCCAGCTCCCTTGGCTTTAGAAAAATGGAGCCAGTCACCCTGGGGACAGCCATAGCAGTTCCTGCCACCTAGTGCCAGCTCTGCCTCTCTTGTAGGGGAAAGTCTTCTGCTCATGTAACAGCTGTTTAGCCCAGCATAATAAGGAAAGTCAAAACAAATACCAGTTCAGGTTACTCAACCAGGCTTTGAAACATCAAGTTCAGCTCTTGCCCTGTGTTTAGTTAGTCTCTGTAATACAGGCAAGAGCTTCTGATAGGAAGGTGAACAAAAGTGAGTGGGTCCAATTGCAACTGTTTCAGGAATCCTGTCTGTGGGTTAGGCAGCCCTAACAACCCACAACCCTAAATCTTCACTGACTTTATTTCTTTAGTTGTTGTGATCAGATCAGGTCAGACTCAAGGAAATATATGACACCTTTCCATATATTGTGCTTGGCTTCTCAGCAAAAACTTATGTCAGAATTCTTGTTATTACCATTGCTATTACTAATCTGAGAGTGTCTTTTGATGCACTAGCAGGAATTTTGCATGGAATGTATCCCATCCAAAGTCTGCAAGGTGTTCGGAACATATCCAAACAACTTCAGTAAAGTCCAAAGGCTATGTAGTCTCCAATTTCCATGTAGTCTCTTCTTTTATTCTTTAAAATATAAGAAAATGACTACTTTTTCCCTCATTGGATTATTTAAAGTTCCATCTTTCCATAATACTTATATTTGTTTTCCTTTAGACAGGAAATTTCTTTCTAAAAGTATCTTATTCTTTTTGTCTGTTGATACAATGACCATGAGTCTGTGCAGAAGATAATTTTTGAATGAAAAACTGTTGAACCAGTTTCTGAGTCTGCAAAACAGCACTGATTGTGATATGACCAAAATAATGTATTTCAACTTGAAGTTATTATGAACACTTTGCATGAAGAATATGACCTTTAAGAGTAATGAGTGAGAAAAATAATATGCCTGTTTTGTTTTTTTTAATTATGCTAGAAATATAGATGATTTCAGAAATAGACTCTATGATCACTATACCCATTGCTTCAGTACCCTTGCGATAGGAAAAGAAAAGGAGAAAATTCTGTCTGCATTTCTCCCTTCTTCTGTGCTATCCTTTTACAGCATCTTTTCAGGGCATCAGCTTGGCTCCAAACATCTCTTAAGGGCATTATTCCATATAGTGGAGGGAACTATCTGTAAAAATCATACACTGATGGGAAATTTCATATGGACTAAATTCAATTTTTTCATAAGTGAAGTCATTAATAAGAGATAAACCAGGAAATTATGGACTGAAAGAAGTTATAAATTGAAGATATAACAAATATGATAGAAAATATTGTTGTGTGTAGCAGATAACTTTAGTTGGTTTGAGACTGCAAGGGCTTACAGTTGCCTGAGACTTTTCTCATAGTGTAGAAAGAAGAGTAAGAAAAAAAATTCTCCTTTTCCTTCTCATCAGCTGATACATACAAATGCTTTTATTTTAAGGATAAAAACCTTTCTTCATGAGAAATTTGGCTCCTTCTTCTTAGAAATTAAAATCTTTCTCATAATATTTTGATTCTCGCATAGTCAGTTCAAAGCTGACTCTTTCATTGCACAGAAATGAACTGAACTTATATGTCTCTTAGTCCTCTGCCATTTTGATTGCACTTTTTGTGGTAACATTAGAGCATTAGGTTTAATGTGTCATTTAATGTTTCATTGTGGTAAGCACCAGACCAAAAGAATCACATACCTCGGCTGGCTACAAACTGGAAATACCTTTCTGTAATTTCTGACACTGAACTTTTTCTGGGATATCACCAGTATTGGTGTCTGCTTAGTAACTGTACTTCTGCCAAAGCTTTTCTCTTTTCTTCTTCTCATGCCAGTTTAGAATATACTTATTTGGCAGGGGAGCCAGCAGGATCAGGCAGTTGATTTTACTATAAATACAGTGGAAAATGATAGCTATCAATGATTTTTCTTCTACATATATGTGGCTCAATATCTGCTTTGTGCCTCAAAATACCTATTTTTTTTAAGACCATTGCATTCATATTTATAGAAATAAATATCACTCTGGATGACAAGATTGTCAAAGTTGTATATTAATGCAATTTTTCTCTGAGTAATTAAAGTCCACCATTTCAGGAAAACAGTTCAAGAAACTTGATCCAAGCACTACAGCACTTCATAGGAGGTGGAACATGGTTGCCTCTCCTGCAAATCCTATCCTTCATTTGTTTCTAATTTATAGTTCATATATTTTAACATAAATTACAGTGCCAATTTATGTAAGTTTTTCTTGAAAATATAGAGCTATCTGGAGGTTTCGGGAGCCCTTGGAAATGGCTATTACTAAAGCTTTAAGTAGCACTCTTCTAGCAATGGCTTTATAGGGAAAGACAGTTCGAAGTCAGTTGCACCAGCAAAACACATTTAAATGCTCTTTGTATTTCTCTCTAAATGCTGAAAAATAAAAGAGCAAATAGTCTAATATTCCAACAAGCAGTGAGAAATTACACTTTGACTTGATATTAGGCAGAGAAGTACAACAGTACGCTTGATATAAAATATTTGTAAGTTTTAATCTGTGAGTAATAACGACCTCCATAATAGTTGATGTGGCCTTCTTTCCTGCCTCATCTTTGATAAGTACAGACATGCTGTCTATTGCTACCGGAAATGACTCATTTAACAAGATCATTCTTGTCTACTGTCCCTTGCCAAGGATCTAGTTGGATTTTTACTAATTACATTCATTTTACGTAGGTATTCTGGAATCATAACTTCATCACACAGTGACTACAACTCAAAGTCTATCAAACTACTGGACTAAATTCAGATGTGGGGAGACTTACCCTGATAGAATCTGCAATCACTTCTTGATTCACTTGTCTACCAAATGCATTTGGTTGTATACAATTTTCATTTACCAGAAATGTTTTCCATTTCTAGGAACAGCTGTCATTATATCAATTCATAATACTAGTCAAAGTTACAAGTAAGTTTACAAATTCTGCATATTAAAAGAAGAGAGATATGATGTACTTTCTGACTAAAAGACTGGAGATTATGCACAGAAAAATTAACCTATCATTTTATTGCCGGTGAAATCAAGGGTTCTCTCTTTGTGACAACATTCCAAAATTGCCCCCGAAACATGTATTTCAATGCTAACTCTATGAAGTCTAACATTTTACTTAGAAGATTTTTAAAAGAAACCTGCTAAACCATCTTTCTTTCATAAAGAGATCAATGAATGATCAATTGCTATGTCTGTCCATACAAAATCAACTGAATGTTGATTCTAAACACTGTAAAATCCAAAATACAAAAGGCTGTCTGTCATAAGTAGTGTTCTGAAAAGTATTTTCCACCCCCAGTATCTCCATCTGAATTATCCAAACAAGAGTACTTACAGTGAAAGGATGCAAAAGATTAAGATTTATTCAAGTGTGTAGGCACAGTGCAGTGGCCACATAGTACTGCATACTGACTTGTGTGAAAAATGTAGCATCATACCTTCATGTAGTTCAAGCAGAAAGATTCTACAACTGGTTTTTCATGCTGACATGACAGGGCAACACCTAAGCAACCTTGCCTTCCTTGACTCACAGGCATTCACTTACCATTTAGCAACATCTGGTATGTCGTACTATAATTTGATTTACAATGAAGATATGAGGTTCACATGCTTTCTGAGTCTCTATAACTCTTAAGAAAAAAAAAAAAGATTTGAGTGCCATAAAGCAGTCTAAGTGCTTCAGGTTTAGCCAGGGCAGAACTTGCAAAGTCAAAAAACAGGGGCTGTCAGTATTTGCAAACATGAATATGGAGCTCAGGCTCATTGATCTTCAACTGAAAATATTGAACTGAGAAATGAATTAATCAACTAAATTTCAGACAGGGATATTCTGATTCACTAACCAGCCTAGAGAAAGTAGGACTCTACAGCCAGCCTTTGTGAGCTTCCCTCTCCCTGAGTTAAGATTGCTATACAATGTACTTGAAGTACAGGACAAAAAAAAAAAAGTCACTTCATGTTTATTTCTTTGTCTTCAGGGATAATTGGTAATTTTGCCTCTGACTGTCAAAAGCTGGGAAATACCCATATTATTGTGAATTCCTCTCCTATCCTTGCTGACCAGATCATTCTTTAAAAGTAGAAAAGACCTTATATGATCAGCTAGTTGTTTCTCAGCCAGAAAACTGTTTTGTGTAAGACAGAGGTTATAACTCCTTCAAACGCCTCTTATCTGTGAATTACGTTTTATCCAGTGCACATAGTGAAATCGCTATTATAGTGGATTCATAGAAGCACAACTGCTTCCAATATGTGCTATATGAAAAAAAACAAAAACACCTTTGTATTGCAGGCCTAGCTTAGTCATTGTAGATACACAAACTGCAGGTCATGTTGAAGCGTTTCTTGGCAGTATGGTAGGGCCCACAGAAAGTTTAAAAGTTAATTTGTGTAGAGAACGGAGTGTAGGGAGGTACTCAGGCAAAATCTATATTAAATACATAGAATTTTGGTTTTCTTTTTTTTGTGGTCCTGTACTTTTTGGAGTTGGTCTTTTTCAGAATCTGGTGTAACATATGAAAATAGCATATAATAATAATAATAATGGATATAATAATAATGAATATAATATAATAATGAAAATAACAGCTAATTCATAATCATACCTTTCTAGTTCTGCATAATGAATACTGGTTTTAAGAGTTAACAGTAGAAGAAATAATTCATGTTTTGCATGAACATCAGGGGATTTTGTTTACTGCTAGAATAGGAAGAAAACAAAGTTAAATTAAATACCAAAACATTTTTAGGATATCATAAAATGTATCATCTTGGGTTTCTAGCCTCCAGGAAAATAAACCAAGATTGTAGTGTTATGATGGCATTGTTTGAATTATACTGATAAACTCAGCACTTCAAATATCTTGTTTTCTTGATTTTTAGAATTTTTAAATCTGAGCGTTAAGTGGATTTTTATTTCACAAGAGTTTTTTATTATTATCACTTGTCTATATACTCTTCAGAGTACAGTGTAGGCTAATGATATCTGGTATTTTTGCTTTTGGTTTAACTTAATATTGGATAATTGAAGACAGCCTAAAGCTAGATGTAAGTTATGGGTAAGTATTCATTTTACCAATAAAACCTTACACCAGTTTCACATCATGATATGATTTGCTTTATGAGCTCTTTTCCATGACTGCCATTCAACCTGGAAATGCCTCAAGCTTGTGGCCTGTATCATGTTCTCAGGGCACAGTGTGAAAGGAAATGTCTAACACAAGCATCAAAACTCCTTTTCCACTGCTAACTCTCAAAAACTAAGAAGAATAGTGGGAGGAGTTTGATCTAATCCTAGTCCTGCTCTCACACTTCCTTGCTTTTTACCATGCTCCACAGGCTACGAAACCAGAGTCATGAACTTAAAGCTTGTCCACTTTCAATCTCTAAATTATTTCAGATCTGGTTCATAATCTTCTGCAAAGACTCTTAAATTCGTCAACATTTAGCAATTCCTGCACACTCAAGATCCTGAAAAATGTGTGGGTAACATGCAGCTCCTGAAAACAGCCCATACTGCCTTCTGTTAGGAGTGCTAACAAAGAGTTACAAAAGTTGTTCCTATTTAGGAAGTCACTAATCTGTGCAGTGCTCCAGGCTGAATAATCTTAAATGAAGTAAAATTTTAGTTTGTGTCACTAAGAGTTGTTCAGCTAAGCTTATTATTATTTTCTTTACAGGACATGGTTAAATGATATGTATAAATTCTAATTTTAAATTTGCAAGGTTAACAACTTTGCAGTGAGATCTTTTCTTTGCTCCACATATGAGAAACAAAATAACATTTTTTGTTAGTAAACACATTAACTAGTTTGGAAGCAAGTGAATTTAGTTCCTAATCAGAAATTCTAAGTATCTGGCAATACCAAGATGCCAATAGGTGATTCGTGGTCTTCCAAATAGTCAGGTAAGTGAAAGCAGAAGGGATACATTATTACAAATTACCACTGTCAACATGTGCTTAACATCTCTCTGTACAATTTTTTTAATTTTTTTTTGTCTTGTATCCTGGATATTGCTTTTGAGAAATTCTTAGGTAGTACCCTTTTGTAGAATGGAAAGTTGCTGTGGAATCCATTCTCTGGATAGACTAAAGAACCCTTAGTGTCAATTATATCAGTAAAACTCCTTCAAGACAGGTCAACTTTTTCAAAAGAGTTGTTGAGTTTCAAAAGCTTTAGGCAGCACATTCAACAAAGGAAATGTGTACATTTTCAAGATCAGATATTACAGACCATTAATTCATGATGTGAGTTTGGCCTTTTGGGTATTTTAGGAAAATTTATTTCATTAAAGTTATGAAAGAGTTCCACTGTTCATTCTCTATAAATTCCTATCATAAAAAAGTCATACGGGATTTCAATACAAAGAATTAATATGTGTGTGTAACTGCTCTTTGGGCTTAAAAAACCTTTGGGCTCAAGAAACATTGACCTATAGGCTAGAAAACTTATGGACATAATTGACCTCCAGCCATTAATTTACTCAGATATCTACATGAATTAGCAAGGAGTACCTCTGTAGATTTTCATGCTGAGACATTCATAAAGAGATTTATCATATTATCCATGGCAGCAATCCAATCTTGGATGTCTCTAGGAATAGTGGAGTTTCTAAACATCAAAAGATCCACTTTGGTCCATTCAGTCAATTTTCATGCACTTCTTTGAGAATACATTAACTCTCTACCTACACAACTCTCACGCAAACAAAAAGGGCAGCTGGCCTTGCAGATTACTTTTGCATCTTGGCAAAGTGAATTGAAAAGAACATAAGTTACCTGTGAAGAGTTTACTAAAGAAGTTTTGGAAGTAAGGATAGAATATGGCATGACAATAAAGAAAGAAGGAATACTAAGAAGAAAGAAAGAAAGAAAAAAAAATAATAGAAGCTCATAAGAATAAGCTTACTTATATTTTTTGTCAGTTGTTATATATATTAAAATATCTATTTCAATCACAATAATATAACTTTTTAGCATCTCCGTTCTCAAGCACCTCTAAAGCACATCTTCTAAGGAATCACAAAAATGAATATATCTTCATGTTTGATTAATGCCAGGACACTCTTGGAAGTTCTGAAGAAATGTTCAGTTTGTAATGCAGAACCTCCTTGATAATCTCAGTAGTGGCAGATCATTCTGGATAGAAACCAAGATGGAAAAAAGTGCCAATGTCTGTTACCTAACAAAACAAATCAAAAGAGAACAGCAAAAACACACACTAAACACTTCAAAGTCAGATGAATTCTCAGTCATAACAATTTTCGTTATTTACAGCAGAATCAAAATGTTGCAGTTAATAGTTCATTAAAATTTTCTTCATCAAAAAAGAACAAAGACTTCATAAGGCTATGATGGAAGATTAGAACAGAGAAGGTCTGGTAAATGTTTACTAGAAGTATAAACGTCATTCTTCAGGAAAGAAATCTCCTGGTTTGGGAAAGATCACAGTGAAAAGCCTGTTAAACTATTAACAGAACTTTTTTTTTAAATAACTTTAAACATACCTTTATTTTCTGGAAAAAAAGAGTTCTGAAGAGAAGATGAATATGAAACCATTGAATATGAATTTCCCACAAACCAGAAATACAGACCCCTTTGAAGAAAAGTCGTGAGATTCCCCACCTGTCGCTCACCTGAAAGGGAAATAAAAGGAAAGTGCCTAGAAAGGGAGAGGTCTTAAAACATCTCCTTTTCATTTAATGAAAGATTCTATAAGAGATTCAAAAGGACGAAAGAGAATATAAAACAGGCAGAAGCAGAAAATTGTCCCACCTATGGAAAAGTATTTCTTTGATTTTCACTGATCTCCCTGTAATAAGTATCTTTGTCTATACTGGAATGTTTCATTAAATAGTTTTGAAATGGAATTTGATTTCTTAAATACTTTGCTTAATAAGACCAGCTTTGTATGTTATGACTCTCAGTAATAAAAATAATAACAACCCCCCCAAAAAACAAATAAACCAGGAATCAAAAGATGATATTTCTTTCTCTGAAAAAGGAGGAGGTTTTAAAAAGATTTATTCAATTTCTTAATGTTATGAGTCCCACAGTATTCTAAAGTAGATTCATTTCTGAAAAAAAAAACCCAAACCCTGTGAAGCAAAGGTATATGCTGAAAGAAAACAATCTTATGCCAAACGTGCTAACACAGTTCTCCTATACATTGCTCTAGAACCATTCATTCTCATAAGTAACATTTGAATTCTGTAAATAGCAGTGGTCACATATGCATTAGAACAGAGCTCTCATGCCCATGACTTACAGGGAAGATGTTTGATCTTCTGACATTGTTCACTGCCACAAGATGTAGAAAAAAATACATTTAAGCACTAATCCAGGTTGAAAACCCCATGATGTTTCCAACAAGACATTGCATCCTCAGTGCAGTGAAAAATGACAGAAACATGAGAACCATTGAACTATAATTTTTTTAATATATTTTCAGACAGATAAATATTCTACATATGCACTAAATTCATGAGTATGGTTTCCATAAGAAATAATACAGTAAAAAATAAGATATGTAAAGACTTAAAAATGTACATATCTTTGGATATATAAACTGGAGAATCTCAAGTGAGCCTGAGTTTCCTCTGCATTCTCCTAGTGTGACAGGCTCCTCTGTTTTGTGTCCAGTGGTCAGAGGGGAAGAAAGATAGATGAATTCAGGTTAATGATGAAGTGTACACATTTAACAAGGCAATTAGCCATTTGAATAACTTATCCAGGCTTCTAATGGTTTCAGTGATGGTTTTAAAGTCCATGTGAGTTTCTTGTTCAATATGCAATGTAGTTCAAATTAAAATCAGTTCAGAAAACTCTGTATTATCTTGTGTTAAAAAAAAAAAAAAGAGAGAATGAAATAAAGATTGCAATGATGTCTAACCATTTATGATTTGTTCTTAAAAATGGAACAAATCTAAAGGTGAAAAGGAAATCTCTGACCTATAATTTCTGCATATGGTACTATTTCTTTCTAACAAAGACTGGGCAATATGCCGCTTTTTTCAACTCTACGTATGTCTTCTTCAAATTTAGATTACTCTTACGCAATGATCTTTTACTTCTGTTGGCAGCATATAACATTTAAGATAAATAATTTTCTTGGTTCTCATATGAACTTTCCTCTGGATCTATTAAAGCTTTACCTGAATGAATTATTAGATAAAATTGAAATAAGAAGGATAACTTGATCAAAACTTCACCTAACAATTATTCTTTCCTCCACAAATGCAAACACGCTCTAAGGAATAGTGTTTCTCCTCAGATGTTGTTTGTTTATTTAACAGATCAGTGTTTTGGTGTTTTATTTTTGCTGAAATCTTCTTGATTTTATGACATTCTAATCCTTAAGTAAGTTGTCAAATCCAAGTGTTCTCTGGTGAAATAACTTTGAGTAATGCAGATTTCACTGGCACTTTCTATTAAGCATTATTTACTACATAGCCAGACACTTTTCTGAAATCACAGATTGCTTTACATATTTATTTTAAGCAACTGTTCAGCTTAGAAAAAAACAATATGTCATCATCACCATATAAGTTTATTTTTGGCTGCATTCCACCAAGTCAGATCCATATGATCTGTTGGATCATATGTTGGATCATTTACAAAATGTTCCATGGTCCCTGCCAAAAGCTAAAGAGACAATGGACATGCCTCGTTCCTCTACGCAATTCAAACCTTGATTTAAGCAGCTGGGTTTAGCCTTAAATAAAGACAAATAATCCACTGAAGAACCTGAGGGGAGGCAGGAAATAGAGGTTCTACATGGAAAGGGACTTGAAATAGGAAGTTCTGTCCTATTCTAGTAGAGGTGTTCTTAAATTCAATGAAAGCAGCAGAAAATTATTTATTTTTGATCTGGCAACATAAGGAATTCTTGTACTATTAATTGTTTCATTCTTGGTGAATCTACTTTGAACAGTGTTTAAGACAAAGAAGAATGTGAAATTTAATTTGGATTCTAGTGTCTTTCTACTCTTATGATTCACTGGTGATTGGCCCTGT
Source organism: Campylorhamphus procurvoides (assembly GCA_013396655.1). Classification (NCBI taxonomy): domain Eukaryota; kingdom Metazoa; phylum Chordata; class Aves; order Passeriformes; family Dendrocolaptidae; genus Campylorhamphus; species Campylorhamphus procurvoides. Next base: position 893,332 of record WBMV01006539.1, on the reverse strand, counting down.
AAAGTCATCATAAGTTCAGGTCAGCGGAGTGTAACAGAACTAAAGTTCCTCCGAGACACTTCTTTAAACATTCAAGAAAATTCACAGAGGATGTCCACAGGTCCTGGAGATTTACTTTTATTTCAGAATTGTTATTGGCACTTTTTTTTTTTTTAATCTAAATTATAGCCTGGGAACAGCATGTCTTTTGCAGAGATTTTTTTGTAACTTCTGATCATGGAATATCTGAAATACTGCAGCTTTTTTAGCTAAGTGAAAAAAGTAAGGCTTCTTATTTGCAAGCCAAATTTATTGCTTTTAATTGTGAGATAATATGGCCTATTTGACTTTCCCTAGCTTAAAAGTCTCTCTTTTACTACTGCTATCTTTTAATGAAATATCTGCTTTGCATGCAAGCTGTATGTTGAGGTTTAAATTCACACACATCAGCATGTTCAGTCTCTACCTAACGAAGCTAATTCATGAGGCTCTCTTTGATAAATTTATTTGTTTACATTTTTATGTATCTTCCTTTACCGTTTAATCTCTGCTTCTGATTTGATATTTATCTGATCATTTGATATTTATTATTTGATATTTATCTTCTCTATTCTTTGTCATCAAATAGGAGACTGTGTTATTGACTTTATACAGTGATTTCTCTTTAGATTGACTTTGAGCAAGATCCAGACTACTTGATTGACATATTTAATTTAATTTCCCAAGACCTAGATAGGAGGGTCTCTAAAGGGAAATCCCAGACAGCTTAAGTCAATTGCCTCAATTTTTCCCTATTTTTTCGCTTGTTTTTTCTTCTGTGGTTGATTTGTTTTTTGTGTGTTTGTTGTTGTTCGTGGTTTATTTTTTGGGGTTGTTTTTTGAGGGGCGAGGGAAATTTCGGGTTTTCATTCCCCGGAAAGTCTTTTTAATTGGATATTTACTGGTAAAAAAAGAATAAAATTGAATTAGTTTCAAAAAAATAATTATTTTCCTCAAATTGTTGCTAATTTTCAAGACATTTTAGCTTTGCTTTGTTGGGAGAATACAGTGAGGTCACAGTTATTAGTTGCCTAATAGGAGAGTGAAACACAAAACTTCTTCCTTGCACGTGAATGGCAATTGGAGGTCTGGGTAGAGATCCCAAACTGGTTCTTGCGACCACAATTTATTAACAGAATGGGCCACCAGACTAGTTTAGCTCTACCAGTTAAAGTATCCAAGATCTAACTGGTCTTTGCATCGCCTTTTGTTAAACACTGCCTATAGACGAAATAAAGTTCCTCACTGACTCTGAGTGAAAGATTAGAGTGAAATGGGCCCTGATTCAGGAATGTAGTCTTACTTAACCGCCTTTCAAAATTAAAGCTCTGAAGTAAATGGGATTAAAGTTCATGTTTAAATTCTTTCTAGAAAGAATTTAATTTAAAAAGAGCAAGGTAGACAAATGAAGAGAAATTAAAAGAATCTAATTTCTCATCCTACTAAGCAAACTAAGTAAACATAGTCTACATGAATTAAGATGATTTGCTAAATTAGGACCGGATATGCCACTAAGGACTTTGTCAGATTTGAAAAAAGAATTATTCAGACAGTGTGGAACTATAAAATTAGCTTATGCCACATTAATTTAGTCAATGATTTTTTCTGTCTCCCATGAGTGTTGTAAGACAATAATTATCTCATTCTCTAGTAGCTGGACATACAGTAATTTAAACTATCCAATTTAACTATCTTTGTTTCTTTGTTAACCACTTAAAATTATAGCCATTAATTAATTTGAATATATCATATGTAAATTGAAAGCAGTACTTTCTAGCAGTATTTTCTGTGTAATATTCAGTATGTTGTAATTAAAGCTAGATGAGCTATTTTAAAAGAATTACCTTAATTTGTCATATATGAGCACATGGTGAGTTTAATTAATATCAGTAGGATAAAATAAAGCATTTCAAATTTCTAATTTAGGATAAGAGAATATAAGCTACCAAAATTCTGAAATGCTCCTTCATTTCTAATTGTGTAGTTTATTTGTGATGCTTTTCATTTTTTTCAGCACAGAACAATTAAATTTGGAGGATGAAATGGAGAATAACACTCTAAGACACATTTTCTAATTGTCTGAAAGCATAAGAGTCTTGAATATTTAAGACAGAGATACTAAACTACTATACTTGTGTTTAGCAGCTTATAATCAGCTCTCTATTATCTGGAGAGAGAGTGCACAGTTTGCACAATTAGTGCAAATATCGCCACAAGAGGGTCCTGTCAGGCTCCCAGCAGTCCTTGCTGCAGCACTTATGCTGATCAGTGGCGAGGCTTGGCCAATCAGAAGATTTCTGGCATTTCCCCTGCAAGGACAAATAATGTTTTTGAACTCTGTCTTCACTTGTCAAGTATCTATGTTTGAGCTCCAGCTTTTCTGGAAACATGAAGAGACATTCTTTGAGTGTGCAGCCAAGTTAAATTGGGCGAAGTCTGATATAATTAGAACTGTATTATAGAGTCAAAGTAGTTTCATGAGTCTATGATTTTAACAGTATATTGACAACTGTACCAAAGCTTAGCTTACTTTTACAGGACAAGCTCCACTGTCTCATTGTCTTGACGGAATTATCTATCTGTCAATAGGATAATACACTTATTGACAAAAAACTCTTGGTATTCAAGGGTGTGCTGCATGTTTTAATGCATGGTTTCCTCATATTTTCCACGAAGAACCCTCATTTTAAAATACCTTTTTCTTTAATTTTGTTCTTAGAAATAATGTTTCTGTGTGGTGGGAGATAAGTAGCCAGGAGTCAGACATGCAAGCTGATTGCAGATCATTTCCACTGTTATGTTCAGAAGTGCATAAATTGGTACAATAAATATAAAGAGCTGGCTCACTGGCTGAACACTGCTTATGATACTTGGCTTTGCCAAACCATTAGTGACTTCTCATGATATTGTTAAGGGCTTGAAATATAAAGAGTCAGAGATTACAAGAGTTAAGCGCATGAGTCAGGACGGGTCCTTCTGAAACAGTTAACCTGAGGAGAATGCACTCATTATATGTAGTTCTTTCACAAACAGTTTCTAAAACCAGGGTCTGATGCTGAAACATTCTGGGTTTTCACTGTTGTGTTACATGATGAATGGCTGAGATTTCCAACTCACTGATAATTGCATTTCAGTAGTGTTGTGTACATTTAGCTGTAAGATTGTTGGGAAACTACTGGAGTAAGTAGTGCTATACAATGGAGATAATATTATTATCATTATTTCTGGAAAATCACTGTAATCCTCACTTAAAACATTTCAGCCAGATCAGCCACCTTCTGATCCACAAAATTGAAAACGTGATTTGCAAAAAGCAAAACTGACAGCTGCTCTACTTTTCCCCTGTAATCAGGGGCCTCTCTGATAAATAATTTCATTTAAATCAATTTCTAGGATTAAGATTTTTGCAGCAGAGAAAATGATGCATTACATTAGGCATCTTGCTTTCTTCTGGTTATTTAGCTTTTTTCACAAGATGAGAGAAAAGATTAATGTTATACAAGGGCCAACTAATGATAAGGGTTTCTAGCATTTCTGTTCTTGCAGATTACCTTCCAGAATTGTGTTAAGAGTTAACATTTTTTTTGGTATCTGTCATGACAATTAGCACTGACATTTCCTGGATATGATCCATTAATATGGCATACCCTACACCTTCTCCCATTCCACAGTTGTATGGGATCCATAAAGATTTCTCTGACAAGGTCACTATTTTATCTTTGAGAATGTGTGGCTTTAGTTGAAGAACTTGTGATAGGAATATAAAGGAAAGTAGTTTTAATGGGAAAAACACACAGACAGAATAAGAAATCAGACACCAGTTATGGGCATGACAGTTTTCTGTCTCCTCTCTTCCATCAAGCCAGAAATGCTGTGTTTGCTCTCTCTGCCACTTATTGTAATTTATCCAGCTAAACAGAAATAGAGGTATCATAAGTTCCTCCATAAGCAGTTCTTGCAATAGTTCAACTCAGTTTTACAGATCAAAACATTTTGATTAAAGTCAAGGAAAACCTATTTAAGTATTCAGCTGACCTAAATCTCCCAAACTTTTGAAGTTCCTTCAGCTTACAAAAAATACAACATTTGTATAGAATAAAACAACGGTATTCAAAGATACCCACTGTATTTCAGATGCAATTTCCTTCCAGGCAGTAACAATGATCTTTTCAGAAACTAAGATAAATAAGAAATTGATTTGTAGGGTTTTTTATTTCCTTTACACAGATATTATAGCAAGTGAAATGAAATATTTCATGTTCATATACTCATTCCTTGTGGAGAAATTATGTTATAAATTACCAGTTTGGTTTTGTGATGGAAATACAGTAGCTTTTACAAATGGGTTTTTCTTAGCTTCACTTAAGAGCAGTCTGAAGTCAGATTAAACAATATGTATTTAGAGAAGATTTTAGGTTTTTTAAACCCTGAAAAACTTTAGTGTGGACATCTATTTTAGTAACTAATTTTTGATATCTATTACACTCTTCAGTTAACAATTTAAGGAAAACCAGTTTATATCTTTGTCCATGGTCAATGAAGTACTAATATCTCACATTGCTGATTTTTTTTAGTTTTTATATCAGATTACTTCAATTTGTCATCCCAATATCATTACAATCAACAAAAATGCTTCCAAATGTCTAACAAGGAGGGATATACTGCTGTTATAGCAGAGCCTAGACAACTGTGCAAGAGTGACGTGGAGTTACAGATGTGCCAAATCCATTCTAACGTTAAGTATCCAGAAACACCTTCTGATGGTAAAAGGTCTTAGTGCTCAAATTGCTTATGAGGGGAAAAAAAAGCCATGAAGTTACTATTTTTACATGGTTCTGCACTCAGTGTCCTTCCTCTGTCATGACAAGACATAGCGTAAATTTGACAAGTTTTACTGCAGAATCAATCTGAGCTAAGTTTGTCCATCTTCAGTTTGCCATATTTAGGCTGTATTAAAAAGTCATAATCAGGTTTCAGGCATGGTAAAAAATAGAATTACTTACTTTATTTAGTTCTATGTCTGATGCTTCATACGTAGGTCTACTCCCTGACAATTATTCCTTTTTTCTCTAAGTAATGCTGTTCCATCAAGAAAATGATCTGATACTATAATTTTCTGTTAGAATGAGAATAAATACAAAGAGCAAACATAGAAAGTTTATCCTTTCAAGACAAACTATTTGGTTATTCAGAATGTGGCATGTCCAAAACTGCTGAAATAATTTAAAAATATTTATGCTCCCCAAATGGCAAGAGCAAAGTGTAGTCTATATGAGGTGGAGTATAGAATGAGGTGGACCCTATGAATCTTTGGCCAAGAGCCAAAGTTTTATTTTGAATATAATTTCTAGATTTGCTGTGATACAACATGCTGATTTGATTTTGAAAGTTTAAAAAACTCATTGGATTTCATGATCACTGCATACTACCTGGCATGTAATTAGTAGAGTAAAAAGTATATAACTGACTGTGTCATAATATTCCATAAACATTAGAAAAAAAAAGGATCCCAGTGAATGACAGGTTGAAGTGGTACATTAAGGCTGCTACAAAATTAGACTTTTTTGCTTGCTTATTTTTAGATCACATCTTCATTTATTCCACCTCCAAAATGAGAAACTTCAGTTAGTATTGCCCCAAGAGATAAGTCACCAAGGCAGTAATAAATCTTTAAGATCAATATCAGAAATGTATTAAAGTCATTGTGAAAATGTCTCAATTTCCGGGAAAAAAAATTTATTCAATTACAGGCCTGCTAGTTTGCTGTTGGAAAGCAATCCTGTGGAGTTGCACCTCATTGCAAACCAAGAGGAAGTTAGAAGAAGAAAGACATGAAAGATTTTACTGTTAATTGCCACAGGAAAAATATTCCACTGACAGAAAGAGATCTGGAAAAGAAGGGACAAAATTGCATTTATAGAGCTGTGGGGCAACAGACTAGTAACATTATAATTTTATGAAAAAAAGTATGCTTCAGTATATTCTCCCTTTTGATGTAATACAAGGGAATACATTAAAGAACACTCAGCGACATTAATATCACTGACCAAAAAATCCAATAAAAGATAAAAATAGTTTTAACTCTTTGAAGGTTTTAAACAGTGGTTTGAATTACCTGAGAAGTTGATTTTTTAATTAATTAAAAAACATATTGTTTTCAGCTGAAAATCAACATTTTTTTAGAGAGGGGTGAGGGAAAAAATCCTCCACAGTACTTCATTTCTGCATTATCAATTGCCAGTAGCATTGGGACTGTCTTCTCATTTTATCTTTCCTCTCAGTCAGTCTTAGCAAAGACATTCATTTCCAAAGAGTCACTGTTGCCATGTGGCTGTTAGGCTCCACCTCTCAAGAATGGAAAATTATAATGAAGTAAAGAAAATGGAACATTAAAAAAAGAACAATATAAGAGACTCAATTTACACTTTCACTCAGCAGCACTGTGGTTTGACATTTGATTCGAAACGTCCTTCTAGGCAGACATTTCTATCATTTCTGCAAGAATGAGATTAAATAAAATGTATATTCTAATTTATCCTGAATAATATTAGCAGCCACATTTTGGTGATCTTGGAATACACAGGTTGTAATTTATCCTTGGAGATAATCTACTCCTCCTCCCCCCTCAAAACCTACTACATTAGTTTGGGCATGACCTTGTCCAGCAGTACCTGGATATCTGCAAAGAAGGAGACTTCAGAGTCTCTCTGACAATGTGTTCCTATGTTTGACCACCACCACCACTGCTATACTGACATTAACTGGAACCCCTAATGTTGCAAGAGCTATTACAGCAATATGTCACTTGAACATTTCTTCACATGTTTGTGCATATATATTTCTATGCATATGCAACTTATATTTATGAACTCTAAGTACTTAGATGTTTTCCTATAACTGTTATTCATAAAAATTAAACAATTTCCTACTGACAAAATAAATGTTTCATTTATGAAAAATGTTGGATTGAAAGTAAGAAAACTGCACACTATTATAGCTTTATAGCACATCTGCACTGTTGTGTTTTTTGCTGTTTTTTTTGCCATCGGTTCACAAAATGAGATTTTCAGCACTGTTCTAGTTTCATTCTTAGCTCTGCAGACACGTGGTATATCTGTGATTTTTCAAATAGCCTGAGGCTTAAAATAGATTAACATTTTACCAATGCTACCATTTCCTAGAAAGTTTCTTTTCTTTGTAACTGAGTTTGAAGGCAATGAAAGGCTCAAGAGCTTGAAGGAACACCTACAGTATATCAGATGAGATACTTTTTTTTGACTGAGGAGAATTATAGCATAATTTTAAAAACAATCCCAATGTATGATAGCAAATATTAGAATGTCAAGTGTATTAGAATATTACTAATACTGATCTTGAAATATTACCAATAACAAATTTATTTTGCATGAATAGAATGCTCTCCATTCCACTTTGATAAATTGTGCAGTAAGCTTTCGGACTATTATTAGTATGCAATTCATGGTCAGCCCATCCTTGTTCCCTGATGTACTACAATGCAGGTGCAAAACAGGGTAAAGAGGGGAAGAGGCAGGAAGTTCAGAGCGTTAGCAACCCTCTAGCAGACATCCAAAGAACTTCTGGTTAGTTTCTTGGACAGCTGATAGCCAAGTGTATTCGGGCAGAATTCAATGTGGGTATTTTTGGTCTGTGTTTGGCCCAGCCACCTGTGAGAAGCTGAGTTTTCTCATGCCAAGTTATGGGAAACAGGCTGATAAAGATGGTCTGTAGCCTTGAGAGAGAGATTTCTGTGTAAACTAAAATGAATTGGTATGTAATATGAGGGGCCGTGCCAAATACCTTTGCCTGGGTGGCCCTGGCCACGTTGCTCAGATAAACGTCATTTGGCCAAGTAGATAAAAGGCAGGTGGCTCATGTTTTGGGGGGGCTCGCTTCATGTGACAGGACAACGTTGCCTATGGCGAGGACGCCCACTGTCACCTGTGAGCCAGCTGACCCTTGAGGATGCAGCCACTGCCAGGGAGGCCTGGGCATTCCAGGGGTTGGTGAGACAACTCCATGGGGGACACCTGGGCAATTTGGGTGTTTGCACCTGGGGGCTTATTTTCTCCTCTCTCTCTCTGTTGGGTTTCTTTCCTGTTTACTTGGCCACCTTTAGCAATAAAACTGCTGTTTGTGTTAAGCTTTCTGCGGTGCCTCAGTTTCAGCTTCCACATCCCTTTCAGACCCCTATTTTCCCTGGAACACCAAGCTACACCAGACCGCTAGACACTGAAATACCTTGGTAAGTGGTCACTGTGAATTAATTTCTTATCTATGTGTTGTGACTTTTGCTGGTACATATAAAGAATCACTGACTTGATCTGAATACATTCACACCTACTATGTAAGCACAGCGTTGGAGGCCATACACATTCCAGAGAACAGAAGATCCAGTTTGCTCAGAACTCACAGGCATGATGAGAATTCAGTGTAAATCTGTGTGTCCGAAGCCTGCTCAAAATTTTGAATCAGTTTTGTATCTTTACACCAGTAGCAGGCGAAATCTAATGAGGGAATGACCAAATCTGCCATTGCTCTAGGACCAAATCTCTGTAATCTGTCTCAACCATCAATGCAGTTCACACTATTTATACCTAAGCATTTACCACATTGCTACACATAGCTAATGGAAACTCCATTTTTATATATAGATAAGCTTGTCATTACAAACAGAAATCATCTCATGCATAAAGAGCAAGCTGGTGGAGAAATATGGATGAGATGTGCTTTTCTTCCAAGAAAGTTACCTCATGCCTGTACTGCACATGGAGCCCTCTAGAAGGTAATTCAACTTTACTTCTACCAGGAGGGAACCTGGTGAGAGGGCACCACGGGTGTGCTTAGGCTCCAAGCTTTAATGTCAGGCAAAATTGGACCAAGAAGTTTGCAATGCATGAAGTTGTTAATGAAGATGTATTCAATATTTATTCTATGTGTATTTATAAATATTTTTGTCCTTTTTTTTCCTACAAATTAAAGTTTTTCTAGTTGCATTTCCTGGACAGAAACATATAAAAACTCTGAGCATGTGATTGAACCAGAATATATCAGGGTCTGTGGTACAAACATCCCTTGCAATTCGATAAAGTGAATAATTTCTTTTCCTTGTAGGACAGTATTCAGGAACCAGATAATGGCTGGACATTCAAATATACTTTTTAGAATGACTGGAGAATTCAGTACATGAGGTATTTTAATAATTATATGTGGTCTCAATAATATGCACACTGAGCAACTCTCATTCCAAAAATGGTGCCATGGTGCAACTTAGAGAGAAAACAGAAATATCTAACACTGTTGTTGAATTACAAAACTAAACAGAAACAATGACTTGGCCAACTCTTACTTCTCCTAGAGACCACTAAAAATCTGTGACCGAGTTCAGCATCTTTAGGCAAAATGTTCAATCCCTAGTATAGCACACATAATTTATACCCCATGTTTTATAATAATAATGGGAACATCTTCTAGCCTGCTGCATGGACAATATTTCATACTTTTTCAGCATGACATTTGTGCCTGACATTTTGAAATTTAAATTGGAACTGAAGAGATATACTAAAGGCAATGTTAATTGCCATTATCACCACCACACAGTTGGATTCAAATGTTTAAGGATATTAAGCTGAAGGAAAATATTTAGATTGGCTAAGGGGGGAAAAATACCAAGAACCCCAACTAATAAGTGATCTTTACAGTAGAAAGGTAGAACAAGGGCCACTGTAAAGTAAAAGGTTGTCTTTTATGTTGGGAATGTGACTTGACATCACTTGCAAAAGGCAAATTAAAATCATGTGCAAAACTGTGGTCCATAAGTGCCGGGCAGAAACTTTTAGATTTTAGGAAAATCATTTCTCTGACTTCATCATCACTGAATATAAAACCTACTCAGTTTTCAGGTTTAATTGGTTTCAAAAACACTATGTACTCAGAATAATTCATTTTAGTACAAACCTTCCCCATGATGACTGACTGCAGATTTTCCAGACTGAGGTTTCTTTTTTTTTTTCCAGTGGTCTTCTTATGGCTTTGGAGAATGAGAAAAAGTAGGCTTGTTCAAGCATGAGGGCTGAAAAACCAAAACATAGATTGAAACAATGAGATTGATAGTACCAGAAACTGGAGAAAGAAAAAAAATTAGCATTTTAGGCAAAAATAAGTTGGGAGTGCTAACAAGTGGCACGCAATTGAGCACATCTGTGTGTGGGGGTGAATGCCTGACTGAACTTCTGAACTCTAAAAAAAAATCTGCTACCTGCTGTGTGCCACTACTGCCAGCTGGTTTTAAGTTTTGGCAACACCTAGACAAAACAAGATAAGCACATTCTGAATTCTGATAGTAATAAAAAAAATATGAGGTGGATCCACCCGCTGGAAGAAGATGATGTGCCGTGCTTCAGTGCATACATGATTTAGGTGGGAAAAATGAATTCCTGAAAAAAGTTCTGGGTGCCAAAAAGAAGGGTTCCTGAGAAGTGGTCTCAGAAACTAAAAGAAGTTCTGAAGAACAAAAGATGATGAACCTGACTGGAAGAAATATCTTTCAAGTCAAGAAGGATTCTAAAAATCTAGTATCTGCTGGAAAATGCCTAGGGACCTTGACAGATAACATCTGGGACAGGTAGTTGCAAGCAACCTCACAGCATGAACTGACACAACTTTCTGCCCAAACTTCCAGGGCCAGCAGGAACCTCCAAGAAAAGTGGAGACCTAGTGAGCACAGCACTGTAGGGGAGCAAGTAAGTGCAATAACCAAACAGGGTAGAATCTTGTTGGTTCGTACATAAATCCCAGAACACATCTCCACTATGGGTTATCATATCACTTTGTCTCACTCTGACAGACAGGCAAGGAGGATAGGACTGAGAACTAAAAGAGGGACCAGAAAAAGGAAGAGGTTTTGCTCCCTATTAATCCTAAAGCAACACAGAAGTAAATATGATGAGTCAGGAGGATTCTGCTTTAAGATTTCTGTCTTTCCAGCCATCTATGAAAGGTATGGCAAGGGTTATAAAATTGAGGAGATAGCAACACATGAGAGTTAAGATTGCTGACACAATTTGAATTTACTCTCTCCAATGTAAATACACATTATCTTAAACGTCCATGACACAGCTCAGTATTTGAATCACCATACACCTTAGATGCAATGGAAGCAGTTCACCATGAAGGTCCTACAGATGTTAAGCAGAAGGCAGACAATGGTGTAAGGGATTGTTAAGCAAGAAAAAGACTCGTAGTTATGGGAGCCCCAGAGAAATGCATTTTCTACCATAGTCAAAAAGTTGTTGTGTGATGCCTTTCAAGTCACTTAAACCAAATTTAGGTCAGCCATTTGGTTTCCTCATCTACAGTAAAAGCTGATGTGAGATACATTTGAATAGACAGAGCTAACATACAGAGCTAAATTTAATCTACAAATAAAGAATACACAGTTGTCTGAAGCTGCCCATGGAATAGAAATGTTGGACTTGAATACCTTCCCATATCAAATCTCCATCTTGATGGGAATTACATCATCCTGTGTATCACATAATGCTGAGAAGGCTTCTGTGATGTCTTCCAAAATGATAGTGAAATCAGAAAAGTCTGTGTGGAAATTAATAGTTCTCAATAGGGATCTGGATTGTTAGTGTCTAGTAAATAACAAATGGGACCACACATGCTGAACAATGAAACAAAACCAGTATTGAGCAGCTGCTCATTAAGTAAGCATCATCCACTCTGTACTGTGAATGAAACAGGCCCTTTGGAAAAAAAATAATTTAATTAAAAATACATTGCAATTCATACAAATCAGAAACTTTAACAAAAGACTGCTGAATTGATAATACCCACATAAGCCTCCTCCAGCCTTATGCACAATTTTGCTGTTTTAATAGTAATGTAATGTTGGGTTTTTCATGTATTGATCATGAGATTTTGTATATTTGTATATTATGCGTAAAGAAAAGTAGATAGATGAATAGGATATTAAATACAAAGAAATACCCGTCTGATGAAGTTCCAGTCTCCATCTTGCCTTCTGGTGTCATTTTCCACAAAAGCTGAGCTCATTTCTTGTTATGTACTTTTTTAGACTTGAACTTCACTTCAGAGGAAAGTAGGAAGTGAAGGCTGGGATATGGGGATAAATGCATTTGCTATCTCTCTTCCATCTGTACCATAAAATTGACATTATGGAGGTGAATGAACGAAAGGGTGTCTGTTGCAGCTCCATATAAATCCATCGTATCCCTGCTGAACACAGTAAAAGCATATTGTTTTATGCAGATATTTTTCCCACCTTAAATTCTGCATCATTTACTTCAACTGCATGCAGCAGTGCTGATCAGATTTCTTATGAAATATCTGTGTAACAACCTACTACCTTCAATTTCAACAGATTTTTTTTTTCAAAGCAGACTATGACACATGTTACTCATTGTCATTATAAAACAAGTTATTGATTCCTTTATAAATCTTTCCATATCCTTATTTTATATCTTGTATTTTGCCTCTTGGAATATAGTAATGTTTGTATTCTATGTGTCACTGATATTAACTCATAGTTCTAACATGGCTATTTCTACATTTATTCTGTCTTTTTTTTTGTGCCAAGATTGTATTACAAAATTTTAAATTACGTTTGGTCATGTGGTGAGTACCATGGTAGAGACCCAAGTCAAACTGAAGGAATAAAGTCAAAGAAAACAGAAGATGGTTTCTGTCAGAAGTTAAACCCCCTATGCAACAGAGATTGATAAAATTACATCTATGTCAACAAACTTGTATTTAAATAGTTAAACGTATTTGTTTTAACCAAAAAGAAAGACAAAAAATCTGTTCTGCCTGACGTAACCTCTTACTTTGCTCTCATGTCATTTCTATTTGCTCCTAAAAGCTTTGTTAGCTTATATAAAGTAGATGTAAAAACTACCCAAAGTAAACATAACTTTTTCTTCCTTTCAGTTGATTTTAAACTGTGCCTCAATGTCATGGCAGGTCAGTATTAGGTTTTTATTTAAGTGCATGTAATTAAAATGCTTTGTGATTCAACCCTTCAAAAATTTCTAAACATACAAACTTAACAGAAGTGAAGAGATGCATCCTGATACTTAGGTAAGAAGTCAAGCAAATATAGAGTAAAATTTTGATAATCAAGGAATATTCATGTAAATAAACTGATGTTCTCCAGTCACTTCCCAAGGCTTGTTCAGTTTGTTTAGAGTCAGGACAGGTCAATTGATGCAACCTGAATGTTAAGAGTTTCTTCTTTCAGTTTGACTGAGAGGCTTATAGGCCTCATGAATGCGTTATAGCGGACTGTATCAAACTTGGTAAGCTGTTATTCAGTGACACTGGGCAGGTCAGGCTTCGTATTTCTGCTGCTCCATCATATTTGCTGGCGTTCATCTGAGACGGTCTGCCCATCTGTTTGTGTGCATCTCATAGCATACACGAGCTGAGCTAAATGTTCAGGTTGTAAGGGCCTGTGTTTGGCTTTCAAGTCCTTTGGTTCATTCTTCAACTGCATTAGCTAAAGTAGGAGCCATCACAATTACCTCAGCTGACCTGCCACTTAGGTACACACTGTTTAATCCACAATGAGCTTTAAGTATAATGATAAATAAGAAGCCTTTCAAATATAATTTGCCAAAATTGTAGGTGTTAATGTGGTGAGCCATAATTGAAACATAAAGGAACACATAGAAACCTATTACAGAAAAGTGAAATAGCTTATTTATAGGAGTTGCATCTGAATTGTATTAGTCACATACTATAGGTGTCAATCTATTCCCTCCGTGGAATCCTCTACAAAGACAAACCAAAAAGATAAACCACAATCCTTTAGCCAATTAAAATAAATAAATAAATAAATAAATATGGACTTCATTAAAAAGAGGCAGAGAACTGTTGCATCACAGAAACAGCCTAGTGAGCCATTGTCATAATGCCCTTAGTTTTAGGAAAGAGAAACAATTTGATGCCTTTTATGTGAGGGAATCCATTCTAACCAATAAATATAGTCTGACTGAGGAAATCAAGACCTGCTATTCACTCCCTTTTTGCTGCTGGGAGTTTCTGTGGGGAAGAACTGTGCCTCAGTTCAGATCACAACTCCACATCGAGAGCAGGGATCCAGCCATAGTCACTGACTTCTTTGTTACTGCACAGACTTTTAATCCTTTGTTCAAGTAAGTCCAAGGCATTAATTTCTTAAATAAATACCTGTAGTAGACAGGCACCTTAAAAATATTGTCGACCTGATTACTAACCAGAATTACTTCTCAAATGTAATTGTTATTTTACTCACTTACACAGAAGGAAATAATGACATAGACAAGGTTCCTGAAAGAATACATGTAGGAGGAAAATTGTAATATCTCTCCTAGACTAACTTTCAAAGATTAGTTTTGTCACTGGGCCCTTCCCCAAATGCATATTCTCATTCCCATCAGATAATTTTGCAGCCCACAGAACAGTAGATTGCTGATCAGTAGTCACTTCTCCTCAGGTGATTGTTTCTGTAGTGAGATTATTTCCCTTGTAATTTATTAGCTGCTCCACTATTAATTATAGTCTAGGATCTCCCTAACTCAAGAATGACAAAATCTTGGTCAAAGTACCTAGAAGATACACTTCTTTTCACTTACTGAAGAGCAAGAATGAGCCTTCAATTATTCTGGACAAGAACTGAACTCGTGGGGCCCTGATCAACTTGATTAACACCAGTTGCTTCCTTTGCACTACTTTCTTCCTCTCAGAGATAATTTTTTCTATATATTTCTCTATAGGTGTCATAGGTCCAGTTTGTAAAGTATGTTTCGTATATAAAAACAATTTTTGTGCTGCATATTAAAATATTAACAACAGTATCTGTCATCCTTACTCCGTTTATTTTAAACTGAATATATTATTATTTGCTGAGCCTGCCTTTTCCACCACGAGTGTATTTTGTTTGTTTGGAAAAATTCTTCTATAACAAGTCTAAAAAATCCTTACAGCATCCTAACAAACAATTGAAAATCAGAGCAGAGCATGCAAATCTGAAACAAATGTGCCATTCACAATCTCATACACACTTGTTATGTGCTATAATCTATTTGCAGGCTTTCTCCATCCCATTCATCATGATCATCTCCAGGGCAAGACATTTGTCAAATCCCCTTCTGAACTCCATATTGGGCTTTTAAAGGTTTGTACAAAAATGAATTTTTTAAAGCTCAAAAGGGCTTAATTTTTAGCATGATTCTTTCACCTTAAGCATTGGAAGACAGATGCTTTCATCTGAATTATGAATTGCTCATTCAGCTTTGTGTACGTTAGAAAACCCCCCTGAAAACAAAAAAAACCCCTCACATTCTCCATCCAAGTCACATTTTCACCATAGAAATCATATTGAGGAGTACACCTTGCATTTTTTACTAGAAACCTCTAAGTACTTTATGAAGGAAAAAAGAACTAAGGAACACACGCTATATCTACAAAAGAAGCTTGTGTTAGCACTCCAAGGGATGTAGAAATGTGAGTCATACAGGGCCAGTGCTAACATAGCATCTCTCCATACGTGTCACCTGTTAAATCTGTGCTGGCACAGATTTCACCTCAGTTATGTTACGAGCGAATGCAGTCCTTAATGGTGTCCTCTGGTCAGTCCTAATCCTTTGTAGCATACAGAAACTTTCTGATTCTAATTACGAGGTTTTGGATCTGGCATGTTTCTCAGGATTTCCTTCTGCTTGATCACACTAGCACTTCCCCATGTAAACAAAGCACACAGTGGGTGATGATTATGATAGCTGATTAAAATAAGTAAACAGATTGGAGAACATTAAAGTTTTATGCATCCCTGCCATCTGCTTTCTCTTCACACTGTACATATTAATATACATATTGTACACAATTGATTTTGTTTCCACTTCAGTAGCAACAGGCATTGTAGTACACCATCAATGGCTTGAATAATTCACATAAATGACTGCCATGACTCCTCTAGATAGTTACATGTCCAATATTCTGTTTCTCTTATGATTCTGGCATTAAACTCATCACAATTTATTTGAATGTAGGCATTGAGAGGAAAACCAGAGCAGAAGAGCAGTCATATTTTCTAATACTGAGAACTTGTTTATATTCAAAGTAGACCCACGCATGTAAGGACTTATTCCATTTACTGGTGTAAAGTTATTAACGGGAGAATCAGAGCCATAGATGTTCCCTTTTTACCCTTGATTTTCCATGATTTCTAACTCTCTTAAGTTACGCTTACAGATTAATTCAGACTTTCTATATAGTTTAAGAATTGCAAATGAAAAACATACATAAGCTAGATAGCGATATCACTGTGTTGAATAGTACCTTGCACATAAAACCACTATAATGAAAGCATTATCCTGCCTGAGGAAAGAAGCACTAGCTAGCCTGACTAAAAGAAATGCAAAGGGAAACTTTATTAAGAGACTGTATCAGACAAGCAAAAGAAACCGTCTTCTGTGATATTCAGACATCTTTCATAATATCTGGGAATGCTGGATTTCAATTATCAAAAGATAAAATTCTTCAAGCATATAAATTGAAAGGGCAAGGACATTATTAGTATGATCAATTTTCAGGTAAACTAGTTACCAAGATAGTAAAATGGCCAAAAGGCACCAGCATCTCAGTATTTGAATTGTAAATACAGTCTACAAACCTTTTTTTTTTTTATTTTCTTCCCCACACTGACTTTCAGTCATACAATCACAGAATAACAGGTTGGAAGGGGCCTCAAGGATCACCTGGTCCAACCTTTCTTGGTAAAAGCATGATCTAGAGAATATGGTTCAGGACCCTGTCCAGTTTAATCTTAAAAGGGTCCAGCATTGAGGAATCCACTGCTACTCTGGGGAGATTGATCCAATGGTTGTTTGTCCTCATCGTGAAAAAATTTGCTCTTGTGCCCAATTAAAATCTCCCCAGGAGTAATTTGTACTCATTACCCCGGTCTTTACCATGTGATTCCTTGTAAAAAGGGAGTCTCCATCTTCTCTGTAGACACTCTTTAAACACTGGAACATGGTAGTAAATCTTCCCTAAGCCTCCTCCTCACAGGGCTGAACATACACTGTTGTCTCAGTCTTTCCTCATTTTTCAGCATTTACTTCCAGCCATTTCAGTGAAATGTAAAAGAGAGAAAGGAACTATAATCATGCATTCAGGCACTTGTCTGTTTCTGAAATACCATGAGTTTTCTTAGAAGCTGTTTTTCAAGGAATTTCCTATATGAATTTAGTCAATCACAACTTTCTTTACCAATACAGTGATAATATTTTCTCAGATGTTACAGTACAGCTTGTGCCTATTAGATTCCCAGTATATAATTAATAATGTAAAAAAAATCATCCTTCAGAGTTGACCTCATCATGAGGAAAAACCAGGGACTGAACACCTATCACGCCATACCTAATTAATCGGTCTTAGAAGAGTGGGCACATGGAGCACAACTAATTGTCAAAAGTTTAAAGTTATCGATTCCTTGGAGAGCAATCTCATATCAGCAACTGTGTTTTCAGTTTCAAAACATTAAATTCCTTGAAGAGTGACCCATAAATTATAAAAAAGTGAAAAAGATGAAAATATGTGATTTTTCCTTTAATAGCAGGAAGTGTCGGTCTCAGATCTTTGTTAGGAAGCTCCGAAACCTCGGTTCGTTAGTTTTACACATGACCATATGGATGAAAAATGGTGTACCCTCTAAACTGCATAAATACCTTGAAAAGCAAAAACTATAATTACTACTCTTTTATGAAATATGGAATGTTAAGAAATAATTAATTAATTTTGTTTTTATAAGGTGTGATATTATTTTTCCTAGTAACATATTTGCAAATTTCTAATTGAAATTATCTACCACAGTTGAGAAATTAATCAGGCTAATAATTTTAACAAGAGTTTATTAACTAGACATTTATAAGGTCGCATTTTTAATCTACTTGAAAGAAAATTAGTCTAATCATAGCTCATCTTTTATGAGCCTTCAGGTCACTTTCATGCATGAATAAAAACAAATATTTTTTACAGTCATTATTTTACTATAGTTTCTTGATACAGATTATTTCTACACTGATAAGTTTCAATTTATGGACTACTTGAAGATCTGAATGGCAGTCATTCCAAAAGACAAAGGTCACAATCATCTTTTATTTAAAATATGACTGGGGCCTCAAGGATGGATTCCTTGTAAAAATACATGTGGTAATCTGGAAGGACTTCAACTGTACATGTGGTAATACCCCAAAGCTACAAGGCAAAGATTCAGAATTTTGCTTTAGAAAAAAAACAAACCCCAGTAGATTTTAAAAGATGAACTACTGTAAACTCAGATTATAATGAACATATTCTTTTTGTGTGTGTCTAACATCACAGTGGGACTACCATGATGAAAATTGCTATTAGAACAATTAGCTATTAGCTACCATATTCTGCAACATATAAGTATATTGCAGAAATTTCGAAGCTTTATTTCTGTTAATTGTATATTCATAGGTGTGGATGTCTGAACAAAGCATTCAAAACTTTTTCAAAAATGGGTCTGCAAGACATTCTTGGCCTGCAGTTATTGGCTAGGACTTGCATACATGGATTTCCTCTGCAGTTTTCAGGACTATTCTTCATTTTGTTCAAACAAAACCAAAATAAACAAACAAACGACTATTTTTGTCATTCTTAGTTTATTATCCAAAATAATTGCTTGAAAATTTACTGGATAAATATCATATATTGCAGAATAGACCAAGTGGCAATGAAGAAAATTACTAAAGTCATGTAATAGTTATAATTTAGTACTTCTTAATTTCTCACTGTCATTCTTATTGTGACAAAAAGGGAAAATAAAAAATTCACTTGATCAGAGGCATAGTGGTGATGTAGTAAATATACACTTCAAAGTGTCAAATGGATTACCTCTTAGGAAGGAAGGAATGTATCAGTTACCATAGTAAATGTGAAGTCTCTTGGTCAGTGGGAAAGGAAACGTTTCTAATATTTGTTATAGAACAGCTTACAGCACTATTTAATGTTGTTTTTAGAGAGTTGAGGTACCAGGCTTCTAAATGATGGGAGCATGAGCTATGGAGAACAAACAGTAAAATTTTAATATTTGCAATCGTCTTTGGGTACTATACTTGATATAACTCTCTAGAGCTATAGAGACTGCACTTGCTTTCAAAAAGCACAAAACCCTAACCCAACTGTCAAAAGTCAGAGATGTTTGAAATTATGATGTATTTTTTGTTAATATTTGTTAATATTAACAGTTGCATTTAAGCAGCATCTTGTTTTCATTTTCACAAGTGACCAATATTTGTTTGCTGAATATTCAGTCAGGGTTGAAGTGAATTAAGCCTTAGCAAGCTAAGTTCCTAAAGGAACTTAGGAACAGTAGTACCACTGACTTGGAGAACGTGTGGTATGATCCACACAGTCATTAATGTGGTAAATAAAAGAAAATTCTCCATGAAAGATGTTGGTGAGAGACAACTACTTGGACAGACATGGTGCACAATCCTTTCTTCAAAGACTGAATCTGAAAAACAAGAAGAGGATAGATCCAAGGCTACAATCCTCCCATCATCCTGTTAAGGTGCACCTCCTGTGCACCTCTCTAAGGCATCAACAGCCAACACCAAGCCTGCATTTACATAAGTACACAGAGAAAACTGTGAGATGAGCTGTTACAAGGTTGAAAGGCAGCTGACAACCATATAATAACAACGCTCCGTTTTCTGGAGGGAGAACAATGCTTCATGTTCTGAGACTCATTAGTTGCACTGAGCCTTTAGCACAGGCCTGTGTCCACAGTGCAGTGTTGACCTCAAAATAAATTGGTTGTGTCCTACCCTGATGGACCATTTTCCCTAAAATGCTGCTCAGTTTACAGCAAGTGAGGCAGAAGCAGGCACTAAGCAAGGAGCTGAAAAGAACCTAGTTCAAGGGGAAGCCAATAGCATCTAAAATGCTGGGCATCCTTTCTACTTTACAGACATCTTTACAGAAATGCTCAGCTTTTTTTTCCAATTAAAAGAATCCACAAATATTGCTACTTAGTTGACTTTCTCTCCCTTCACCTTTCTTGTGGGTGGAGAGGCAACCAACAGAGTGGTTCGGTCTACAAAAGTCTGCTTCTATTTTTACAATTTTTCATCCAAATTGCATTTCTGATTTGCTGCCCCGTGCTTGGTTTTGGATATACACACCAATTCCGTATTTGCCCATGTTGCTCCAAGAACGAAGCAGCATGTGATTTGGCAGGGATAGAGAGTCCAGAGGGTTCATTGTGCTTCCTTGACTTTACCAGTGGGCCAGTAGCTCCATTGCTGCTCTAACGGACACAACAAACAGTAATCAGAAATTATAAAGTACGAGTGATCTGATCCG
Source organism: Campylorhamphus procurvoides (assembly GCA_013396655.1). Taxonomy (NCBI): domain Eukaryota; kingdom Metazoa; phylum Chordata; class Aves; order Passeriformes; family Dendrocolaptidae; genus Campylorhamphus; species Campylorhamphus procurvoides. Next base: position 872,896 of record WBMV01006539.1, on the reverse strand, counting down.
CATTGCAAACAGCTTGGCTGTCTGCACTGCAGATGATTAACTGTCCTAATTTTTCTCAATTCTCTTTGCTAACTCACTAAGCTACTAGCATATAACAGAAGTTATTTTTTTTTCCTTTTTAAGTTACTATGACCTCACCATTTGGTGACACTTGGACTCAGGAATGTACATATGAATATATGCCGACCCTGAATTTAAGTGACCTATTTTTTCAGACCTTGAAGCTTTGTGAAATTACTTGCAACATGAGACTTGAAATAACCTTGAGTAACTCAAACAACAACAACATCAAACCACTGTCACTGAACTTAAGTATCCAAAGTAGGGTGAGAAGCAAAACTTTTTAGCAGATGAGGAAGAGAGTATACATAAAAGAATAACATCACTAAAGCAGATTTATTATCTTCTTGTGATCTTTAAACACTATAAATCAACAAGGATATGCCAGTTCTAGGAATCACACACTACAATTTGAAGATCAGCATGTCTGCTTCAATTGCATTTTTTAAAATTAAAGGACAGCAGAGACAAAAAAAAAAGGCAACTCCTTTTATCATAAAGTAGTTCTTTGGCTAGATTTTATGTCAGTCTTTGCCTGATTTAATTGCAGTTATTTTTCCCATTCATATTTTACATTTATCAAATGGTATGATCAAGTCAGTATTTACATCCTTGTACTCTGAAATGAACAGAGTATTTCTTCTGATGTTGCTAATTTCCTCTAGAATTTTTTTTTTTTTTAGAGAGACTAACTCATAGGAAAGAGTGCCCAGGACAATTCCCTGTGAGATAAGGGGAATTGTCACTTTCAGGTGTAATTTTTTTACCACTCATATAGGCTGTTAGAGAAATACTACACATAAAAGGCTGCAATCTTGCCGCCTTTGCTAGCAAGAAACTAAATTGCATGTTTGTCCAGCAGCAGTGTCACTGGCTGCCCAGTCCCACACTTATGCACACATCACTGGTACAAAGTCTTGCCCAGAGCATCCAAGTTGTCACTTACTATCTACAACCTCTGATTGGCATTTTCGATCAGGAAACAGAACACAAAAAATTAGTGATTTGATTGGGACTAAAAAATAAATCAGTGTCAAGAGCTGAGATTCGAGCTTCTCAAAGTCAGTTCTAACACACTAAAGAAATATCTAAGTTTCAGACTTTGTTCCATCTATATTTCAATTTCTCCACCATACAACTTTTAATAATACATTTGGTTTATATTCAAAGGAACTTTCTTCTTCTGATTTTTTTTTCTTTGTGACTGTAAATAAATGCCATCCACCTCTAAAAAATGAACAAGTGAAGATTCTAGAAAAAAATGCATTTTATTTTTTAAACTAAGGCACATTTATTTATTTTCATGCTCTATAACTTAAAGATAATGGTTTTCTTTTGGTTTTGCATTCTAATGAAAAGTATTGAACTTTTCATTTAAAAGTGTATTAACCAGCAAATTTTATAAAACATAAAATGTATACAGGGGTAGTTGAAAGTTTGTGACTCAGATATCTCACATCAGTAGTTCAGAGTATATACATCTGAAGTGCTGCAGGTTCCATTGAACACTTCTGAAAGTAGGTTTAAATGGGATTTTCCTCCTGTACTTTTTCTTTTTTGAGGTGGCAAAAAGGTTCTGGAATCTGAAATCAGATTAACAAGCTATCAAAGTAATTCTTTCTGCATGAAGCAAATATTTTTCAAGAAACATCAAACTCTGATTCAGAAGAAAAAAAAAAACAAACCAAACCAAAACACAAAACCAGTTATTTCAATAAAATCAGGAAAGTCAAAGGATCTGGTGATGACACTTCTCCTCCTCCTTTCTCAACTAGGAGTCAGACAATCAGCAATAACCATTCATAGCACTGGCAGTCTCCTGAGGAGAGGCTTAGTCTTGACATTTGCATGTCTTCATTCCTGTAGCATTTTGAAGGTCATAGCTCATGGAACAAGCAAACAAACATTCATACTGTCATCTCAAAACAGTCCCAACAGTGCATGATCCTTAACCTTCCCAATCTTCTGTACTTTCAGCTGAAGATTTTCTGATGTTATGACAAATGAATAATCTGATGTGCTTGTCAGCTGTTATTATACCTTCCTTTCTTTGGTATGTGAATATGTCTGTACTTCTATTTTCCAAATTCAGATGGAGTGTGCTCCAGCAATAAGCTACTGGTCAACTGGAATAAAAATGACAATAGTCTATGCTCCTATACCTTGGCAAAACTATGGAATAGAAGGTGGCTTTGAATGCAATCAGCTTCATGAGAAACAGCCCCAGGTGATTCTTCTTGCCTCATATACAAGTTACTTTGTGCTCACCTCCTGCTCTCACTCTGGTCCTGTTCTCATAATCCTAGAGCACAGAAAATTACAAATTAAAATAAGACTTAGGGTTATTTATAGATATCCTATTTGCAGACTACACAGGGACACTAATCCAAGTTACTTAAGAGTCTGCCTTAATATTGATCATGGCAAAAACAAAACCAAAAATCCTGCTTTCTCCTCTAATCCAACTGAAGTGTAAGTAGTTATTACAATTTTAATTTTTAAAATTACCATAAATTACATTTACAGCACCTTCAGCATAAATTTGTCATTTTGAAGACACTGTTCCTGGTTGATTTGTGGTGTTTTCATAAAATTTATAACTGGGTAAAGGGTATTTCTTAAAGTGTACCAGGGTCATGTGTAAGAAACCTTGAAGTAAGTAACTAATCCAATCAATGTTCTCATACAGAGGATCTTAGCCGGTGACTGAAACACAACTTGTTCTAGCAGCCCTGCAGAGAAGGACCTGTAAACTAAATGAAGACAAGTAAAATTGGGTCACTTATTCACTTCCTATTATCTGTATAGAGACAGACTGTTTCTCCTGGGACTCTGTGGCATTTCCAGCCTGAACTTTGTACTCTATGGAGGAGCTTCCTTTGTCGTTCCTCACCTAGTCAATTGATTTCATTTTTGTGGCTACAATCCACAACACAATGTACAACCAGGAAGAACATATGACCCCTGACATGGTCATAGCTGCTCCCTTCGCCCTGCTCTGATCCCTGCAGTCTGCATCGTCTGGCGAGTCTGATAAAACCTGCAGATGCTAAAGGTTCAGCTTTGTAAAGATCCATTGGTTGGGTATTTAAATGTGACTTAGAACCCAGCTATCTCATGACTCATGTTGTTTTTCTGTTCTGCCTGTCCCTTGTCCAAGCTTTTAAGCTTATAGGCAGCTTCTTTTAAGAACCTCTGTGTGTCTAACCAAACTAATCTGGGGGTCTTGTACCCATACACTCCATTCTTCAAGATCTTAATCTTATTAGTTCTAGTTATTTATTTAAGTCTTTCATCAAATATAGATATGTATACAGTGGGAATATCTTGCATATACTTTTTTTTTAAGGAAGCCATTAAATTTTGAATGTAAAAAACCCTTTCATAATAAGTGTTTGCTACTTATATTTGTAAAGCTGATATCTCATTCCAATACTCTGATAACCTTTCTAAATTACAGCAAGTGAAGAATAATCACACAATTTTAAAATTTACCATTTGCACATGCTCTATGTATCACTTATGCATTTATTTCATGTGTTTAGTAAATGTGTTTAAAATTTGATTAGGAAAGACAAGTATTTTCTATATAATATTTTCACATATAAAGTACTTTTCAAGGTCTTTAATTCTTCTGCTATGCTATTTTTTCATGGCAGCTCTTCTGGGAAATAGCCTATGGTTTAAATAAAGTTCATTTGAAGTTATGAGTTGAAAGAGTTAGAGAATACTGGAATATTTCTGTCATAGACAAACAAGTAAAAGGTCATTCTAGATTTCGAAAAAGCTAGTATATTTTTTTCCTGTGTTTTTAATGGAGGTTGAATGTAGTTTTTAAAAGTGAAGAACAGAGAAATATCACTGCAGTCTTCGAAGGAGTGAAGCTGTCACAGAAAACAGCTCTCAGATAATTGAATTTCTTCATACTTAAAAAAACCCTGCCAGTGTATTTCCAGTAAATTGAACAACCTTATTACCCCTCTTTATGTACTTAGCACAAATTACTAAATTGCTAAATTTTCAAACCTGAGTTCAATACAGAAATCCCACCTTTCCTCCACTTTTAGAAAATTTCCAGCTAGTACCAGGAAACCTAAAATGTTAGCATTTGACAATAATTCAAATATCTGAAAGTTATCATGCTTTCCTGAATAAGAGACTGAATTTCTTTTAAAGTAACATAAGGCACCATCTGTAACAAATAGGCACCCAATGTACCTTTTAAAGTGGTTCATAGGACAAAGCAGATGAAGCAGTAACACAATAATGTGTTGGGGAAAACATTTTTAAAGAGATATTTCAAAGGTACTAATACTACTGGATTGCCATTCAAAATTAAAAAAACACTCTTGATGTGCCAGGGAGAGCACGGGACTAATTATGAAGACAGCAACAAGTGAGAAGAAAGATAAAGAGGCAAGAAGAAAGAGAAGTGTGATACTATATAATTTCCTTTTATGGTCTAAAAACTAATCTTAGCAAACTCCAATGAGTACTAGGCTGTATTTACACTTAAAAAACCTCACATAACCTTTTCATACCTGGCCCCAGTCTTAGGAAGTTTAACTTGAAGGAACTATTCCACTGACATCGACACAATGTTTATTTAAAAATCATTGGTGATTTTTTCATTATGTATTGTATCAAAAAATTAAAGAACAATTCCGCAAAAATATAACCAAATTGTTTGAGAATAAGTTATGATTAAGAGTAGCTCATTTTCTAATTCAACATAAACTAACACCAATTACATGTAAGCTTCTTAATTCCATCTAATGATCTTTGTTCTCTGGCTTGGTTCCTGTTTTCATTCCTCTATCATGCTATCTAAGGACACCAGTGACGTACTGCAGCATGCCATGAAGCTTTCTGAAAATTCACTGATACTGATGGATTAAAACTAAACCAGAAGAAGCTTAAAAAGTAAATAGATCATGTTAATGACAATCTATAAACTAATTAAGGTCTAACTATATCACTCAATTACAAAACTCAACTAGTAGGGTGGGTAAAATGCATACTCTATTTATGGATTGATAAACTGACTGTTTCAGCATTGTAATGACCAAATTTGTGAAAATTATTCCTAACTGAGCTTTTGATATGCATAATTCATAAGAATTAGGGCATGTAATTCATAGGAACTAGGGCAAATATATTGGGCGTTGAAAATGCTGTCTTCCCTGGATGCTCACCACTGGTTTGCAAATCCGATGCTCAGAGAAGAGCTTTCCTTATGGTAGCTTTCTCAGTAGGTGGCTTAATTAAACTACAACGCAGTGTACTGGCTTGTTGGGCTCAGACTGCATGCTTGGCTTTTCCCAGAAGCTGTGGTAATTCCTGAAATGTCAAAGCAGATTGTTTCAAGCAGGTCATAAAAACATAACTTGTCAGTTCGTCTAAAGCTCCGGCTGTTGCTTACAACTTTCTGCCCACCCCAAAGACAGACAACTGTGTTTTGGCTATTGTGCTAGTGGTGATGTATTCCTTGTCCAGCCTTGAGAACCACTGTTGGTTATTTACATGTGGAGAAAGAATACTTTCCATAATAGCTTTAAGTAGGGGCATAAAAACTTCAATGTGAACTTCAGTTCTTTTAAAAAGTGCCTTTGCACACTCTCATGCTGAAATGCCCAACCGACTGAACTGAAGGACACGTTGGTATTTGTTTCAATGGCTCCGAACTGTTGAGTGCAAATACGATTAGTTAAAGTGCTCCTCAAGGATATAATGTCAATGTTACACTTTTATATAATTTTCATAAACTGTTTAGCAAACACTTACACTCTGCTTTGGAAGCAAGATGTGAAATGGTCCGTGTTTTTAACTGCTTTATAGTTATACTTTTTCACTTTAAAATTTTGGCTGTTGACTTGAGTTGCCTGTAAGTACTTTTTTCTGTTTAAGGTAAGCACATAAAAATATAGAGCTATCCCTTGTAACTACCTGTTACAGATGCTTTGCATAGTACAAAATTTGTCTATTAAACTTTCCCAGATAGAACAGAAAAGAAAATCAGTTTTCATTTTCCTTATTACTCTTGTCACCTTTCCAGTACACAGTTAGAATAAAGTCACAAACAACAAATTAACTTGATATAAAAAAAGTATCTCAAAGAATTGTGAGTTAATATGACTTCATTTCCATTCTTTTAAAGTAAAAAGAAGAGGAAATAGACCCAAAAATTAAGTCAAAACATCCTGCCTTTTTTACTTGTCAAAACCTAAGGTGGTTTTGCACACAAGATTCTGCATTCACAGTGAACGGTGAGACCTCCCAGGATAAAACTGCTTATTTACTGCAATATCTTCCTTGGTTAATTTTATCAGCCAACAGAAACAAGTCCCCCATGGTAGGGGAGTTGGAAGTAGATGTCCTTTAAGGGTCCTTCCAACAAAAACCATTCTATGATTCTATGAAATCTTCTCAGCTGGACAGTTGAGAGTGATTCTACTTTAAGTCACCCTAGTCACTCTCTGGAGAGCTCTATGTCTGCACAGGCCTTAAAAGAAATACCATCTCTGTCACCTGGCATGGTGCACCATATAAGGTGCAAGCTAAGAATCAAGCAATGGAGTCATTGCTTTTCCCGTTTTGTTTCCTACAGTAGATGTAGCTATTTGATTAGTTCATCTGACTGAATAAGGTGCCTGAAGTCAAAGATGCTCCACATATACTTCTGTTATTAATTTTTTAAATGTTTAATGATTAAATACTCTGCTCTGTCTTCGGTGAGAAATTGCTAGCAGTTATCAACATTACTAAACTGTCTAAAACATCCAAACAAGATAGATGTGTTTTGTATAGCAGACAGATATTTTATCTGAACTAATAATTCATCACAGAAAGGTCCGAAATCCAGCAGCAGAAATGTCACCCTTGAAAAAATATGATTAGCAACAACACAGCACAAAGTTTTGATGGTATTCAATCAAAACTGCAGTAGTGCACAAGTACCTATACCAAGGTAAACCTACCTTGAGAAAAGTTGCTTTGTACTGAAAGACTCAAGCAAAGCCTCAGTAGCCAAGCAGTTAGGAGGGACCTAGTGACATTCTCTGTAAAATTTCCATGTCTCCTGCTATGCTTGACCTTTATAATTTTTGTTCCCTGGAATGAATTTATTCGAGGTGGTCTTCTAAATACCTACCTGTTGCAGTGTCCCTGATGTTCTAGTTTCAACAATAATGAAAAAATACCCCTTTAAAACTGTTCAAGGTATAAAAAACTGAGTTCTATATTTTCACCAACTACTGCTGAGAAGGCAAGTTTCCATGTTTTTAGTAAGATAGTATAAGACAAGACCTAAAAGTCTTTTAGAGAATTGTGTCAGCCTGTTAGGGAAAAAGACAGTGATAGAAGAGGATCTGATATTTATTCATCCAGAGACTGAGATTTACTACAGGGTCCAAGGGAATTTGCTTCACCAAATTCTCATTGTGTCAACATGTCTTAAAGAAGTGTAGGGAGCTCCTGCCTTTCCACTGTAACCCAGCATCTCTTGTAGGCCAATGGCAGAAGTGCTAAAGAAAGCTGTGCAATGGTGAGAGATATGGTGTCCTCCCTGCCCACTGCCCAGAAGACCACATTATCAACACTCCAAACAGGGAAGTAGGTATTAACATCCTATCTAATAGTAAAGTTCAATGTATAACTCTGAATGTTCTTATTATCCTTCTTACTGAATTATCAGCAGCTGACTCTGAGAATGACAGACATAGGTAGAGAGAACTTGCTTCCCTGGATTCAGGCTGTACAAAATTTTACATTGATATTAGGTTTGAAATGAAAAAACAATCATCCTGTGTATAAAGATATCATTTGTCAAAATGTGTTTAAAGAGTAGATGTGCAATTCTGTTAAAAAGAATGTTATATGTTAATGTTAAAACATGTTAAAATACCCTCTCAGATATTGTGTCTAGGCAATAACATACTGACTCATTTCAGTTTGCACAGCAACACTTGCTGGGAGACAGAGGGTCTTGGGTAGCCAAGACACTAACTGTGGCATGCTTTGCTGGTGAGAATGAGTAGGCAAGAAGTCAACATACTTCCCAGTAAACTGATACCTTTTATTTAAGCTCATCTTGTTTGACAGAAATGCAGCTACATTTTGTAAAACCTCAAAAGGATATTCTGGACACAGAAGAATTAGAACTATCTTAACAAACCAGAGTTATAAATGCTGGTGTGATGTGATGTGATGTGATGAGTCCTGCCTTTAAAAGAAATCATAATGAATGCACAGCTCAGTGCAGAGAAAGACTGTCTTGGTTATAAGTACCACACAATGCAGTTACAAACCTTAGGTGAGGGGACAGCACACGAAGGTTTGTCCTCCTCATAAATGTGCTCTCTCGAAACCACTTTTTTCATTGGGTCACGTTCCTAGAGCCAAAAGGGAACTTTCATCCTCACCTGAATCCTCACTGGTAAGTTCTCACTATTCTGACAATTACACTGGAGAGTTGTGATGAATAGTGAGGAAAACAAGCAAAAAAAGGTCTAGGGATACCTGACCTGACTGCAGCTGGCGTTCCTAATGACAAAGTTGAAAAATAATATGGGAGAGATCAGTAGCTGCTGCCAAATGCTCTGGTCCTCAATAAGCATTAGAGATACTGGGCCTGTCAGCTTGCTTTTACACTGATGCAGTTTTCTGTTATGCAGCTTGGCTCTCAAGAAAGATGAGAACAAAGTATTCTGGAAATTATATTGTGCAGTCTGGGCAAGCCAGAGAGAAGACTACTGGAGAGTCAAAATCTGGACTACATTTTATGACCTTTCACTTAAATTTTATTTTATTTTTTTTTCCCCCTGAAAACTTGAAGGAGTTCAGTTTGTGGGGTCAGTTGTGCCAATATTTTTTCTTTCATGAATAAACCCAACTTAGGGAAAGTTAAATATGGATCATGCATGGAAGAAAGGTTGTGATATATACACCTGCTAGCACAATAAATGTCTGTTTCTGGTTTAGGAACCCTCAGTCCCAGGAAGGACAGGAAAATGTATCCAGTGACTTTTGTGTTTTACCAAAGTGCAGCCGTTTCCTTTTAGAAATTTCAAGCTAGGTTTAGTCAACTAAAAGGGAGAGGGCATTAAATAGGCCACTTCCTGTACAGTAGATTAAATTAAAGGCTAGAACAGCAGAAGCAGATATAGTGTCTGAGATTGGTACTTGAAAGCAGTAAAACAAGGAAGTCTGAGTTCACATTCCATCATAATAACATGAGGAAAATCAGATGAGAGGACGAGTGGCTGGCATAGTCAAGACATAAAGCAATATAGGACTCTGCTGTGGAATATGACAATAAAAGAAAAAAGCTCACTTCTCTAAGGACTTGCAAATGCTATATACACACTCGAGGGTTACTTAGTGTTTTTTGATGTGTTCATGGTGTTTGAATACAGCTTCCAGCAAAATGAGATACAGTCTAAGCAATATAGTAACACACACTTAACAGCAATTACAATTATTGAGTTCATTCAAAACATATTCAGGTTGCTAAATCACTGTTCCTCTCAGCTTATCCAGAAATCATGTTTTGATTAAGTCACAGTGCAAGAAATACAAAGTTTTGAAAATTAATCTTCATAGCGACCAGCATAGCAAACTTAATCTGTGTATCTAATTTAGAAATGTCCTCATTATATATATAAAACAGCATCCATTTCTGGTGTTAACATTGTAATCTACTCATAGGTTTATATATATATATACATATATATGTAAGTGTACGGGGAGAAAAAAAAGATAAAAAAAACAAGAGTATTCTTCAGCAGTCCTGTGAGATACTGTAGTTTGTAGTTTTGGCAATTTGGAAAAAATTAGGAAAAACTTCTTCATGGAAAGGGTGGTCAAGCACTGGAACAGGCTGGTTGACTCACCATCCCTAGAGGTATTTAAAAGACATGTAAATGTGGTGCTTAGGGACATGGTTTAATGGTGGACTTCATAGCACTGGGTTAATAGTCGCACCAGATGGTCTGAAAAGCCTTTTCCATTCTATGGAGCTGTTTCTTAAATATATATATGTATATAAACTAAACCTCACCAAAAACCGACAGCTGCTGCACTTAATTTTTTGTTTTCTGTTTATGCCCTTGAAATATAAAATATGTTCTAAGGAAAAGAGAAAAGCGAGTAAGACAGCTGTTATTCTGGTTCAGGCCTCCATTTCTCCAGAATTTTCATTTGCCAAGTACAGTGGCAACAAAATTGACTTATGCAGTTGTTTTCCTTGGAACTATACTTGGACTTAAAAAGAGTCCCAGAAGTAAAAGGGGAGAGTAGTCCAAGAGATGTTTATAAGAATTAAAACTTAAAGAGACCAGTATGTAAGAACAATGGTGCAATTTTCATTACTTTTATCTAATTTCATTTTACTTAGGACTTTTTTTCTTCCTGTACCTGCATCACCTAGAGAACATTCTTGTAGCAAATTTGCATGTTAACAGACCAACTGGATAAATTAATAAATAAGTATCCATTTCCCAAAATAAACATGGAATGAGAAACCATCCATGGCGTTCTCTGTAATGACTGCTAATGAATTTTTCTTTATAGTATCTATTACAAATGAAAGAAAAAAAAATTATGCAATATTAAATAATGGGGGGAAAAAAAGTAAAACATGTAAAAAGCTGAAATAAATCCCATTTTTTGTTAAATAGCCAAAAGACTGCTAAGAAATTACAGTGACATGTTGCAAGCTTGTTTTTTTTAACTCTGGGAAAATTGACAACACTTCAAAGTCTTCTATCTGGTACAATCATCTTAGTAAAAAAAATTTAGATGAGCAAATGAAATACAAACTTTTATTTACTGCCAACATAGGGGGTTTTTTTTAAAGAAAAGTTGAAAGTACAAGTGATCAACTTGAAATGCTAAGAAAAAAACATAGATTTTAGAAAAACGGAATTATAGTTCATGATAATGACAGTGAATAAAATATTTTTTATTCTGATAACATATATTTCAGCAAAGCATAAGTAGAGTAATCACAAAGTAAGTGATGTGCAGAGAGCAATGCATATTTCCAGAAGGTCTGTCACCTCCTAAGCGTCTCTTAGCCAGCTATATTTTCTTTTAGAAGGTCACTCTCTCTCTGTTGGCAGTACAAAGAGTTAGAATAAAAGCCTAATTTTTAGGGATCTAATATGAAAAGGATGAATCCTGCCCAGGGTTAGGTTGTTAGATCAGCTGTTAGGTTGTTCCCTTCTGCATTTAACATGGGAGCAGGAGGTCCCAGATGTACTTAGGCTATGTCTGAAGTGTCTCCTAAGAAGTAAAAGTAGTGTAAATGGAGAGATTTAGAAAATAAAAGGAATCCTACCCACTCCACTCTATTTTCATTCTGAGAGCTTACTATGCCCAAAGGCATAACAATGCATCAAGGACATCTAGAGTCCCTGACATACTGCCCCAGTGTGGGGCAGGACACTGTAAGGTCAAATGCATCAGACTGCACCAGAGTGATGGGCTCCTCCCAACACTGAGCTGCATTTTTGCCGAGCCAGGTGATCCCAGATGGAGCTGCCTATCTTTGTAAGTAGGTTTAATTGCCAGTTTATTCATTTCTCTCTACCTTGCCTTTGAGAATCACTCCTCCTACAATGAGTTAAAATAGTGTATATTTAAGTGTGTCAGGAGACTCGTGCAAATATGCCAGCAATTGTAGAATATCAGCTGGCAAGTGACCTCTCTGATGCCTCACGTAATTACATCTCTAAGGACTGGATTTTTCAGTGGGGGAGAGGAAGGGATTTTCTGTTTTCTATGGAAAAGGTGGGGGCTTCTGTTATCTGATTTACCACTTTTGTTGTTAATGTAGTGGTATGCATTCTTAATTCTTAAAACTAGAGAATAGCTTTTTTTTTCTAGTTATTTCAGCTATAAAAAAATTACATGAAATGAAATGTTTTACAACTTTCCCTTTCTCACAAATTGCCAATAAATCACTGCCCACCATAGGTAGCAGCAGTCATTTATTCACCCAAACTTATTGATTCTCACATGAAGGAGTTTTAAAAAGATATATTGGTTCAGTGGTTAAGCATAAAGTAGGGATAGATTTTTATTGTATGGTGACTTCATGTACCAGCTTTCCATTTAAAAAAGAAAGAGTTCATGGTCAATGAAAAAACAAAAAAAGTGTAATTTTTGCCACCATTTTTAATGGAATAAGGAATTTGTCTATCTCAGTGGCTGTTGGGCTGTAATGATGTACTCTGACGTTATTCAAAATTATAAACAAAATATCAAAATAATGATATCATACTACTAATGGGTTTATAAATAATATTTTGTAATTCAATTGTGAGAAACTTCAGCTCGCAACCTCTGAGTATGCTGCCGTGTGTACCCTGCCTCAGTGTCTTTACTGAACCTCTGCTAAGTATAATACTAAGATCAGCTGGAGGGCATAAATGAAGAAATAACCTTAATTATTAACCTAGTCAGTTTGGAATCCTTTTTCTAAAAGTACCAGACTTATTAAGCATAATATAGCAAGCTTATTTACCGAAAATGATGACTTTTCCAGCCACTGCTAAGGGGTTTTTTTAAGCACAACGTTTTTCCCAGTTGTTTTAAGCTGTGCTTGCATTTGTCATAGAATATTTGATGCTGCTGAAATTGCGGTTGAAATGCAACATTACTGGGGGCAGAACCAAGAATTTAATCAGGAGGATGCGACACTTAGGGCAGAATTTTTGCATGGATATTAAGCAGACTGTGTTTTCATCCCCTGCTTTTGATTCATGTTTTTACCACGGCAATCACTGAATGCTCCTTTTTCAATGTTCTCCTAAGCGAAACTCTAACCGTGGCCCTTTGTGACAGCGAACCTGTCGAACTCATGGTTAATTGTCTGAGAGATCCCCTTTCATCCACCTGCGATCAGTTAGCAGATCAAAAAAGTCAGACAGCACTCACAGACCGGAGGGCCCTAAATCAGCGCTAAGCTGCTGGTTCTGATGGTTTGTTGTGGCGGCGCGGCGGGAGCACGTGGTGCCCGTGTTGTGTCTGGCTGCCCTGGAAGTGGGTCACGGCGGAGCCTCTCGGGACGCGCGGCCGCCGCTTTCATCTCCCGCCCTCGCCCGCCCCGGCTCGCCCGCGGCTGCATTAGCAGCGCAGATCCCTGCAAATTAAAACCACAAGGAAGAAATATGCCAGGCATGAACAGCTCCAAGAGCTCAAAATATTTAAGCTGCTGACAAGGAAAATGAGCGTCTGCAAAAGAGGGGTCCTAAACCTGGACTTGTAGTAAAAATCTACATTTGTCTTTAATTTTACTATTTTTCTGATTATTTGGGACTACACTGCTCTTCAGATACACATTTTCCCGTTTTTACTTTCTTTTTTGTTTTGCTATACACATATTATTTGCTTTGAAGAATGGCAAGAAAGATTAATCATTTGTTTCCTTCTCCAAAACATTATTTTTGTAAATTATGTTTGTTGCTGAAAATTTATTTTTCCTCCAGCAAAGTACATGCAGAGAATTGACAGCCAAAACTCCACATTTGTCTCCTTTCAGTGCTGCAAATATTGAATAATATTAAGTTTTTAAACATGTTAAGTCTCACATGGAATGTTATAAAACTGTACAATAGGAAGTTCTTTTATTGTACTCGCTGATCCTGATTCAAAGGCAGTTCAGAACTGCAAAGACTACAGAGGTGATTGTTTATGTCCTCTAATTAAAAAGGATAAAACAACATTTGAGATAAACTTTCAAGATGAATCTATTCTTTAGGAAAAAAAAATAAAAATTACAAGAAAATAAAACAGTCCTCTTCTATTAACATTTGAGAAATGTCTTTAGTCAGTTGAGTAATGAAGAAAATATTTTAAAGATGATAAAAACATAGGTCATGTTATTGTTACAGCATATTCATAGTTCAAGAACTTGATTTAAAATTCTATTTTCATGAGACATATATCTAGTGTAGGTATGAATTTGACCTGTACTGAAACTTAACACAGTGAAGTATTCTTTCCTATTTCAGTAGAACTTCCTTATCTGAAAAGTGTTGTAGGATCAGCTCATCATGACCAAGGATTATACATGCAATCTTACTAACATCCCATCAGTTCATGGTAGCTGTCTGTTGGGCACAGATCTGGCATGCATACTACTGTAAAAAAAAATGTTTTATTCAATTAGACCATATAGAATTGCTATAATAGAATGATAGCAATAGGATGATAAATAGAGGTGCACACCTTAATATACTAATGCTGAAAGACTTGTTATGTCAGAAGGATCTGATCTGAGTAGGAACTCTCTACAGAACACTCTGGATTGGACTCCAGTTTGTCACAGGATGAATTTTAGCAAACATAGCTTAAGGTATTACATTCGTCGTCTGATTTTGAATTTTCTCTCTTAACCTGGATTTGGTGTTTCTAAGGCATTACAGAGCTAAAGTGGGCTTAATCTGCTAAATTTCACCCAGGCATTTAAGAAGTTGTAGTATTATGTTTTCTAGATGGACTGAAAGTTATTTGGCTCAAGTTAAAGCTTTATGTTTAAAAGAATTATAGCTGCCACTCTTAATGGAGCAGATGTAGTATTATATATTTTCCTTACGGTCTGATGATTTTCTGTCATTAGGCAGGTCTTCAGCAGTCTCTCTTCTGTAATGAGCCAAATTCAGGTGGCAGGGAAATTACCGTTTACTTTTCTCTGGAGGAGATTGTCTTTATTCTATTCTTTGTCTTCCTAATTGTGTGTGGTTTTTTCTGTGCTTCATATGTTCATTGCTTTGTGAGCCCTGTTTTGTCAAATGACTGATTAAACCAATAAATTTTACTGTCTTTAACTTCTGCTTCTAAAAAATGACACATATTTACAAATATGTAGGGCTAAATTTCGTTACTTTCTCCGGGCTGTGTAGTAGGTTTTTAAGTCTTTGCTTTGATTTCAGTAAGAAATTTGTACATAATGGGAGAGATAAATAACAATGAAAATTGCTTCAATACCTGCTGAAAAGAAGGCTTAAATCTAGATGTTGGCTAAACCAGTTTGTATATCTCAGGCAAAAGTCATAAATATCTTCCCAAAAGTCTATTTAATTTCAGCACCCAGAATCAATACTCATTAACTTGGAGAAGAACTAGACTGATATGCATAAATAATACTTTAATTCTAGGCCATTTAACAATTTTTCCGCTTATGTAATCTGTATTTATTGCATGTATCTTCCTAATATGTCACAGGGACTATGTCATACAGACCAAAAAAATCAGACAGTCATCCACTGCTGAATTTGTATATTTGTTCATCCTTCTGTATATTTAAAGTATGTTCTTTCTTCTTTCCTTATGAGAAATGAGCAGTTTTGGCTCATTTCAGCAGCCAGCCAGAAGACTTGGGAGGCGATCTTAATTTTGTTCACTTCCACTAGTCTTTGAAAACAGTGATGTTTCCCAGTCACCACCGTGAAGTTACACACTAACCTTAGGCAAACACTGAAAACTACCTCAAAACAGCAAGTAACTCAAGTCTTCTCTAGTGGGCCAAGGAAAGGAGGCAAGCTGTGTTGCCTGTGGTATATCAAGGGGTTGCGATTACCTTCCAGAAGCTCAATTACTTCCCAGTTGCCTGGGAGAGGTGCAATACTAATTATGAATTTTATAGTCCCTGCTTTTCTGTTTATGTTTGACAATTCTTTTGCGATGATGTGAAAAGAACATAGTATTGTTTCTTTTAAACATCTACTGAAGTTCAGCTTCCTCCATTCAAGATAATAGAAAAGGCTCCTCTTCAAATTTTACTCATCCCTCTGCATTTGTATGTACATTAGGCACACTATGAAAGCTGTAAACACCTGTGGGGTTATCTGTATATGCAGTTTTTGAATGAGTCAGGCCAATTAGCTGCCTGTCTTTAGCAAGAATTCTGTATGCAGTAAGGTCAAGGTTTTATTCAATTACTGTTGTAAATAAAGCCAGTTCTAGACAAGATACTATTTCTACTTTTGCAGTATTAGTACTATGCTACCAATGCTACATGTGAGTGCCAGATGGGAACTCACTGAATAATGACAAAAATGAAATAATGATTCCATTACCCCTTGTCCTGTCAGAACAGGCCCTGCTAAAAAGTTTATCCACATCATTCTCACAAGTACCTTTTCAGTACTAAAAGGTTGTAGTAATGTTTCCCTGGAGTCTTCTCTTCTCCAGGCTGAATGGCCCTTATTCCTTCAGATTTTAGTCAGAGAGAGGTGTTCCACTCTCTGAAGGTTTTTGTTTCCCGCCTTTGGACCCATTCCAACAGGGCCATGCTTTCCCTGTTCTGAGTCTCCCAGAGCTGAATGCAGTATCCGAGGTGGGGTCTCACCAGAGTGAAGTAGAGGCAGGATCCCCTCCCTTGATGTACTGGCCACACTTCTTTAGATACAGCCCAGGATACTTTTGACTTTCTGGGCTACAAGTGCATATTGCTATCTCATATCCAACCCATCATTTGCCAGTATCCCCAAGTCCTTCTCAGCAGGGCTGCTCTCAATCAGTTCATCCCTCAGTCTGAATTGGTATCACGTGTTGCCCCAAACCAGGTTCAGCACTTTGTACTTTGCATTTTGAGCCTCACGAGGCTCCCATGGGCCCACTTCTCAAGGCAGTCCAGGTCCCTCTGGATGGCATTGCATCCTTCAGGTGTGTGAACTGCACTACTCAGCTTGGTGTTATCTGCAAACTTACGGAGGTTGCACTCAATCCCTTTATCTATGTCATTTATGAAGATATTAAATGACACTGGACCCAGTATAGACCCCTGAGGGACACCATTTGTCACTGATGTCCACCTGGACATGGAGTTGTTGACCATTACCCTCTGGATGTGACCATCCAGCTGCCTTAAGGAAGTCAATTTCTTGCTTCTAAGATATAAGTGGAAGACTTAAAATTTATCAGATTATATTCATAATTTTAAGACCACATCTATTTCTGAAATCATGCCCATAGACCAATCCTTTGAAGTATGTCCAAAAAAATAAACCATCTAACTTGAATTTGGAGCATGGTTTTCCCAATTACATAAAATAAAAAAAAAAGCAATATTCATGGAGTACATATGTACTTTATGTGTATTCCCAAACTAAAAATATGAGAACAATACAACTGAGAGTTATATTTGTATTGTGGTGAATTTTTAAGGCATGATACATCAAATATGTCTTTTTTGCAGTCTAATAATGTTTTTCTTTAAAAAATAATAAAAAGAAAACCAAAACACAAAAGATTATTTCTTTTATCTGAGCTTCAAATACTACTTTCTAGGATAACATTGCTGTAGTAATGTCAGGTTGGGGAGTCTTTTTCAATTAAAAAGATGTTTGGATCGTATTTTAAAATATTTAGGTTACCTGGGTCACAATTTTGCATCTTACACATCTTTTGTCTTTATTTCTCTGAGTACTACAATTATTCTTAGATTTCAAATTCTAATAGCTCTATATCATCCTGGATATAGGATAATTTCTATTCACTTCAAGCAAGCAATAATTCATTGTCCCAGTTCCATTCCAGACTTTGTTGCTTGAGCTTTTCTGCCTTTTCAGGGATCAGGTGTCTCTTACGTGCTTGTTTTTAGACTAAACACATTAGCACTTCTGATGTCCACTGACATTGTGGTATCAAAGAACCAAAGCTTATTGAAATATAGCACTGAAAACCAGCATCAGTTTAAATCCAAATCCCGGGGACTGTGTCTGTTCAGACAGCTGCAAAGCATGAAACTGAGGTCTGTCACAAAGTACAATCTGTAATTTTGATGAAAGAAAGGCTTTCTTAACATTAAGTCTCTTCCTCTAAGAATAGAATGTTCACTACATCTTGAACTTTACAGATTTTTTTTCTCAGTGATAACTGTTTATTTTTCATGCCCTTGTTTTACCTCAACCTTTTCTCTATGATCACCTTGTACTTTTTCTGAGTTGATTATAGCATGCCAAAATGTAAACTTACTGTACAGTACTTTGGCTAAAAGTCAGCATTTTGAGCCAAGAATTCCTCAGTTCCAATTTTTAAGGGAGTCATCAGAGCATCTTGTCCTTGGCTTTCTTAAGAGTTTCAGAGGTAATTTATTTTGGTTTTGGTTCTTCTGGAAATGTCTGCAGGTGGATAGTTTCCCAAAGTTCAGGACACTAATTCTGCTGTTGCTGGACACAGTAATACAAGAATGGCTAGTGTTTCTAGGGCATTTCCTCATTAATGCATTAGCTACACTATTAACCCTACTCAGAATAAGTGGAAAAACATCAGAACCTCCTGATTAGGCCTGTTACAGCCAATTAATTAACAAAGTCTCACATTACCTCTTAAATGCTCTTCTCCATTATAAATGTTCTTCTCTTATATTTACTTTACATGACACAACTTAAGCTATTTCCATTGCATGAAAGAAGAAAAGAAGGAGTCAAGAAATTAGACACTTTTAATAAAGTTATGTTTAATTGGGGATATGGGAACATATGTCTCAGGGATCTGAAAACTTCAAGGAGTCACAACAGGAGCACTTCTCACAAAGGTGTTTGTATTTTGGCAAGTATAAATGCTAACAAAGCAAATGCAGTCTGTGTTCGGTCAAGAAACTCTGGGTGGTAAAAGATATAGAACAGTCTTTATTTTGATGGCTGTTGGGAATAGAGGAAATAGAGTTAAGTCCATAAGTCTGCGAAGAACAGACATTTCGTAATTTCAAATGTAGCCTCTTTCTAAGTAACAGTAAATGCCAAAATAATGAAACTCTACAAAGCAATTTTGTATATCCTATCACTACTATACTTCAATAGCTATTATTTTTTTATGATGTTGATGCAAGTTAATATGAAATCTAAATACAGTTTCAGTACTAAAGGAATAAAAACAATAGAAACTTTTACCACTGCTGAATTTTTCCAAAGTATTGAAAGCAAATTTCCAAAAGTGTCTGAATGTTGAAAGGTATTTCAATTTTCACAGAATTTAAAATTTTCAAAACCATGGTTATCTTGAACTTTTTGCTTAGCATACTGATACCTTTTAAAAAAAATATTTCTAAAATCTGTAAATCTGATAAATACTTTCAATTTGGTGCTTTGGTGCCTGAAACAACTAGGTGATTAAGTCATTCAATGGTACCTAGTTATCCCAGGTATTTTAAAATTGTTTTTTATTTAATTATCTCATGTTGAAACTTTTTGTGTAGTCTATAAATACATTTGTAAATACACAAATTCACCTAGATGCATAAAATATATTTTCTGTTGATTATTTTAAACATATTTTTCTAATATAAACTTACTTAGCAATGTAGCTTTTTGTAAGATATCTCCTTGGCAACATAGCTTGGCCAAGTAACCTTTAAAATTCAGAATGGTCATTTTAACAAACTGCTTAATAGCAATTCCGGTTTTGAACCAGAAGAAATTATTGTCTTAAATGATGACACCACTAAGGCTTCAGGCAGTCTGAAGGGATTCTGGTCACCAATTCCTGCTAAGCTGTTTTCACCTCAGAAGCAGAATCGAGGGAATGTAAAAGAGTCAGAACCCATTTGCACATAGGAAATTATGATTCTTTGTTCTAATTTAACTGTGTGATCCTCAAATAGTGATGCCCTAACGTGACCATATTTTTCAGAACCTAATGGTCACAAATACTAATCAGTACTTCACAAATATATGTGATTTTAAAAGTTTTTATTTCGTTACCTATTTTCTCTCTTTCTTTGTATTTCTTTTTCTACCCTTCTTTCTTTTCTTTTTCCCTCTCCTTTCTTCTTTAACTTTTTGTCCGCTTGCAATGGATATGTGTCCTTTATTTTTTAATAATATTTGTCAGAAATTCACTATTAGTAGATTCTATTATTACCTCTAAATAGATATAATTTATTAATTCTCATGGGTTCATATTTTCTGAGTGAAGACATATCTAAGGAGCTGCAAAAAAACCCCTATTTTAACCTCAGTAAACATTCTCTGACATTCTTGAAAATGTTTTTGAAGTGAATGTCATTAAAACACTGTCATGAAGTGTTTTATACTAAGATTTTCATACCATGAATCACACAGATTTGTTTTTACGTTGATAGTATACTTTTTATAGTGTTTTTTTGCCCTTTTTTATGTACCTGTTTTGTTGAATCTCTCTTTGCTAAGTCTTCCAGTCATTCTCCATAAATTTAAAAGGGGAAAGGACATTGGTTATGAATCATCTAGGTGTCATGGTTTAACCCCAAACAGCAACTAAGTACCACAAAGACACTCACTCATTCCCCCGACCCTGTCCCCAGGGGAGTGGGAAAAAGAATCGGAAGAAAAAGAGTAAAACTCGTGGGTTGGATTAAGAACAGTTTAATGATTGAAACAAAGTAATATATAACAATAATAATAGTAATAAAAAATTCAATAAAAAAAGAAAGGAAGAGAAATAAAATGGAAAGAACAGGTGATGCACAATACATTTGTTAATCACCTGCTGACCAATGCCCAGCCTGTCCCGCAGCAATAACTGGTCCCTCCCAGCAAACACCCCCCCCGCCATTTATATACTGAACATGATATTCTATGGTGTGGAATATCCCTTTGGCAATTTCAGGTCAGCTGTCCAGGCCATACACCCTTCCAGCTTCTTGTGCATCAGCTTGCTGACAGAACATGAGGCACTGAAAAGCCTTGGACTTAGGGCCAGCACTACTTAGCAACAGCCAAAACATTAGTATGTTATTAACATTATTCTCATACTAAATCCAAAACACAGCACTGTATCAGCTAGCAAGAAGAACATTAACTCTGTCCCAGATGAAACCAGAATAGTATCCACCCCTTACTCCATACAATTTATGCCATGTCAGGTGACACACTTCCCAATACCCCCCCACTTTTCCTGTCTTTTGTTAGATATACACACAGATATCATTCCCTTACTCTATGGCCTAAACCTGTAAGATTCCATTGAGTTAATTTACTCCAGGACCTTAAGCTCAATCATAACAGTCTTTCAGACAAGAAATATAGTGTGTGGTGTTGGATTGTTGCATGTTGAAGCCAATTCTGATTCCTTCATCCAGTTTCATCAAAGTTCATTCTTCATTAATAGGATGATCAGTTTGAGTTCCCCAGGTCTAGTATGGTAAATACAGATGCCACAAGGTACCTGGTGTGCTGATGGGCGTATAACTGCCATAATAGTGATAAGACACAGTGTTATATAACAATTATTATCTTTCCTATTGTCCAAATTGTTAATTTAGCACTTGTGTATATGTAGCTTTTCTTACGTATTTCAGAAATGAAAGCTGCAAAAAATGAATTGGTAATCATCTATCTCCTCTAGTGAAGAAAAATGTGATATAAATGTCTCTGATTATCACAGCTTTCACCAAAGATAATATAGCAGGAAGTATGCATCAGGTGGCATTTTCTAGGTTGAAACATATAATGAAATCATTCTGAAATTCAATACAATATTATGATTTTTATACCCTGGACTCCTTATTCTCAATAAAAACAGAAGAAAACCTATGTACTGATGTTTATTCTAACAATATAGTTGTATTTTAAGTATTCTTTCAACCTCTTCACTTCCAGTTAAAAGGGGCTTTTTTGGGAGTTTCATCAGATTTATTTAATTGAATAATTCGTTCATTTGGGAGAACTGAATATCTGGAGAAGTATCACCTGACATTTGTCGCTGGTATAAGGTGACGCAGCAGTTAGCTATGTAACACTGTACTATTTTACCAAAATCTAAAATAATCCTACTCATCATTAACATACTGAACTATCTCAACAAATGTCAATGTCAGGATTCTTTTCTTCTGTACTTTGTGCTGTAAAATAATTTTTGTTTGTAAGATTATTTGCAATGTTTATCTTTACTTTTTTCAAGTTTCTCCCTCAGCCCAAAACCCTAAAATCTTGAGTTAGAAAAACATAGTTCCATGATTAAAATTGAAGATTTATAGGATTGGAAGATACAAAGGATGTTTGTTTAATCTATTCTTATGCCTCAAAACAGGATCATCTTAGGTCATGGAGACAGATGTTTGTGCAACTGCCAACAATAAAGGTCAGCAGTCTACTCCAGCTGTACTGAAGTCTTTTGCAGTGTTTCACTGTCTGTATTGTTAGAAAGCTTTTCCTCATGATTAGCCTTAATATAGGCTTGATGAAGTGACATAAACCAGAGTTAAGCACACAATTCTCATTGCATGCCAGTAAGAGATGGTTATCTGATTCCCCCGTACCACATATGCCTTTAACCTCTTTATTTATAGTCACAATGTTATATTTATTTGGGAATATTTTAATAAGGTTTACAAATTAAAGTATGGGTTTCTCCCCAATAAATACATTCTTAAACTGTTTAATTATATCTTAAATATTTAGAATTGCCACAAGTAACTGTGAAAATTAATCAACAGGCAGCAAAGTAGCAGGTATGAATTGCTTCTAGTAGAGAGAGAATGAAGCAATGGTTTCCTTTCATAATACTTGGAACAGAAAGTAAACACGTACTCATTATGACACGCCAAACAGTCTTTCGGCAGCAATCTCAGAATTCAGATGTGTTGGATTATCTATGGCAGGTCTCCTGACTATAAGATTCTAGCAAAATAATCATGACACATGAGATTCACAAAGGAGAATTCTATGGTAGTTAGCTGTACTTAGCCTCAGTCTATATTTTTCCTGAATCTGCATTTATGTCCAGTTATGCTGCTGCTTTTCCCTTGGCTAATTCACCCACTCTTATCATCTAATATGGATCCTTTTACTATCATATTATGCATGCAGAAGCAGAGCAGGATCTCAGCATCAAAAATTGCATTGTGTTTTTTTCTCTGCATATCCTCGTCACTCTCCTCACAATTTAAAATACTTGAAGTTATAAAAATAGTTTGCGTAATGCAAGAGATGTCAATATATGTGCATAGAATTATAATTAAAGTCCATTGTTGTTCTGTTTTATATATAGATATTGGCTTTGCACCCTTTCCAATTTCAATGTCAACTGCTCTAAAAGTCATTTACATTCTGTACGGAATGTTTCTGCATAGCTTTCTACTGTTTGTTTTTTCTGTTATTTTATTTCTGTTTTACACTACTTTAACTAAGGCAATTTATGTATATTATGGGCTTTATGGAACTATAGTCCATAGATTACAACACAAACATGATGAAAACCACCTTGCAATAAGGTATAATATAGCTAGAATCCCTTTTTGCTATCAAAATACTTACTGTAATATTTCTACTTAATCTTTCACAATGTCACAAGTTAAAAATGCAATGAAAGTATCATAAAATTCTGCACGTTTTAAAGCACATTTTGTATGGAAATCTGAGGTTTTATATTGGTTTTCTGAGGACTGCAGGGTCAGAACAAGTTCTATCAAACACAGCATCTGATTGTACCTGTACTTGGAGGATTGAAAGAAAATATCAGAACAAGGAGAACATATAGCAGTATATCTCTAACTAATTTTCCTGTTTCTGGTGATTGGTGGCTCAATAATTTTGTGATAATATAAGACAAACTCATTGTAAAGCCCAGGACTTATTTCTCTTTCATGGACTTGTTCAACCTACCCTTTGAAAGTATACAAGCTTTCAGCAAACCCAGCTTTTCTTCATTGGGGAATTTCTCATCTTCATTATGTAGTTTGAGAGGCTATCTTTCTCAATTCCTTGAAAAATCTGTTTATGCTCTTTAGCTCCTATTCTTTTAATGGAAGAGAGGAAGAACAGCTGATCTTTATTACACCTCTTAATGTCTCAGTTCCTCAGGCACATAACAGATCTCCCACTTGCCAGCTTGGACTCCTTGTTTATTTAGTCAATCCTCCAATGGGAGCATTATAGATCTATAGAGGTATAATGACCTTTCCTATGTAGTTCTTTATTCCCATGTCTGTAGCTTGCTTTGGTCTTCATACAGCACTGATCTGACATTTTCCTAAAGTTGTCTACTGCAGGTCCAAGACACTGTTCCAGGTTATCAGGTTAAGACCCTTTTTTCCCAAGTTTCTTTTTATTTTCAGTTAGAGTGAATTCCTTTTGCTCAAGCTCTGATACCAAATTTGCCTGGAGTTCTTACAGGTAGCCCTCTTATTTACACTGCTTGCATAAACTAAAACAATTAACAAATATTTTAATCTCATTCTTGTAGATTTTGTGAATATGCAGTATCTTCCCAGTAGAGATCTGTCACATACTGCATGGGTTGCCTTCCTTCATTGTGGAAAATGACTAACTTACAATCAATCCCTTTCTGTCCATTAAGCAGTAGTTTTATCCATTCAGAGCACTGTGATATCTTCTAAGAATTATTCAGTTTCTTTAACAGATAATAGTATGGAATCTTGAATCACTTCTCTGTTGAATAGTTTAATTTCTTTTCTTAAACATCTTATAATTTTGATTAATTTTATTTTTATAATTTGAACCTTTTTAATAATTATACTGAAGCACTACAGATGGTGTTAAAGCGACAAAATAAACCTTTCGATGCCATTTTGTACTGGAATGTATGTGCCAAAATCTTTTGAAAAATAAGATTGTTGTTATAGAAAAATGCTGCTAGCATATTTCTGCAGAAAAATTATTTCCATTAATTTCTTATTCTGAAATTTCCAAAATTTAACTGGTATGTATCTTAGGTTGTTCCATGAAATTCTTATTTTATAAGGAAAATGTTATACAAATAAAGTCTAAACAAGATGACCCACGTTGTTTGTGAGCAAGTAGGTACTTTATAGGATAAAAAATAGCAGATCCCTATTAATAGAACTTTTTCTGCAGGTTTGGCATAGCCAAACACAAATTTAACCTTTTCAGTCTCCATGGTAGTAGAAACAAGTATCAGTCAAAGAGGAATCATCAACAAATATATTTTGATACAAGGAATGTAACCATAATTATGGAAATGGAAAAAAACTTATTGGTAATCCATGATTCTGTGAGGATTTAGGAGGCACATTAGTTAAGCAACTCAGTAAGAGCCCTCATTAGTACTAGTGGATTAAAAAAAAAAAAAAAGTGATAAAACTGCTATGCCTAAACAGGGCAGTCGTGAATAGAAAACATCCAACATCTGAAAAAGTTCTTCAGCCTATTAGCAAGGTAGGATTCATCTTGCCTTAACATAAACATTTAAAATAGGATAAATGAGACATATCCTGAAAGTGCCTGTTTCTCTCAGTTGTTTATAAAAGGATCCTGACTACCTCAGTTGTAGGTGTCTGGGAAGTAGATATCTAAATTAGGTGAGATGAATCCTTTCTGAAGAGCTTCCTTTGTCCCTGTGATATGTTGTATATGGTACAATGGATAGATATAGTGTCCACATTTTAAAAGAATTTTGCAAAAGTAGGTGAATCGCTGAAAAAAATTGGGAGATTAAGAAATTGTCTGTCCAGGAACTGTGCACTATTTGAGGCACAAAGAGGTGACTGTTAATGAGACATGGCCTAAATTTGTCGAGATGTACTTCAGTCAATACTGCTTCTGGGAGGAATCCAAAGGCTGACTAATAAATATAGGGGTCAGATGAGATGATCTAAGGATCCCTATGGACCTTATACTCTTAATCTCTATGAGGAGAACAAGGGGAAGAAGAAGGAAAATAAGATAGTATAGTTATATTAAAATGCTTTGATAATTTTTAGTTCAGAGCAGAAAATGTTCTCAACAGAAGCACTTATGAAATTAGCTTTGCTTGGCAGAAACCACTTCAAACTGATAACAGAAGTAAATCTTTTTTTATTCTCCAGGAGTTAAGGGAAGAAGGTGAAAAAGTTCACTTCTATGCGTAGCAACTAGCACTGTCAAAAATATGCTTCTCTCTTTATTTCATGTATTACTTGGGAAAAAAAAAGTCTCTTAGGGAACATGTAGATTTTATAGAAAGAGCAAATAAAATTCTTGCAAATAACTCCATGCCATTTTATATTACTGATTCAGGGACAGACATGTTTTATGATGTTATATGGCAATATAAACAAAACGTGCAACTCTACATGAACAAAGTTGATCTATTTTTGGTTCTATAGCTACCTTTCAAGTGTCTCTACTAGTTCATCACTCATGTGAGTGCTGTTGCAGCCTGCTTGTGTCTACTTAGAAACTCCATGCCAGAGAGAGGCATTGAATTGCCAATTTCGCACTCCTGCTGCTTAACTATTGGACATAGTTCCTTCTCTTAACAGTTTTTAATGTATTAAAAGAAATTCAATAAATAACCATGGCACTACATTTTGGTATTACATTCTAAAGGGAAAGAATAAAACATTAACCCTGGGGTGTTTGGTTGTTTGTTTTTTTTTTTAATTTCCTCTTAAAATTAAAGGGAAAAACAAGTTAATAGGGAAGTAACTTGTTGCAATGTCAAACTCCAGGAAGGGACAGTCTTCTGCTAAAACTAATAATTGCTGGCAGAGGAAAAAGTCCCAAATACAATGGAAAAATCTAACAGAAGAAATTATGATGAAGAAATATTGCTTCTGTGATGAAGATATCTAAATCATTGAAAGAACCTCACAGAAAGATTTCAAAATTATGTCTAAGAGATTCTCTGGTAGAAATTTAAGTAAATATAATCTGTTTTAAACATGAGGATGCTAACTCAATTGAGTAGCAGATGGAAAATAGACAAATAAACAGAAATGCAATGAAATTTTTAATCCTCTGAGCCTTATGAAACTGTGAAGAATCATAGAGAGAACACAACTAAATACAGTATAAATAAAGCCTTATTTTAATAAGAGAAACAGAGGCAACTGGATGAAAGGTAGATGACAGTACATGTTTGCTTTTGTGAGGCAGCATTTTCTTCTTACTAGGAGAAAGGGAACAATGAGGACAGCCAATATGAAAAATTTGTTATGGTTTCTGGATGGAGAAATGCTGAAAGCCTTACAGACTACCTGTTAAATAAAGTACAGACAAATAAGGATTAAGACCTGAAGTGACCAGTGACAACTGAGGAATAAGAAAAGAGAAAGGTGCAAAATTAATTTCAGAAATGGGTTCTGTGTGAAATCTTGTGATTTTAAGCATTCAGAAAGGTGATGTGAATCAGGTATGTCCCTCCAAGTTCATTGTTGTGGAAAGAGGAGATAGCAATTTACTTTGGTACAATACCAATAAAAATTACCATCTACTCCCCCTTGACTCAGCTATATTCAATAAGCCTGCTGGTAAATCTTATGTAGTCAAGATCCCACTTTTGCTGAAGAAAAAATAAATAAATCCACTGCTGTGGACCCAATGTAGAGTTAAGTGGGAGGATCTGCAGGTGAGTTTAGCTTGGGATTCAGCTCAGACAAATCCAGCTATTTGGCTGCCAAGCTTCTAATGTAAGATAGCCATTCAGGCTCCTTTGTATGGGGAAGGGTTGTATCTCCAAAAGGAGTTTTATCTCCTCTGAGGAAACCATGCCCACGTTGAGGTGGCTGTCTCTCTCCACTGATGGTTTAAATAGTTTCAATACCTAGCACATGGCAAATCTCACTTAGGTGCTTAAACTGGGATAAAATGCAGACACTTCTGAGACACAAGGTGGATCTTTTACTGAGTAGGCTTAATGCTAAGTGTTTGTTTTGAGAGCATGTTTCAGATACTTCAAAAATCTCTTGGCTTCAGGGTTCTTTACTTACTTTGCATCCATAGGCATTTATTATTAAAGAAACTATTCCTTTCTATAGGTGGTCAGTACTGTTGTGTCTAATTTTAGTGCTTCTATGAGGCCTTCATCTCACTCTTTCATCTAGGCATAGCTGTACAACTTCGCATCATTTTTTCTCTTGCACTGTACTTCATTCAGCCCTTTGGAGCAGATCTGCAGGATAACTAAAGCTCTTGCAATTTGTCTGTACTGTCATGCTGTTAATAACACTTATTTAGTGTTAGAGTCCTATGACTGCATACATGTTAACTGGATCAGGTTCCACTCCAGAGTGAGTTAAATCTGTCTCTGGTGGGAATGGAGAAGTGCGTGCTGGTTCCCAGTCCCTGCATCCAGTAAGGTCTCACCCTTAAAGTGCTCATGGTTATGGAATTCAAATCATATTTCATTTTTTGGCTCCTTACCAGTCTTACCCTCACCTCAGAAAAAACAAAACCAGACCAAAAGCAAACTGCCAGTTTCTTAATGTGTGTTATAAGCAAAGCATGAGTTCAGCAGGAGCCCTGGCAGACCTTCCCTTCGTGTGAGCTGGACGCCAGCTGAGGAACTTCCTTGACTCTCTGGGTGAACAACCACATCTCACGACAGTCAGTGACAGAGCACAACAGGCCTTTGAAAGTCAGGACCTTATGTAGCACCCCATATCAATTCAGGAGACAGCGAGGAATGCCAGACATTCCCAGAAGTACGCACTACACAGCTAGCAAGCTGCCACATTCCGCACCAGCTCTGTGAATTTCTGAGACATCTTGAGAGAGTCACATACAGACTGTACTGCAGAAACCTCATTGTGAGGAGCTGAAACAACATTCTCTATCTCTTATTCTAGGAGCTTACTCTTCTCTAGTTGAAATGTTCTGGGTATTTATTCAAATAATAAGCCTCTCAAGAATCACATATAAGTAGTGGAGAGCTGGAATTTTTATGGTAAAATTTTTACTGGACTGTAGAAATCTATTACTAGAAAAAAGTGTTCTTAAACTTTTCCTCATGCAGTTTTTCAAGACTCAAATCTTGGTTATTAATTTCAATTATATTTAGATGAAAAGATAGGCTTATAAATGCACATACTTTTATCTTTATAGAGAAACATAAAGACTGAAACAATTGCACTAACATAATTCCAGACATCCTCCACTCATCTTAATTGGAGGAGTTAACTTTGAAGATTAATTTATATGCCAACATTTTTAACTATTTCACTGCTGCTTGTCATCTCATCACTACCCATCAACTGTAGATGAATGTACCTGTCATACTATAATGTTTTATTAATTTGAAAGAACATGTCATAGAAATATGACAGTAGGATTATTTAGAATATGCAAATAACAAAGCATTTTATTGCATATTCTTTCAATCACTTGGATAATTGGGATTCTTCTGTTGCTCTGAAAAATTAGAGTAAAAAGGTTCTTACACAGCCAAACAGCTGAAAAACTATGACTTCCGGCGAGCAGCTTGCTTGCTATGGGGAGCTATTTCTGCAGTGCTTGTCACCTGTTTGGACTTACAAACAGTGAAAAGCGATGAGAACAGGATGAACCAGACATGCTGGAAATATTGGTTTATATTAACATGAAAGTTAATTAAGACATGGGTTTTCTGCCAAAATTCTATTAAATAAAAGTTATTACATGAAAATTAAACTTGATTATTTTAGCTGACTATTGTTTGAGGAAAGCTGGTTTACAGCTAAGTGTCAGTGCTTATGTTTAAGCTATAATTTTTTGCTTACCTAAGATGTGTCACACTTTTACTGTGGAGTCATTTCTTACTAAAAGATATTATCAACATTTAGAAACTACAGGTTTTTATCTCTGGACCTTCAGGTTAAAAATAATTCTCTCCATACTGCATGTGAAAACTGAAAGAGGTTGCTAAAGTTTTCAGTGAAAGAAGGGCATGCAGTTGTTCACATGTGCTTTTCTTCTTTTATAGACAAAAATTCATCATACTTATTAAATGAATGTTTTATTGGATATAATTTTCAAGCAAAAAAAAAAATCACTGGTTAACTCTGAGTTGCAAAAAGTGTTCCTCTCATGAAAGTTTTATGTCTTGAATGAAAAAAAAGGGCTGTCAGACTTCCTTAGTCACAGATTCATTTACTCAGAATTTCTTCCTGCCTTTGGCCTTGGGTGTCGTTTCCAAGAGCTGTGTCCCACTTCATACTCAAGGAACATCACTCTTCTAACACAGAAAGCTGATACAGAAGGCTGCATTGGTTTTCAACATCTTACAACACTGTAAGGAAGTAAGGAAAAGCAGCTTTCTTATAACTCCCCATACTTTGATATTTTAGTAGCACAATCACAGTAACTGTTGTGATTATTTTACAGTTTCCTTACATTCAGAAGACTGTTGATGAGACTTTAGTGACTACAAGTTCCACAACAGAAGAAGCAGCATTATTCTCTCAAAAAATGGGCTATCATAACTACTATTGATATGTTTGCATTTTTGAAGTCAAACAAAAAGTAAAGAAAGTAAAATAAAAAGGTATTATTCAAAAATGGCCAATGCTGCTTCACTGTCACCATGGCTTCTGGGCACTGTCAGTCTTTAATGCCCTGCTATGTCTCCTATACTTGCTGGCCTATGATTATTCAAAATATGTGAGCTGTCCTTCCGCAAGCAGCTGTGTTGACCTCATTATTCATTACATTGAGAAAGGACAGTCTTACTCTCTTGTCCCTTCTTGCTTTTGGCCTCTTCCCCTCTGCCTCTACGTGTGGTCCTACAGATTCCCCTCCTCCCTTGTGCCAGCTGTAGTGCTCTTCCCAGTCTCTTTGGACCGCTAAACTAACCAGGCATAAAACCAGTTTCTGAGTTAAATTAGCTCTTCGAGAGGTCCAACAAGACCAAGCTGTTTTCCCAGATGATGGGAAAATTCATCCAAGGACAGAGGGCTAACAGTTTCAAGACTTTTTACAGTGTAGGCAAGTTGCTATATTCCTGCTCTTCCCTCCTTATAAAACCACAGTTTTGCTTATAGGATTGTTATATAGACAGGACTAAAGCCCTTATACTAGTATGGATTTCAAAAGGTAGCTCAACTGTCCTAAAAAAGTATACTTTGTTTGTCTAAGATTGGGATTTGCACTGAAATGCTTTACTGGCACAGTTAGGTCAGCATAGCTCCACCAACACAGCTTAATAGGCTTACTTGCTTATGTAGCATTTTAACAAAATGGAGTTCCAGGTCTGTCTGAAACTAGAAATATTTCTAATACAAACAAATTTTAACAAATTATGATAAGGCTGATTTTTTTAACATGCATAAATGAAATTAAGAAAAATTCTAACCATCTGGTGATAAGAGCTGTAGGTATAGCGATGGGTATATCCTAATATATTATATATTTACCAGACTGTGTGTATAAAGAGGCATATATTCTAACATATTTTATATATACAAACGTGTTGCTTATATATGAGGAATTTGCATTTATATGAGGAATACAATATACTCAAATAATTTGATGTGCTGCCTGCAAACCTTCAGGTTTAATGACAGAAAGAAATTAATCATGTTGGCATAAATGATTCATCCTGCTCTATACAGAATTTCTCTTTTTATAATCTGTTACTTATATTTATTAATAGGGAAAACAGCAGGCAAGTGAAAAGCTTAAATAGGTGAAGTAGACTGAAATTAATTAAACAGACAGTGCTGGTTGAAGCATCTGCACACTGCAGAGGACTCTGACCTGGGAACAGCACTTACCCTCAGGCCCCATGGCACAGACCCGCTGTCAGATCTAAAGGCCTTTGTTAACAACAAGCTTATTGGTGAGATCAGTCACAGGGAATCGGTTTTGGTTCATTCCAAGGCAGTGAGGTTTTGTTTGTAGATGTCAGGAGGGATTTAGCAAAAAAAAGAGGTTATAGAGAAATATCCATAGGATAACTAATTAAATTGAAAGATTTCCATCTCAAGTTAGAGGAAGATGCTTAAGCTCAAGAGACTCACAGCCCTGAAAGCCTCACAGATTGCTCTGAGACTTTCCCATCACTTCAGAGAAACTGAGTGCTCAGGGTGTAAACAATACTTGGCCTCATCATATGTTCCACTGACCTACCCTCAGGAGAAAAATATTTTATTTCAAAAATAAATAAAAATATGGCATGCAAGTATAAAAAGATTTCACCTAGAGTACTGCTCAGAAACTAATCCAATAGAAGTAGGTATATGAACAACTTCAATGAACAGGGACTTGTGGCTTGGTATGAGTTATGCTTTCCCTACACTGGTAAAATCATTTGATTAAAAACAGGATAATGAGAATAACTGCAACATGATGACTGAAAATCCCCTGCAAGATTATAAAACATTTAGAGTAGTAAGAACCAATACACTGCCAAAAAAAATACGTAGTTTGCTGCTCCAATATATTGTTTAGGTTGTTTTCCAGAAATGGAGAAGAAGATATTGTTCTTGATAATTACTCCTTTGCTTTCCTCTTCAGTGACTGAAAATGGAGCTTTACAATACTTGAAATGCTGGGGGTAAGAAAACCAAAAACTGGCATGAAAACTGGCATCAATACCCTGGAATACTGGAGAGCAGAAAATGGTAGAGACAATACATGTTTGAGAGACTTAGCTGAGCCCAGGAAAAGCACTTCTAGAAGCAGTGGAATTGGTAAAGCCTGACTTTTATCTGCTTGGTTGAGTTCTCTGGTAAATAAATCAGGAACTCTGAATAAAGTTTTTCCAGCATGTGAAAAATTGAGTACCTCTTGCTGCCTTGTAAATTCTCGTGTGTAATAAAGAGTGAGTTCTCAAAGCAACTTCTTCATTTGAGCTACTAATAGAGTTACTTAATTTCATCAAATTTCTAAGAACGTAACATTTTTCAGACCCCATCCCACATAATTAACAATTAGTATAACAAAGAAATTTACCATAACACAGCTATTTAAAATCTGTGTGACAAACGCAATGTGTTGGGGAATGCAAACTTGATATTTTCAAAGTAAACTTCTTTTACATTATATGATAAGGTGAGTTAAATGGAAGAGCTATTTAGCAAAGCAGCTGTGTCTGATAGCACCTGAGGCCAAACTCAAGAAGAATGGCACAAAGATAAAATGATTTTGCTACTCTGTTTTGAAAATATACTCCAGTAGTTTCTGCTGTTAATGTACTTTAATGAGTTAGAAATGGTATTTTAGAATTTGAGAGTCCTTGACAGATTTTTTTCTCAATTAATTAATCCAATAGCTTTTAGAACTGACGTAAAATGTTCTATTTTTCCTTCTAAGTTATGTTCAAATGAGTACGGCAATTTGAATACACACCGAGACATGAAATTTGAGAGGAGTCCTGAGATTGTGTATTGTAAGAAATAGCAAATACTGACCTTTTATCCACCTCTTCTATGGCATTTTTTATTTAGCAAGCTTTCATCACACACCTTTTACAAATGGATATTGTCAGTAGGAGAGCATAGAAAGTGAAAAAAGCCTTGTCCATCTCTTGCCATTAAGCTAACTTGTCTATCTAGTGTAAAAGTTTTCTTTGGTTAGTGTCATTGGAATATAAGCTTTCTAACTACTATAGAAATATTCTAAGTTTTAATTATAAAAAATAAATAGAAAATATCTTTATTTAGGTTTTCTTTAACAGATCCAATGCTTTAGAATAATTATTAAGTAAATGATTAACAGTTTTAAAATAAATCAAAATTTGACATTTACATAGTATCAGAAAAGATTAGATTTTTTAATTAATTGAATAACACCATGGAGTGTATGACTTTTACAAAGTAGAACTATTGGCAAGGATTATGATTAATATCTGCTACCAATTTATTGTACCCAGGTTAGAAAATGGACTGTTTGTATTTTCCTCAGTTCGTTGTACTGAAAAATATTATGGCCAAAAGAAACACACCATATATATATATACAAAGCAAATAATTTACTGTTAGTATAACAAAAGTATTAACAGTTTAATAAAAAAAACGTTTGTCAGACCAGCTATAATGATACCAAGATAGTTCAAATTGTATATAGCTAAAATGATGCATACACACACTTTCTAGTCTCTACCCATCTCAGATGTTATGCTCACTTTTGTAAGGCCAGTAGCTTCAATTCAAGGGAGAAACTACATGATCAGTTTTCTGTATATTTGCTTGGAGGAGTGTGATGCTGATCTTGGGAGTTTCCTTATCTTTAGGATCTGCTTGGAGGTACTTTCTTCTGTCAGTTGACCTTCTCTGCACCTTGTGTTTGTTTGGTTTTTTTGTTTGGTGTTTTTGTTTGTTTGGGGGGGCGTTGTCTGTAAATTAATTTTACATACAACTTTACTTTATAAGATGTGTATATTTGTATTTTGTTATCTTTGTTACCTTTAAAGGTACTTATACCTGACCCCTGGGTTCATGTTTTTGATGACCAGTAGTTGACCACTGGTGAATTGTTTACAATTGGGGGCCTACGGGATCAATCTGTGCCTATGCTTCAATGTCTTTAACATTACCCCATGCATTTTCTCCTATACCCACCACAGCTGCATTTTATTCTGGGATCAAAGACAGTTCATTCTGCACAGCAAGGCTGCTTGATATTAGTATCTGTAGTTAGAAATATACATACATATAACAAAAAGTGTTACACTGTGCCATTGTGCAAAGCAAAGGAAAAGCCAGAATAACACAAACAGCTCTCTGGGTATTAAACAATGCTGTTACAAGGTGAAACAGCTTTCTAGACAGGCCAAAAGCAATCCCGACAAAGTCTGACAGGACTCAATGCTTGTTCTGTTAGCTTAGCACACAGTCTGTGACCTGTTACCAGCAACAGCAATAGCAGCCCCATGTTTGCTGACCTACAGGGTACGTCTGTCACATGTATTTCCTTCTACAGTTGCTGAGTTTATTGAACATTAGCTAATGTTTCTTAAAACTTTCCACAGAGCCCTTATATGAAAAGCATGTTTCTCATTACGAGAAAATGTGTCTTTTAATCAGGAACAACATGCTACCCTCCAAGTACTCCTGAAATAATGTCTTTCATGGAAATATGAAACCATCTGTCTGATAATAACACTTTATGTGACCTGACAAAAAAAGCAACCTAAAACTACATATGAATTGAGATACATACTTTTCTGAGTGTAAATTAATTCTTTTGTCATAGATCACTTCTGATACTCAACCTTCTGCCTGTTGGTATATTTGCCATTCATGTACAATTCCCCTGGTTTTTCTCCAAGCCTCTTCACAAATATCATCTACCACCTTTGACCTTGCTCCTGTAACTCAGTCCTCTACTTTCTGGAATACAATTTCTGTATTACTCTTCCTCTTCCCATGTACTATCACAACCAATTCCTCTTCTACTGGGTGTCTCAGTTCCTACCACTGAACTGATGTAGGGTAGTCTTGCTGCAGAGTAGAAATACAAAGCACGACTTGTTTCTTGCTATTGTGCTATCCTGAGATAACATTGTACTCCTCAAAACAGATATAAGAACACATTATAGAAAGCTGCAAGTGAAACCTGTGTATAATTATTCAAAAAATCTTTTGAACAAAAGAAGTTAACAATTTGTTGAACAAGAGAGTATACTACATTAAGAGCAGGTGTTATGAGAATGTTACAATTACTATTTTAAGGGGTTTTTTCTGCAATTGCTACATATAGTTGCAAGTATTATTAATAAAAATACAGTATGTACCTCATGAGACTCTAGATGGGAACAGGTTGATGTCTCTTTAAAGAGATTGGAAAGAATTTTTTTTTATTTATTTATTTGAAGTTTCTAATACATATATATATATAAAACACCATGGGCAAGACTTCATTGGCAGTATTTGTGTAATTTTCTCTGACTATAGAGGAGAATTAAGCTGTTGTCACGTATGTCTACACCAGAGGCATTTAAACATAATTAAATTAATGTATTACCCAAATGACTGCTCTGAATGAGAAAATTACTCTTGTCTTGTAAGCCAAAATGACATGGCATAAACATCTTGATGGCATGCAGGAGACATCTCTTCTCTGTGGTGACCAGTGACTGCAACCTGAGGTTGTGTCAGGGGAGATTTCGTTTGGGAATTAGAAAAAGGTTCTTCCCCCAGAGTGTGGTTGGGCACTGGAATAGGCACCCCAGGGAAGTGGTCACTGCACCAAGCCTGACAAAGCTCAAAAACCATTTGGATGATACTCTCAGGCATATGGTATGACTCTTGGGGAGGGTCTTGTGCAGGGTCAGGAGCTGGACTTGATGATCCTTGTGGGTCCCTTCCAGCTTGGTATATTCTGTGAAAATTTAAACAAATCCTGAAATAATGTTTTTCTTCTTTTCCTTTTTTTTTTCTATAAGACATCCCAATTTTAACTGCTTTTACACATATATTAGTAATATCTGCCACATTTCAAAAGTGATATATTCATCTTAGCAGCTGAAGAGACAACTCCACAACAGTCTCTGAGAGCAAGAACTGCTCATCTGATCAAAACAGTCAAGCAATTGCAGATGCTCAGTAAGAGATAGATCCATTATTTCATGTACCAACTAAACATCTTAGCATCTATTCTTGACCTTTTGAATTATGGTTTTACTCTTGGACAAAATTATTTGATTAATTGTCATTTCAGTTGTTGCTGTAGTTGATTTTTAGTCATCACTTGCCTATAATGATATTGTTAGAATATCAGCAAAGGATTTCCTATTCCAAGAATTTATTCTTTCCTCAGCAGAGTATTTAAAATCCAGGGAAAATTCCCGACTTGTAACTTGGCTGTGTATGTGGAAAAGCTGCACCAGTTAGACCAGATTCCTACTTTTAAATTTCATCTTCCTGCACAAAAACCATGCTACTTTCTTTATGTCATTTCTAAAGGAGAAATATTTTTCTATTTCATGCATTCTGTGTGATATTTATCTAATGAACATTTTGGCCTTTTGTCTCAGTATGCAGTATTACAAATCCAATAACTAAAAAAAATGGGTAATTAATGCCATGCCTTTCACACTTCCCTCACCGTATTATAATCACAAGGTTGTGAGGTACTATTTGCAATTCACATCAGTTGCATTTTATATTAAAGGTATTTAGGGCTCATTTTGAAAATACAAGGGGGTTATTTTTCTTTTTCTTTTCTGTTTTGTTATTGTTGTTGTTTTTCCATTGTTCTTTCTAATGAAAATGAAATTCTAAAGACTGAAGTGTTTGCTTTTGCTTTTTTACGGGCAGCTCTGAGGCTTATTCTTTGTTGTAGATGGGTCCACAGAGTAATGAGTCTTCTAGTGACACTTTCTGGAATATATCTACCTGAGCTGCTTCCTCTTTCATCCCCTTCAATTTCATAAACAAAACTGATCTGCATGGTTAGCAATACAAGGGAATTGATTTGAACACAGCTTTGGATCACAAGCACTAGACCTCCAACATTCCTGTTTTCCATACTAGGAATAAAGGCAGTTGTGAATATAACAGAAAGAAATAGAACCAAGTCATTTTAGTATGTCACCAAGAAAATAATTTAAAAAAAATAGAAATACATGCAACTACAAGCACAAGCCTATATATCTCTTTTCCAGTTCTACATTTTTAAAAACTCTATAAAGATCCTACATAATCAATTAATGATCTTTTAGAACATATTCTCTTATTTAAATTTTCCAAGAAATATCTTTTTTATAAGCATATTA
The DNA here is from genome assembly GCA_013396655.1 of Campylorhamphus procurvoides. Lineage (NCBI taxonomy): Eukaryota > Metazoa > Chordata > Aves > Passeriformes > Dendrocolaptidae > Campylorhamphus > Campylorhamphus procurvoides. Next base: position 835,474 of record WBMV01006539.1, on the reverse strand, counting down.
AACATGTTATTGCATTTTTTCTGTGCACACTATAGTATGTAAGATACTGTAGAAATAGCCTATTTTCATGGAAGCACACAAGCTGCCTCCAGTGGACAATACAGGCTACTCTGTGACATCACAGTAGCCTCTAAGTCAGGGTGGAGACTTTGAAAATTAAAAACCTGTAGAGTGACATGTCCTTTAATTCAAATCAGTTCTGCATTATATTTTTCTTGTCTACTTTAAATTCTTAAACTCAATCTAGGGAAATTTAATGATAACAGAATTCTAATATAATTGTTACAGCAGTATCATTTTGGGAAAGAATGTGGGACCTGATTAGGTCAAAAATACATTCTGCTATGAATATATTATGCAACTATTCTCACTGGTCAAATTGCAAATCTGGCTCACTATTAGTCAGGGAAGAAAATCTTTCTCATGCCATGTCTTCCCATATGCTCCAAATATTTCAAACCACTTTGAATTACCAGTTCTTATGTACCATTTCAGAGCTGTTGACTAATGTGTCATAGGCAGGATTTCTGGTTCTGTTGATCTTCGTTCCTTCTCCTCTCTGTTTTCTCCTCAGTGTGGGATGAATTGAAGGAATAAACGTCTACTAGAATCTTCTTTATTATGTATGCATAACCTCAGTGTTCAAGTAACTTGCTCAGAAGATATTTCCTGTATCTTTCTGCATAGGGAAGTACCCATTCCCAAAGTCTAGCTCTAGTCTTTAGAATAATTTTGAGAATCCTATGATCAATAACATGCTTTACAAGGAGAATATGGGTGTATATAGATTCCTCAAAACACTTTAAAATCAGAACTTTGAATATTTATTTATTTATTTTTCATCTTAAACTTTATGTTTTCCTGAATTTACTGATTTAGGATTTTCCCAGTAGACTTTGACTGGCAAGACATGAAAAGACAATAGAAGTCTTTACAAATAGCAAAGTCTGAATAAACTTCTACAGGCTAATTTCTTAGAAAATTTGTAGGATATTTGCTTTAGAGTGAGAAAAAAAGGAACAGGGGAGTGTTTTTCCTCTTAATTGTAAAGGTGAGATCATGTGCTATCAAGAGTTTTCACTGGTCTTTTTTTTGATTTTCATTATTTGACAACACAGTTTGAATGATGATTTGTCAGGGTAAACAGAAGAAATGTCAACATTTTCTTTTGTATCTGGGTATTCCTCATAGTGAAGAGCCAGCACAGACTTGAATTTTGCCTGCCATTGGAGACTAGAGCTGGATAAAGAGAAAACCCTGGGAAGTAAATGGTATTGATTTTTCTCAAGAGCTGACTTTGACCCAGTGACCACACTTCAGTGTTCAATTTTCCTAGTGACAAAAGATCCTCTTCTTTCTATTTTGTGTGTGTGTGTGTGTGTGTATAAGTGTTGCTTTATTCACCTTTTTCCCCTGTTCAGTGCTCAGTGCCAATCCTAGGATTCAGGATAACCTGATCAGAGTCTGTATTGGTTAAAAACCATGCAGAATAATGATTTTCCAGAGTTTATACAGTTAAATCTTCTTAACCTTTTCCAGACATCTGAGGTTAAATCCTTGAAACCATTAGGGTCATTGTTATTAGTTACAGGACAGTGCCATGAAGTTTTAAACAAGAGCTATCTTAAAAATTCTTCATTGTTTGTACTTCACCAATGAAGAAACAAACATAGTGGGAGAAAATGCAGAACCAGATTTAAAGCAAATGTTTGGGCACCTAACTGCCAATGAAGTAGATGACCATTAGATGGCAAATAACTTCACAGAACACTGATGCACTAAGGACACCAACAAATCACTGATTTTACAAAATTAGTCACATCCACAAGAGTTTCATACTTTCATATGGAATTCCTGTCAGAAGGAGGATCAAATGAAGCAACTGACATTTCTGAACATTTCTAAAATTTCTAAATGTTCATTGTGGCCAGGCTGGATGGTTAACAAAAATGAGTGATTTATCTTCCTTTTATTCATGCTGGGTCCACTTTGGAGTGGACAGAAAAATGCATACCGTTATTCTACTCTTGTAGTAACATGGTCAAAGTTAAGGACAGCAAAGTATCGGTTCAGGAAGACAATACAGAAAAAGAAATATGGGCTACTAGAGGTTTAATAAGTACTGGGTTTATGCTCTGCTTTCACCTTGTCAGAGTATACAAAGGAATAAAGTCTTGTGGCAAAATTGCCAAACCTCGTGATAGTCAGAGTACTTTTGAAAGACTGGTCACTGCAGCTACTGGAATATAATGAAGTCTATAATTTCAAAATAAAAACAGTATGGGTTAGCCCTCAGAGGCAAATTTAAGAAAACATGAAAATGAGGGTTTCAGAGTAGTGGGGAAAACAAAAATAACAAAACAAAGCAAATATCTGCATGCACTATTTTTAAACATCACAATTTTTAGCTGTTTCATAACTTTTATAACATGACTCGCGAACATTGTATCCTGGCAACTGCAACACAATACTATTCTGGTGATTTTGGTGAAGATCTACTTGAATTTCACTCTGTATAGACTGTGACTAATTGACTGATCCATTTTGTCCTAAATGTAACAGTGTAATGACTCCAATATCTTTAAACTTGCATGTGAGGCAGACTGAGCTTGGCATAGAATTCCTCTTCTGTAAACAGTGTGTTGGGTTGTCATACACAGCTCGATGTGGGAATCTCTTCATGTTCCAGCCCAAGCAGAGCAGGGGGACAAGAAGATTGCTGAAGTAACACTGTGTGGTTCTTAAATACAATGCTTGAGCCAAAATCAACAGAAAAATATACTTTGTCCATTTTTCCTTGAACTTGGCGTTCCATGTTATGCTTCACAGAAATACAAAGGTGGGAGGAGTGTGGAAGTACCTGTGGAGGTAAAATACAGGGAAGCGAAGAAACACAATGGGAGGGTGTCTAGGCAAAACTCTGAAGACATTAGGATAGGGTATCAAACAGATAAACGATAATAACAAAAGAGCACCACCAGCCTCCTGAGCTCTGTTAGGCTCTGTACAGGTGAGATATATCTGGAGTGCCCAGTAATGGCCTCTCATGGACAAGAGAGACATGGACATACTGGAATAAGATCATTGAAGGGCCATGAAGACATTTAAGGGACAGGAGGATCTAAGCTACATGGAGAAGCTGAGAGAGTTGTGACGGTACAGACTGGCAAAGAGAAAGTTTTGGAAAAGAAATACAGTAGACCATTTACATCCCTTCTGTTTATTACATATAAGGTGTAGATGCTTTATAGAAGAGCTTTCAGTATCAAATAACCATTTTTTTAATCAAACTATTATCAAGTGAAAAATTGAAATCAAATGTTGATTAATTAATGACTCAAATAAGGATGTGTTCAAGATCCTTCAAAAGATGTTCAGAAAGGACAAGGAACCCTACCCATGATAGTATTGACTAGGAATGCACTGTCTGTGATGGGTTGTTTTTTGAGCTTGCATGTCTCCAATATTATTTATTTGAAAAAAATATCAATAACAACTCAATTTAAAGTGAATGGTAACATAAGATTACACACAGTTTCCTGGGAGCTGCATTTAAACTCAAGGACATCATGAATGCTTGTCTATCCTCATTCATCATGACAAGATATTTATTTTAGTCTTCTTCAGAGTCTGATGATACATCGACAGTGAATCAGCATTTTCTGGTAATGGCAAATCAGAAACTGTAAAAGAATTCATTAGGAAGTCACATAGCATTACTGGAAAACACAGCCACAACATCAACTTGATAAATATTACAAACATATTGGAAACTCTGACCTGTGTAAACAGATTTCAATGCTTATTCGAAATTGAAGCATTTTTGTGGACTCTATTTTGATTAAAGTTTGCAATAGTGATACACACTCTTTTCTTCCTTCCTCACTCACTCCTTCACCTCCTCTCTCTTTCTTCCTCTTTTCCCCTATATTTTCTATCTACATTTTCTGTCCACATTTTCAAATTAAGAAATCTATCAGGTTATCTCCTTTCCTTTTCCCTCCCTCTAGAGACATCCCCTGTGAAATGTGTTGGGCTTTCATAGTTTCTGAGTTTTAGAATGGGATTAAGACAGGGATTTTATCAAAACAATTTTAAAAGTTCTAGAAGACAAAGAAAAATAAGATATATTTGTATTAATTTTGAAGATATTTCCTGAATTACTTCTTTATTTTTTTAGAGATGGTTATATAATCAGTAAGTCCTTGCCTTTACACTGAATATGTTTCATACCCAGATGGTAACAAAAGGCCTACTTCCAATCTTTAATGGACATTGATGAAGGAGACCATCTTGCATTCCATGAAAGAAACGGTTTTCTAAAATTGCAATAATTTGATTCTGGTAGAGGAATTTTACCAATACCACTTTCATCTTTTCAGGGTTATATGCAAGGCAGTCTTGTGGAGATTTTGACCTATCTCCATTCTTCTGTACTTATTCTCCAGTCCATTGCTGTAGGTTTGTGTGGAAATGCAAGTAGTTATCATGTATTTTCCACAATTTCATACCACTACAAATCCAAGAAGGGCGTCGGTGATAGATGGAGATAGTTAAATCAATTTTTTGCATATGGGATAAACTGAGCTGTGACACTGTTGGTTTTGTCCAAACTTAAACACTTGACTCTCAAACCAGTACAGTTCTTATAGCAGAGAATAAATAATGACACATATGATACAACTCTTACTTTTTTCATTCTTTCATAGCATTAATATTTATAAATGTTGTACTTTTACTGTCCTAGTAGATTTTGATACTTCTCTGATCCATATGCTAGAGTATCTTTTGGTGGCTGAATTTTATGATAAATGGACACTGGCTAAAATGAATTCCATTAAAACCTGATGGTTTGCTAACAACTTTAAGAAGACTTGTGATTCATAACAGGCATTTTATGCAGTAAAAAACAAACATTTCTGCCTCTACTTTTTAATTTCTAAGTATGGTATATCTTCAGGCTGATTTAGTTCAGTGGGTAAATAGCAGAAAATATTCTAGTCCTACCTATATTTCATTGGTTTTCCAATGTTCAGCAATATCCAAATCCCCTAAGAGTCATTTAGCATATCACTGTCTAATAAATTTTATAAACATAAGCTTTGTAAGATATGTATGACATTTAAGTTGCATTACTAAAGAATGAAGTACTGTATATTCTCAAACAACAGGGGGCTTTATCTTGCAAAGCAATAAAAAAGACAGAAAACTGTACAAAGTTTATATGCTTTACATGCATGATTTCCTCCCATTTTTCAGACTCCTGTAGGTATTGTGTGTCTCATTCCAGAGTGCAGTAGTAATAAAAATACACAAAACTTCACTAACAGCTTTCTAATGAACTCCTTAAAAGAAGGCATTAGGGACCTTTTAGTTTTACTGCTACCATGAATATAGAAAGCTGTGAAAATACAGCTTCAGAATAAAGAAGATTGGTTCTTTCTGGCAATAATTTATTTTGTCTTGCAATTCCTAAGGTTCAATGCTGTTTCAAAAGATGGAAGTGAAGCTGACCTCCATTTTTATCCTATAATGAATACCTTAATTATGATCAAAGCACTGACCTACTGCCTTTTACAAGAACTGCAGTGGCTGATAATCACCATAAATAATAGATTCTAATCTAAGTAGGTTAACTGCACAGATTGAAATGCGAGGGCATTCCTGCCACCTTAATTCCACCTGGAGGTCTGAGTGACTGCTAATAATGCTGCAGTGATACCTGTCGGGCCCCTGAGGTCAGACATTCCATACCTGAAGAAATTATCCTCAAATTGTTCCATTAGCTTGCATATGGGGTTGTTTTCATTCCACTAGACCTGACATGGTAAGAAAAAGATAAAATCTTCACAGAACTCTTTTAAATTCTATACACTACTAAAATAAAAGGGAAAAAAAAAGAGGAAAAAATAGAACAGCAGAACAGAGAGGAAAAACATGAGAATGCTGAGGGCTGAATCTCTTTTGTATTCATGTACAAAAAAGTGATATGAATGAAAAATTAATTTAAAACACCATCAGGAACTCCTTTAACCTTGCACAGTTGTAAATGACTACATGACATACACAATGGGATAATCAAGTCCTTGGTGTCCATTCTATTTAATTTTCTCATATTTGACCAAGTGAAAAGGATATGTATAATTAATGATTGTCACTAACACATGGGCATGTGACTGTCTCTACAATAGCCAATGAGTAAATCCTAAATGTTTCTGTGAAAAAAAAGGGACTTTAATGTTATTTAATAGAAGTTAGTTGGTTCCACCAATTTTAGCAAAGAAAATAGTGGTGTTAAGATGTGAAATTCTGTCTGAAAGCTCACTAAAGCAGTCCTGTCGTGAAATGATTCAGTGATGTGTCTAACACTTCTGAAATATGACATATTGTAATATTTAAAGGGCTAACAGTCCATAAATATCCTCCTCTTTTTTTTGTCATATGAATATATGGTTTCCATTTTGTTTCTAAAATATGGTGCAAACAATATTTTTAATATCCAAATTTTTAAAGCTAGAATGAAGCCTTCAAAAGAGGATGATTTGCAATCAACTGTTTGCTCATCAGTCTCCAGATCTACTAAAATAATGTTCATAGACTTTTTCTTAGCCATCAGGGGGACCAAATGACATGCCCAGGATTTGTAGTTAAGGTTTTATGCTCCTTTTCTTCTAAAACATCATTGCTCTACCTTTTGTCACCATAACAATTCTGAAGATACAGGCAGGTATAATGGCACTAATAATTGCCAAAAAATGTCTATTAAATAGAATCAAATTG